>JANAVB010008800.1:8882920-8938656 GCA_029216955.1 Iris pallida | reverse complement strand
TCAAGCTTGTTAAGCTGATTTCGAGCTTAATGAGCTCAATTTTAAGGTAATTAGGCTTGAATTCAAATACCTGTAATATTAACAATTTATTTATAAAAATTAAATTTAAAGTTCCTTAATATCAATTATTAAGGACATATAAATATACAATGCACACAGCCATATTATTATACAAATACATCAAATTAGAATTCAACAAACAAACGAGCTCCTAAATGAGCCAGCTCACAAGCTCATAAACGAGTCAGCTTGCGAGCTCAAACAAACTGAGTACTTCTAAGCTTGCGCTTGGCTCGTTTATTAAACGAGATCGAAAATGAAGTTTGAGCTCAGCTTATTTACTAAATGAACCGAGCTCAAACGAGCTTTTATCGAGCCGAGCTTCGAGCAGCTCGCGAATGGCTTGGCTCATTTGCAGCCCTACATGAAAGTATAAGCATGTGGGTCACTTGGACTAATTACTTGTGCTTCTTCATGGGGCAGATGAGATAGGCCTCTGGATTCCTCCTCAGGATTCTCTGCTTCTCGGGCCGTGCGGGCAGACCGCAGGGATGGCCCACGCTGACATGACAGTCCTCCATTAAAGGGACATGACCGCATGGATGGCCCGCCATGCTGACATGGTAGCCCCCCACTAGAGGGGCAGATCTGGAGGTAGCAGGGTTAACGGAGCCTAAAGACGAACCATGTCAGAGCACGGTCCATTCGTACGGTTTGTCCACCCGATTCAAGAAGTATTTCTCTTAGCTTTATGAGGATATGATCCCATAATGATGTGGTGGTGGCAGTGCTTTTGGGAAGCTTTGCCCAAATAGAGTGAGCATTCTGTTAATTCGATTTAAACCGAATTGAATTTGATCGAAAATTAAATAAGTAAAATCGAAATTGAACCGAAATGGTCCATGTCCGAATCAAACTGAACCGAATTAAATCGATTTGGTTTTGGTTTATTCGATTTTTTGATTTATTTGCGCTTTTTTGTTAATATATATATTAACTATACTCTCTCTCTATATATATATATATATTATATATATAATATATATATATATTATATATTTTTAAGTTATATTTATTTTTATTTTATTAATATATATATATATATATATATATATATATAATATATATAGTTGGAGAATCCCTTGAATCTCTCTCCTCTTATTATTAGTTATTATTAGAATATTTTGTTATTATTAGAGAGTTGTTTCTATCTTCATTTAGTTTTCTTTCCATAAAGTTCTCCTTTATTTATGGATGAATATTGATTGTAATAAAGTTCTCCTTAATTCAAGGATGGACATTAATTGTATTTCTTCTATTTAAACCAGCCTTGGAGCTGAAGAATAAACAATGAAACATTCACCACTTGTCTTCTAATATGGTATCAGAGCCATGTTCCCTAACCTAGGGTTTGTAAAGTTTTTTTAAACCTGTTTCTCCAACCCAATTAGGCTTTCAATGGCTGATTCCAATAGATGGCGGCAAGCCCTCACCGGCTCAACAAACAACGACAACTTCTCCACGACAGAAGACGAAGCAGGCCACGGGAACAGCGCAACAGGACATAGCGATGGTGGTGGTGCTGGTCGCGGCACTAGAACGACGGAGGTGCTGGTCACGGCAACGGTGGAGGCGCTGGTCACGGTGCTAGCGGGGTGCTGGATGTGGCGATGACGGCGACAATGGAGACGAAAGTCCTTTTGGAGATGGCAACTTCAACGAAAGTAAGAAGTCAGACAAACCTTGGCGTGATCACTGCAAACACGCATGGCATACGCGTGAAACATGTTGAAAGCTCCATGACAAGCCTCCGAACTGGAAGAAGAAAGGTGGTAATGAGGGTCGTGCATTCTAGGCTAGTAATTCAGATCTAGGGCAGCAATCTTCTTCAACTCAGCTTTCACTCACGACGGAACAACTAGACAAACTGTTCAAACTTCTCGAATCTCAAACTCCTTCTTGCTCTATAGCACAAAAAGGTAATTCTGCTCTTCTTAGTTTCAGTCCCAACACTTGGATAGTAGATTCAGGTGCAACCGATCACACGACAAGTGAATCTACTCTGTTTTTTTCATATAGTCCCTCTGCAGGAATCAAAAAATAAAGTCGCAGATGGCTCCTTTTCAGCCATTGCAAGTAAAGTTTCAGTTGTGTTGTCCCCGATGTTGACTCTTAAAGATGTCCTTCATGTTCCAAACCTATCTTGTAGCCTAATGTCTGTCAGTAAATTAGCCCAAGAAAAAAACTGTCAAACTAACTTTTTCGGTTCTCACTGTGACTTTCAGGATTTGAACTCGGGGAAGATGATTGGCAGTGCTAAGGAGAATGGAGGACTCTACTACTTTGATATTGGATCTAAATCACAACTACCTTCCAAACCGATAAGTTCATGCTTTGAGTCTTTTCGTGTTTCAAATAATGATGACAACATTATATATGGCATTTACGATTAGGCCATCTTAGTTTTCGCTATTTAAGACACTTGTTTCCTAAGTTATTTCGTAATAAAGATTTGTCTTTGTTTAAATGTGAGGCATGTGAATTTGCAAAACAACATCGTTCCCATTTTCCAATACAACCTTATAAACCTTTTTCTGTTATTCATAGTGATGTTTGGGGAGCTAATCGTATAAGTACACTTTCTCACAAAAAATGGTTTATCACATTTATAGATGACCATTCAAGAGTATGTTGGGTGTACTTGTTAAAGGGGAAATCCGATGTTTGTCAGGCTGTAAAGGATTTTTTTTAAAAATGGTGCAAACTCAATTTCAGACCACTAATCAAGTCTTTAGAAGTGACAATGGTAGGGAATACTTTAACCCAATTTTGGGTGATTTTTTCTTCAAATGGAATTGTGCATCAAAGTTCATGTACTAATACTTCTCAACAAAATAGAGCAGAAAGAAAAAATAGACACTTATTGGAGGTTTCTAGAGTTACTCTTCTCAAATAAAGTACCAATTTATTTGTGGGGTGAAGCAATTTTAACTGCTGCATATTTAATTAACAGAATGCCCTCTAAAGTTCTCAATTTTCAAACTCTAATTCATGTTTTCAAAGAATGTTTTCCTTTTACTCGTTTTCAACTGATTTGACATTAAAAAAATTTAGTTGCACAACATTTGTTCATGAACATAAGAATATTAGCAAACTCGAGCCACTGGCTAAATATATTTTTGTAGGGTACTCTCCAACCCAGAAGGGATATAAATGCTTTGATCCAAAAAACAAAAAAATGTTTGTCACTATGGATGTCACATTCTTTGAAAACAAACCTTTTTCTGATGACACTTATCTTTAGGGGTGACTTATAGGATGACTCATTTGAAACTGAGAACATAAGTGTCAACCCCTTGACCAATTTTTCTCTTATTTTATACCTATTTGTTATTTTCTCGTTTATTTGTTATGTCTTATAAAATTTTTGTTATTTAGAATGCAATGAGGACCATTGGCAATATAGGTTATTGATAGGGACCTTTGTGCAATTAGCCTTAATTCAAATTCTCCTTCGAATACTCAGTTCCTGAATTGAATACGATTTGAATTTGGAGATATCTCTCTCCAATTCTTAGATAAGATCAAGCAAATTCGTCCTATCTCCTCCAACGGATAAACCCTAGTATATATAGGAGAAGATGGTGGCCGAACCCAAAGAGAAAACCCCTCTACAACCCTAGAGTGATCGGCTACAACCTCCTGCGTAGAGTCTTCCTCAAGGAACACCCCAGGGACAACCAAGGTTAGTATGGATGCTACAAGTTCGTTTTCATCTTTCATAAGAATTAGTGAACACCATATGTTCGACGTAATGACCAGGTTGATTGTTGTGACTATTCACCAAGGATAAAGAAGGACTAACGCCCAAACTAAAATTGTTAGAATTGTATTATTGCCAAGTACATAGTAGTGCATAAAGAATAGAGGAAGTTTGATTCCTGAACTGTCATACGCACATAGATTTTAGCATAAGAAGAGAGGAGATTGGGTATATATCCTAGAACAAGGAGTAGTTCGACTCAAGTTTGAACAATCAAGGATAGACTTCACCTGTGGTTAATCGAAGTTAGGAGGAAATTCTTGTAACAGTTAGGAAAAGGGGTTTCTTGTATGCCCAAAGGTTAGGACAAATCCTAATAGCAACAGCAAAACCTGCTGTTGATAGTATCCTAGGATTACAATAAAAATTAACTTGTGTACATGGTTTGGTAGTGTAGGTGTACCACTGGAACACCCTGGGTGACCCGGGACATAGAAGGGTGTCAAGCTTTAAATACAGATGTCAGCATTAGGAAAAGGGGTTGGATGGCATGTCCAGGTTAGCTTATAGCCTGTTTCCTATCAATACATATATGCAGTCCCATTCGAAGTTTAGGTACCTGTAGACAACAAATATAATGGCATAGCCATGAGTTATTCAACTACAATAGTCCTAGTGTAAGCAAGTGCATGAACCATATGTAAATAAATATATGTGATATGTGGTACAAAGAGTACAAGGTTATAGCAGGGGAGCAGTCCCTATATAGACACAGGTCGAGGTTTACATGTTGCAGATTATAGGAAGTAGGCCAGACCCAAGGCATTCAGTACAGAGCAATTGAATACACTTAGTAAACTCTGATGATATAGCCATGTCAATAGGACTGATTGCACAGGACTTAATATATCTGTGGCCACATGCTATTGTATAGTGGCAGTAGGACTTAACTGCAGACCCAGGGAGATATAAGGAAAGACTAAAAGCCTATTCAAATTTTCAAGAATCCTGTAGCCAATGGAAAAAGGGTGATCCAATACAAGCAAAGTCGGATATCTAGTATAGATGTATACTAGTAATAGATTTGACAACATCAGTGAGTCTCATAAGAGGGAGGGGCAAAACCTGTGTTCAATGAGGGGATGACTGCACATGTACATAAGGTATGTAGCAGCATATGAAATACCCATTGCATTTTGGGTAATGCTAAGTAGCAGGTTAACTTGTATCTTTCTATGTACAACATCAGATTGAGTATAGGTAGGAACCATGGTACCATACACATAAGTGTACATCACATGGGGGCAGTCGATAGAATTAGTGTATACTAGACTTTTAAGAGCACCATTGTCCAAATAGCAGGGGAGTTAGGGTTTTACGATTTTCATTATATCAGTCCATAGTTCATAAAGTGCAACCCATGGTATCTGTCCCAGTTGAACACATATTAGTTCCATCCCTTATTCCTATTTTATAGTACACGGTTAGATTCATTGGATATCAGTTAATGCCTTGTATTGTGGCCAGTCTGTAGGTCCTAACAGTGTTGAATCACAGCTGCATCTCAGGGAATGCTGCCAAGTGACAGGTAATTTGAGGATATGTATATATTAGAGGAAGTCTATGTTAAGCTATACCAGTAACAATAGGGTGAGTCTATTATTGCTAGAGTGTGTGATAGAGGGTATGCATAGGGTATCCATGTGAGGCATCCACTTTTATGTACAGGAGTACATGTGTATCAAATATCCAGGGTTATGAACAAGTGCCAGTATCAACATATACCTAGAGTTGTACACCTGCACACTTTGCTTGATACATGCTAACCTTGTATCAATTTCTATATAGGGGCAATTACACATTGGGATACATGTGTGTCTAATATTCTGGAGTAAGTACCAATGTACAAGAGTATGTAGTGGTGGCAGTCCCTGTAGCCTCCCTTCCCAGAATTTTTAAAATATTTTTTATTTATTTATTTGATTTAAGTGGTGATTTTTAGAATTTTCTAAATTTATTTAGTTAATTATTACGATAGATGATCTTAGCCATGATTAAGATTTGGAGTACAAGATGACCAAGAATCATGGTACGGATGGTGCAGTTGCGTGCTTTGGCTAGTGTATTAGCTATGTAGAGGAAGGCCAAGCCATATGATTATTTTAACTAGAAAAACCAGGCCAAGTTGCATCTTAACCCTTACCGAAGATTTATTTATTTATTAAATTTATTATTGATTTTTAGGGAAACCGGTTATACCATTTTAGTCCGGACTGGATCCGAACTGAGCCCAAGCCTATGTAGTCATGCGGCACATCCAATGACATTCTTGTTGATGGAATGTGGCATGAAGGTGTTGTATTTCGTTTTAATGATTTAATGAATATTTTCTAGTATTCGTAATTAAATATATTAATTATCATTATTAGTTGATATTCAGTGACAATTGTAGAAAATAGGTCCTTATACATTTTAGGATTTTTAGACTGCACATAATGGTAATATACACCATTATTGTTTTATTAAATTATTATTATTATTATTATTATTATATTATTATTATTTTATTGAGGATTATATTAATATTATTATTGGTTTATTATCTTTGTCAATTAAATATTATTATGTATAGTCATATACATATATACAAATAGGGCCTACACTAGGAATCGATAATTTGGGGGTTTTATTTAGATTTTTAGGGATATTATATTAGTATATATAATATATATATATATATATATAATAGTTTAATAAAAGAAAAAAGAAAAATAAAAAATAATACTAATAACTAAAACCATTCCAGCCCAGCTAAGTAAGCCAACCTCAGGCCCGACCCAAGTCCCCTGCGATTACACAGCAGTGCTTTATATATTTGTAAATATATAGAGAGAACGGAGAGGAAGAGAAGGTTTCGATACTCAAGAACCCTAACCCGACTCAGACGTCGACATCACCCGGCGTCGACCCAGCCACCCATGGGCTCCCGCGCGCACCCTCGGCCGCCGGCCCACCGTCGTGCGCGGCCGACCGACGGCCAACCGCGCTGAGGAAAAATAGGACAGCAGTAGCGTGCGACCGACCCCAGTTTGCGGGGCGGTTTCTCGATCATCACGTGATCGTCTTGCGTCCCGTCTTCTCCGGTACGTTCATCATCTATAGGATTTAAACCCCTTCAAGTAGTTTGTAGGTTACGGTCCTGTATTGCCCGGTAAATCGATGAAAGTTCATCGGAAAACCTGTTAAAACAGGACAGAAACCCATCCCAAAGACCCAACTTAGCAGGCGTTTTATGATCTGCAGGTTAGGAATTTTAGAAAACCAATTAAAGTCAGTTATAAACAATATATAGGACTTCACGATCCTTTTTGTAGATTTGGAAATCATTGACTACGTGTCGAGAAATTGAATCCTGAAGTTTACCGAAAAACTGTTTTCCGAAAACATGAAAACTATCGATACGACGTGCGTCCCGCCAAATCGGGCGACGTGGTCGCGAACCGAAAGCATCGAAAAGTGCGTAACGGCTTCGTGGACGTGTGGGCTTTGACGGAATTCAATTGGTTGTGTGTGCGCGACGAATTTGATGTGTATCCGTAAAATTTACCGTATCGGCCTCTGTGCAAATTTCTCAATTACTTTGTGCACGTTCGTCAGATCAAGACGAAACTTGCGCCAACAGGACCGTATCATTTTTTTGGTTCTGTATGCCAAGTTTGGTCCAATTTTGAGGCAGTTGATTGGATCGCCGTTTTACAGGCCCCACGATCCGATTCAACGGGCAATTTTGTGCACGGCCCTCCGGAATCCAAATTGGACATACCGTTGGGTTCGTATCATCAAAACAAATCCGTAGACATATAGTTGACGAATTTAGAGACCATTAACTTGACACGCTTTTCGGTGCAAAGCGGGTCCAACGGCGGACACCGTTTTGACCCAAAATTACCGTTTTGCCCCTGTATCCAGAATTGGACTTAAGGATAGGAAATCCTAGCTATTTAACTATTCTGAGAACATTGGTAATATTTATTTCAGCTTTCGGAGACATTTGTGATGATTTGGACTTTATGGCTTAGCAGTTGACTATATTTTGTTGGATCTGTGTGCAACCTCCAGGCAAGATACCTTGCCTCCTTCTACATTTATTTTTATGCTTATAGTTCATCTTTTAGTATGTTATCTTAGTTACCTTAGTTGCTATAGATTTTATGATACCATGTTTACTAGTTATTGTCTTGCTTGTATATCAGTATTTCTTGACTTGATAGCGTAGTTACACCAGACTTGTCCACATTATAGTCCATGTTAGAGTAGTCCTTACCTGTGTTATGACTGAGTTGTACCGTATCGTCACATGTATCTTGACTGAGTCGTGTCTAAAAGTATGTGTGATTGAACAGCTATTCTTGTATCGTTTCCACAACCTGCGAGTCCACACACGGGGCGAGGCTTGTCCGTTTGCACCTGCGAGTCCACACACGGGGCGAGGGTGACTTGTCTTGAAACTGATCTGCGAGTCCACATTCGGAGCGAGGGTTAGTGATCAGTTCAAACCTGCGAGTCCACTCGGGCGAGGATTTGGTATTCCATTGATATCTTGTTCTTCCAGCAGTTCATTTATGCATAGTTGATCCCGTATCCGTGTTCATAGTTACCCGTCAGTAGCTACATGGCAGTCTCATGTCTAGTTCCTGTTTATAACCTATTTATATCATTGCATGATTAAACTGTTAGATATGCATATTTTTATGTATCTTGCTATGTCCTCTGAGGACCTGATGATCTCTTCAGGTAGCTGATTATACGGAGTTAGTTAGCTGAGCATGGTAGTTGACTTCATCTGCATGATCCAGTATTTTGTTAGGGTTATTGATTTACTATCTTTCTCGTGCTTTTGTGATATATCCTGCTTATCAGCTTAGCTTTATAGACTCATTATTCTTGGAGTCTAATCGGACATATATGCTAGTGGGCTGCAGACCACGACCCATAATTGTTCATTCTTGTCTTAATATCTTGTGGATTGAGATACACTGTAGATTACCATATTAGCCATGATACCATGACCTTGACAGCTTATACGTACTCGAGTCGGGCTGGAGTCCGTTCGATACGTACTGGCTTGCTCACGAGCTCGCGTCCGAAAACCGGGTGCGGGTCGTGATAAGTTTTTATGGTGGCCCATGCAGGTGAGAGCATATCGTATCGATTACGTAACTATACTGATACGAGCCTGCGCAACTGACTAAACCCTTAGAAATCTCAATCCACTATGTCATGAAATTTTCTTAGAAATTTCTCTACCGTCTTGAAACTTCGTATTCGTTCTCGATTATTCTCCCTTGCCTTCTTGTACTCTTGATTCTCGTCCCTTCCTATTCGGGGTGACGAACGATCGTGCTGTCTAGGATTTATCAGAAATTCTTAAGTTATATTATAACATTGCTGACTATTGAATATTTGGTTGTCTATAGATATGAGGATTATAGATACCATATGTAGCTCCCCTTCCCGAAAATTTGGAATTAGTTTATTTTAATTAGTTTTATTCGAATGGTGATTTTAGATTTTTTTAAATAATGATTTAGCTAATTATTACGGTGGATGATTTAAATCCTTGTGGAGTTATGGAGCATAAAACGATTATAAATTGTGGCCTGGAGATGTAACAGTGTGCTTCGACTAGAGTACTAGCCATGCCAGGAGAAACCTAGCCATAGCGATGTCCTAACTAGGAAAACCAGGCCAAGTTGCAACTTAACCTTACCGAAGTTTTAGTTATTTATATTATATTATTGAGCTAGGAAACCATTATACCATTACTGATTTATTGGAATTATTATATTATTATTATTATTATCGATATTATTGAGGTTATTAGTATATAATAATATTTTATTATTGGTTATATTATTATATCTAATAAGGGTACATAATATATAGATTATATATTTATTTTGTATGTGAATATATGTGGAAGCAGTATATATATATCTATATATATATATTATATATAATATCTATAATATATATATATATATATATATATATATATTATAGACTCTCTATATGCTATTAGATAATATACGTATATATGTGTATATGTGTATATGTATATACGGTATACGTGTATATAGATAAATATATGATATATATATATATATATATATATATATATATATATATATATATATATTATAAATGTGTGTAAGTGTATATATACATATAATATATATATTGTATATATATGTGTAGATGTATACGTATATAAAATAAATAAGGGCGTATAGGAGCGTGTATATACATAAATTATATATATATATATAATATATATATATATATTATATATAATATTATATATATATATATATATATAATATATAGTGGTTTTGAAAAACAAATAGGAGTATAAACAGCCAACCATCCCAGCCATTACATACCCGAGCGAACTCCTTCCTCAGCCCAAGAAGCCGAGCACACAACAGTAGCTACCCAAACCCGATATAGGAATCCATCTCAGCCGACTACTATTAAAACACGCGACCGAGAGCTTAAGGGATCGAGAGAATCAAATCCTAAACCCTAATACTCCAAACACCTGACAGCGCGTGACTGTCCCGGAGCCTGGGCGGCGCCCCTCGATCGCGTGCTGCCGCATGTAGTCGCTGGACGGCGGGAGGGGGGGGGGATCCCGCGTGCGCGGCCTGGAAGCAGTAGTAATGGTTGGGCGAGGAGCCACCTTCGCGACGCCATAATTCAACGATCGCTCGATCGTTTTGAGTCCCGTAAAACCTGGTATGATCTTAATATGACCCTCTTTAATCCCTATTAATTAGTTTAAATTCTAGTGACCCGAAACTCGAGATAAATCGAGTTGAAATTGTCGAGAAATCTGTCGAAACAGGACAGTATTTCCAGTCCATGAACCCACTTTGGAATATCGATTCTGATCGATCCAGTAAACCTTTAGAGATTCTACTTGAACAAAGTTAGAGACAACATGTAGGGCTCCATGACCCAATTTGCAGAAGTCGATTTTCATCGACTACGCTCCGAGAAAGCGGATCCCGAACTTGGACAAAAACCTGTTTTAAAAACTAGAAAAACTCATCCACACGACGTGCGTCCCGCCATTCCGGGCGACGTGGTCGCGAACCAAAGGCATCGAAAGCTGTGTAACGGCTTCATGGTCGTGTGGGCTTTGACGGAATTCAAATTGGTCGCGTGTGCGCGACGAATTTGATGCGTATCCGTCGAAATTCACCGTATCGTGCACGTTGCAAATTTCTCAATTACTTTGTGCACGCTCGTCAGATCGAGACAAAACTTGCGCCAATAGGACCGTATCATTTTTCTGGTCCTGCATGCCAAGTTTGGTCCAATTCTGAGACAGTTGAATCCGACGTCGCTTTGCGGGCCCCACGGTCCGACTCAACGGGCAATTTTGTGCACGGCCCGCCGGAATCCAACTCTGGACATACGGTTGGGTTCATATCGGAAAACTGGATCCGTAGACAGGTAGTTTGACGACTTTAGAGACCGTTGACTCTGGCACGCTTTTCGGTGCAAAGCGGGTCCAACGACGGACATCGTTTTGGCCCAAACTTACCGTTTTGCCCCTGTGTCTAGAATTGGACTTAAGGACAGGCAATCCTAGCTAATTGGACTATTCTGAGATTATTGGTATTATCTATTTTAGCTTTCGGGGACTGTTGTACGGGTTTTGACTATTACGACACATTGAGTAGTTCAGACTGTCGGTTTCACTAGCACAGGACCACAGGCGAGTACAGTTTATTATTTGCATTTCGATATTGATCTTTACTATATTTCATTGATTAGTCATTGGTTATGTGATTATTTTCTATTATAAATTGTTGAGTCGGGAATGAGAAGTACCAAGGATGTGTGATCCGACCATAGACCGTGTTTATTTTCTGCAGTGGATCTCGTAGACATTGTTTATTTTCTGCAGTAAACCTCGTAGACATTGTTTATTTTCTGCAGTAGACCTCGTAGACATTGTTTATTTTCTGTAAGTAGACCTCGTAGACATTGTTTAATTTCTGCAAGTAGACCTCGTAGACATTGTTTAATTTCTGCAAGTAGACCTCGTAGACCGTGCGGTGTAGCACCCCAGACTGATCACACGTCAAAGGTACTTCTAACAGTTGGGGAAAGTATTTGGTGTCTATTTATTATTGGTTTTTCGTATTTACTGTTTCTTTTCAAAACTCATGATTGATGTCTAACCTTTGTTTTATAGTCATTTTCTTTATTTGAAATTACATTCAGTGAATTGTGCTCGTTCCATTCCTGACTGGAAACCAACATTTTCAGGTTAGCCGTGGATTCACTTAGCTTGGGGAGTGACGGGAATACTAGCAGACAAAGGCCTAGAGACTAGCTAGATAGTCGAGTTATAGTCATTCAATATTTGTACAAGTTCATATTTTCTACAAATGTCAAACTTGTGATCATTGTAAGTTAAATTAATTTTGTGAATGAGCATTATTTGTGATTTTGATCTTCATGGCCGTGACAGCGTTCTACCGTCGACACTGCGGCGTAGGCTGGCTTGGACACGTCTCATATCCGTCTAAAAAAAATGGGTGCGGGTCGTAACAAGTTTTTGTGGTGGCCCATGCAGGTCTGTTTTCGCAAATCATGCGAACTCATGATAGTACTTAAGTTAGTTATACTATTGCGAGCCTGCGACTAGAAATGCTCATTCACGAATTAGAAATTAATTTAATTTACGAGAATGACTAGGACTAGGAGTCCCTTATACAAATTTATCGATAGGTAGTCTAGGCCATGGAATTTAGATGAGGAGTTATTAATTTTGATAGTTTGCTAGATCCCCATAGGTACACTACTACCTCTTGATTGGAAGATATGGTCCAATGTGGATAGATTATTCACTTGGAGCGGCAGAGCTTCCTGGAATTGATGATCTCACCTAGATAAATTATTCAATTCCTTCTCGTTGCCTCTTTAGATATCATCCTCATATCTTAGTCCAAATTGCCTAATTAGTTCCTATTTTGCCCTAAGAATTATTATTTTATATAATGTTTATTATGTTATCCATATGTGAACCTCGAGTCAATTTCGATTCAAGTTTTCCTCCATAGTTTGAATACACATGAGATAGATACTAGAGTGTTCGTATTTCTTTTGTCTTCAGTTATTTCCTCCCCGTTCAATTTCTATTTTAAGGGTAGTGACTGATAGGACAAATGCTTACACTTTATTTCATAGGCAACTTGTTTGAATCTCTAGGAGCTCATGGATTTATTTTTCCAGATGTAGTTAAAAGAATGTTAATTAACTCATAATGGCAGGACAGCAGCGCACTGTCGCCATTTATTTGAATTATGGAGACCTTGGATTCACTGTAGTCAGCAGCACACTGGCAAGACACGACCCCTAGAGTTAGAATTAGTCTAAGAAAATATAGGTTATAGAATATTGCTAAACCTATGGCTAGTGGTCCTCTTTGATCGTAGATTCCCTGGTGTCGAGATAAGGTAGAGTATCTGATAGCATATCACATCTGAATCATAGAACCAAGAGTTTACCATCGCCCGAGTATACGGACGAGGCATAATCCTCGGTGAAATGATTTCAGACGTGATTACAAGTTTAGGGTACTATAGAGGATAGGACCGTGCCATGTATGTCCCATAAGATACAAAGCCAATAGTAGTAGAAGTTTGAAAGTTTGGTAGCATGTCTCCCGACCTAGCATTCCGTGGTCTTTTTGACCTATTGATGAAGTAATTGATTGTCACGAATAGGTTACCTAGAATATAGAATTCAGAAGTCCATAAACCATTAGTCGACCAAGGCCTTAAGGATAAGAAGATAGTGGGATGTCTATATAAGCAATGACACCATATGAAGTTTTAATTCTTTCTAAACTCGAACTACTTATTTCCTCCTTCCAAAAATCTTGCTTACTTATATTTTGACTATCTTGACCAATGCTGCTATTACAGCCTAGTTTTTTGCAAGCTTACTCTTTTATCGAGCTTGATTCAAGACATATGCTTATTGGGGACGCCCGTTAACATACTGTCTAATCAGAATCATTGTATCACGGTCTGATCAACCATGATGCATTTGGTTCGCTTTTCATTTAATTATCCTACGTGGATTGAGATATAGATGTCTCTAGGATCTCATCCGCGACTGCTTTGACAATTTCTCTTGAATTATACATTCGCCTTTGAATCACGTAATTGTATTCAGTGACATCTCTCTTGAACTCTTTATTGTTTTTGCCTTTCACTGATTGGAAAGACGAAAACTCGTAATTGATAGATAGATTCAGAGTATCCCCGTGGCTATGATAGTTGTATACACAAGTATAGCTATCCACGGCCAGCCAGTGACTAGAACCTTACCTTAAGTTACTCGTTCCCTCTGCGACCCTAAACTTATTATCATGATCTTCTGGTCATTGGAGTCCGAGAATGATTAGGATCCTTCCCTTGACAAAATACCAACCTAGAGACTATCTATTCTCAAGAAACCAAATGTTGTGAGCCTCTAATTATTTGCTGGAAGCTTGCCTTAACTAGCAACCCTTAAGCCTTGAACCAACCCTTCCTCGACCGAAGCCCACAGTTAGACATGAGATGAGTGGACAATAGGATAATTATTTACCATGACACTCATCCCGAGAATGGTTTCCAACAAATATTACTCTAGTTATGTAAACTTTTTTATTAAGACCTAACTAGTGTTGGAACACCACAGTCACTAACTTAGCCAATACCATAGCTTAAATATCCTGTCATATTATGATCTACCAGTTGTCAACAGCAATACACGATCACTACAACTCTTGTGACGATAGTCTGGCAGGTTTGACCCCAATAGCAAGTCCACGACTCAGTTGTTAGAAACCTTTTCATATGATGCGCCTTAGAGTTGGTTACCCCGTCGACCGTGTGTCATTGTACACACTCATTTTTTTCATTTATTGAAGAACGATCCTAGACTTGACTTATATCTACCGTATTCCGATACGCCGTGCCTTATTTCCTATTAACAAAGGGTCGAGGTACAGTATCCGGACTATGGGAACCCTCTAACCTTGATATTCCTAAGACCATGTACTATTTCTAAGGTGGGTAGACTGTAAGTCTCCTGAAGTTTTAGGATATACGAAGATCACCGATTGATTAGAATAAATTTTTATTTGGATGATAGTAGTGCCCTATGGACTCCCACTTTCCATTTAGAACATTTTGTGTCCCCGGCTGTGTCATTAATATTCGAAGCACCAGACCAGCTTTTACCTTCCAACAAATTTTATATACAAAATCTAGACGAGTCCACCTTCATCTAGATATATCATGTCCCACTCAAACTTGTCCCCTTGTACTCTATTTTTATGCTACGACTTTCAGGTAAAAAGGACTAGTTATAACCCTTACCACAATGCCGGTATACTTCCCGACTTCCACTAGAGCTTAAACCTTGACTCAATTCCTTCGACCCAATATATGGTTGTGATTTATTCGAAGCCTACTACGCTCATGCCACTAGTGTGCCACTAAATTGTGTCCTCTCGTGCTACTTAAACACAAAAGTCACAGAAGTCACATTTTGAGTTTTAGGGACCTAGTTAACCAACCCGACTAGCAACTAGCTCAACAACTTGGAAGGAATCCTATTCTAAATTACCCTAACCTAGTAGACATGGTCTTATATTGGAATCTTGTTCGGTCAATGTAGATTGAAACCCAATGCTCATCCAACCAACAACTGATGTCCAAATAAAAGTACCCATTAAGGTCACAATCTTGATTTCTCAAATTCCGTTCCGTTATGGAACCTTGTTTGAATTAGAATTTCGAGAATGAGACTTCTGTATCGCACAGATTGTAGGCCACTCTAAGTAACGAAGGGCTCTTCGACGTAGCAAGTGACTGGACTAGAGTAGCCAAATCTATCATAAGGCAGTGGTTCATAAACTTCCTTTCTATCTGCATCATTGGATACCTTCTACCGCTCTGGAAGCTTCATATTCGCTCTCGAATATTTTTCTTATCTTCCTGTCCTTCCTAGTGTAGAGTGACAAATGGTCATACTTATTAGATTTACCAATATTTCTTAGCTACTTGGTACATTTGTTGTATGTTAGGTTTTGGGTGGCTTGATAGATAGGAGAGGATTATAGTGGCCATAAGCAGTAGATATCTATTGGTAGCAATTTTCGACAATTAGTTGGATGATTATAAAGTTTAGTGACATGAGGTTGAGGGAGTGGTGTGACCAAAGGTGGGTAGAAGTCCTCGAGATTTTTGTAGTTGCCAAAATGGCCAATAAGAAGGATATAAACTATTTTTTGAAGAATTAAATTTAAGGAGAATAAGGTAATAGTAGATCTCCTTTTTGAATCTTAAGAATAGTTATGAATTAGAATTTCGAGGACGAAATTATTTTTAAGGTGGGTAGATTTATAGCTCCCCTTCCCGAAAATTTCGAAATAGTTTATTTTTAATTAGTTTATTCGAATGGTGATTTTAGATTTTTTTAAATAATGATTTAGCTAATTATTACGGTGGATGATTTAAATCCTTGTGGAGTTATGGAGCATAAAACGATTATGAATTGTGGCCTGGGAGATGTAACAGTGTGCTTCGACTAGAGTACTAGCCATGCCAGGAGAAACCTAGCCATAGCGATGTCCTAACTAGGAAAACCAGGCCAAGTTGTAATTTAACCCTTACCGAAGTTTTAGTTATTTATTTATTATATTATTGAGTTAGGAAAACCAGTTATACCATTATTGATTTATTGCAATTATTATATTATTATTATCGATATTATTGAGGTTATTAGTATATAATAATATTTTATTATTGGTTATATTATTATTATAATCTAATAAGGGTACAATATATATATAGATTATATATTATTATATTTTGTATGTGAATATATGTGGAAGAAGTATATATATATATATGCGTATATAGATAAATATACGTATATATGTGTATATGTATATACGCGTATACGTATATATAGATAAATATACATGTATATATATATATATATATATATATATATATATATATATATATATATATATATATATATATTATAAATGTGTGTAAGTGTATATATACATATAAATATATATATTGTATATATGTGTAGATGTATACGTATATAAAATAAATAAGGGCGTATAGGAGCGTGTATATACATAAATTATAAATATATATATATATATATATATATATATATATATAATATATATATAATATATAT
Organism: Iris pallida; assembly: GCA_029216955.1. Taxonomy (NCBI): domain Eukaryota; kingdom Viridiplantae; phylum Streptophyta; class Magnoliopsida; order Asparagales; family Iridaceae; genus Iris; species Iris pallida. The sequence continues at coordinate 8,921,594 of JANAVB010008800.1, read as the reverse complement.
ATATTATATATATAAAATATATATATATATATAATATATATCTATATATATATAATATATATATAAAATATATATATATAATATATATATATATATATATATATATATATATATATATATATATATAAATATATAATTATACATGTGGTTTTGATAAACAAATAGGAGTATAAAACAGCCAACCATCCCAGCCATTACAGACCCGAGCCAACTCCTTCCTCAGCCCAAGAAGCCGAGCACACAACAGTGGCTACCCAAACCCGATATAGGAAATCCCATCTCAGCCGACTACTATTAAATACGCGACCGAGAGCTTAAGGGATCGAGAGAATCAAATCCTAAACCCTAATACTCCAAACACCTGACAGCGCGGTGACTGCCCCGGAGCCTGGGCGGCGCCCCTCGACCGTGCGCCACCGCGTGTAGTCGTCGGACGGCGGGGGGGGGGGGGGGATCCCGCGCGCGCGGCCTGGAAGCAGCAGTAATGGTTGGGCGAGGAGCCACCTTCGTGACGCCATAACTCAACGATCGCTCTATCGTTTTGAGTCCCGTAAAACCTGGTATGATCTTGATATGACCCTCTTTAATCCCTAGTAATTAGTTTAAATTCTAGTGACCCGAAACTTGAGATAAATCGAGTTGAAATTGCCGAGAAATCTGTCGAAACAGGACAGTATTTCCAGTCCATGAACCCACTTTGGAATATCGATTCTGATCGATCCAGTAAACCTTTAGAGATTCTACTTGAACAAAGTTAGAGAAAACATGTAGGGCTCTATGACCCAATTTGCAGAAGTCGATTTCATCGACTACGCTCCGAGAAAGCGGATCCCGAACTTGGACAAAAACCTGTTTTAAAAACTAGAAAAAGTCATCCACACGACGTGCGTCCCGCCATTTCGGGCGACGTGGTCGTGAACCAAAGGCATCGAAAGCTGCAAAACGGCTTCGTGGTCGTGTGGACTTTGACGGAATTCAAATTGGTCGCGTGTGCGCGACGAATTTGATGCGTATCCGTCAAAATTCACCGTATCGTGCACGTTGCAAATTTCTCAATTACTTTGTGCACGCTCGTCAGATCGAGACGAAACTTGTACCAACAGGACCGTATCATTTTTCTGGTCCTGCATGCCAAGTTTGGTCCAATTTTGAGACAGTTAAATCCGACGTCACTTTGTGGGCCCCACGGTCCGACTCAACGGGCGATTTTGTGCACGGCCCGCCGGAATCCAACTCTGGACATACGGTTGGGTTCATATCGGAAAACTGGATCCGTAGACAGGTAGTTTGACGACTTTAGAGACCGTTGACTCTGGCACGCTTTTCGGTGCAAAGCGGGTCCAACGACGGACATCATTTTGGCCCAAAATTACCGTTTTGCCCCTGTATCCAGAATTGGACTTAAGGACAGGCAATCCTAGCTAATTGGACTATTTGAGATTATTGGTATTGTCTATTTCAGCTTTTGAGGACTGTTGTACGGGTTTGACTATTGCGACACATTGAGTAGTTCAGACTGTCGGTTTCACCAGCACAGGACCACAGGCGAGTACAGTTTATTGTTTGCATTTCGATATTGATCTTTACTATATTTTATTGATTAGTCATTGGTTATGTGATTATTTTCTATTATAAATTATTGAGTCGGGAATGAGAAGTACCAAGGATGTGTGATCCGACCATAGACCGTGTTTATTTTCTGCAGTAGACCTCGTAGGCATTTTTTATTTTCTGCAGTAGACCTCGTAGACATTGTTTACTTTCTGCAGTAGACCTCGTAGACATTGTTTATTTTCTACAAGTAGACCTCGTAGACATTGTTTAATTTCTGCAAGTAGACCTCGTAGACATTGTTTAATTTCTGCAAGTAGACCTCGTAGACCGTGCGGTGTAGCACCCAGACCGATCAAATGTCAAAGGTACTTCTAACAGTTGGGGAAAGTATTTGGTGTCTATTTATTATTGGTTTTCCTTATTTACTGTTTGTTTTCAAAACTCATGATTGATGTCTAACCTTTGTTTTATAGTCATTTTCTTTATTTGAAATTGCATTCAGTGAATTGTGCTCGTTCCATTCCTGACTGGAAACTAACATTTTCAGGTTAGCCGTGGATTCACTTAGCTTGGGGAGTGACGGGAATACTAGCAGACAAAGGCCTAGAGACTAGCTAGATAGTCGAGTTATAGTCATTCAATATTTGTACAAGTTCATATTTTCTGCTAATGTCAAACTTGTGATCATTGTAAGTTAAATTAATTTTGTCAATGAGCATTATTTGTGATTTTGATCTTCATGGCCGTGACAGCGTTCTACCGCCGACACTGCGGCGTAGGCTGGCTTGGACACGTCTCGTATCCGTCTAAAAAAAAAAACGGGTGCGGGTCGTGACACCATACGTCCTAGATATCTGTTGGTAGAATTGATAGCGACTAGTTAGAAGATTATAAGATTTTAGTGACCGTGTTCTGAGGAGTAGTGTGACCAAAGGTGGATAGAATCCCCAAGTATTCGGAGTTATAAAATGGCTAGAGAAGGTTATAGAATATTTTTGAGAAATTAAATTTGAGGAGATTAAGGTAATAGTATACTTTTAATTTTAAGGAATAATTATGAATTAGAATTTTGAGGTCGAAATTATTTTTAAGGTGGGTAGATTTGTAGCCTCCCTTCCCGAAATTTTTGAAATATTTTTTATTTATTTATTTGATTTAAGTGGTGATTTTTAGAATTTTCTAAATATTTATTTAGTTAATTATTACGATAGATGACCTTAACCATGATTAAGATTTGGAGTACAAGATGACCAAGAATCATGGCACGGATGGTGCAGTTGCGTGCTTTGGCTAGTGTATTAGCTATGTAGGGGAAGGCCGAGCCATAGGATTGTCCTAACTAGGAAAACCAGGCCAAGTTGCGTCTGAACCCTTACCAAAAATTTATTTATTTATTAAATTTATTATTGAGTTTTAGGGAAACCGATTATACCATTTTAGTCCGGACTGGACCCGAACTGAGCCCAAACATGTAGTCATGTGGCACATCCAATGACATTCGTGTTGATGGAATGTGGCATGAAGGTGTTGTATTTTGTTTTAATGATTTAATAAATATTTTCTAGTATTCATAATTAAATATTATAATTATCATTATTAGTTGATATTCAGTGACAATTGTAGAAAATAGGTCCTTCTACATTTTGGGATTTTTATACTGCACATAATGGTATATATACACCATTATTGTTTTATTGAATTTATTATTATTATTATTTTATTGTGGATTATTATATAATATTATTATTATTGGTTATATTATCTTTGTCAATTAAATATTATTATGTACAGTCATATACATATATATACAAATAGGGCCTACACTAGGAATCGATAATTTTGGGGTTTTATTTAGATTTTTAGGAATATATATATATATATATATATATATATATATATATATATATATATATATATATCTATATATATATATATATATATATATATATATATATATATATATATATATATATATATATGTATATATATTTTTTTTATATGTATATATATGTATATATATATATATATATATATATATATGTATATATATATATATATATATATATATATATATATATATATATATATATATATATATATATATATATATATATATATATATATATATATATATATGTGTGTGTGTGTGTATATATATATATATATATATATATATATATAAAAATATATATATATATATATATATATATATATATATATATATATATATATATATTATATATATGTATATATATAAAATATATATATATGTATGTATATATATTTTTTATGTATATGTATATATATATATATATATATATATATATATATATATATATATATATATATATATATATATATATATATATATATATGTATATTTAATAAAGAAAGAAAAAGAAAAAGAAAAAAATAATATTTATAACTAAAACCATTCTAGCCCAGCTAAGCAAACCAACCTCAGGCCCGACCCAAGTCCCCTGCGATTACACAGCAGTGCTTATATATATTTATAAATATATAGAGAGAGCGAAGAGGAAGAGAAGGTTTCGATACCCAAGAACCCTAACCCGACTCAAATGCCGACATCACCTAGCGTCGACCCAGCCACCCCTGGGCTCCCGCGCGCACCCTCGGCCGCCGGCGCCACCGCCGCGCGCGGCCGACCGACGTTCAACCGCGCGCCTGAGGAAAAATAGGACAGCAGTAGCGTGCGGCCGACCCCAGTTTGCGGGTAGTTTCTCGATCATCACGTGATCGTCTTGCATCCTGTCTTCTCCGGTACGTTCATCATCTATAGGGCTTTAAACCCCTTCAAGTAGTTTGTAGGTTACGGTCCAGTATTGCCCGGTAAATTGATAAAAATTTCATCGGAAAACTTGTTTAAAACTGGACAGTAACCCGTCCCAAAGACCCAACTTGGCAGGCATTTTATGATCTGCGGGTTAGGAATTTTAGAAAACCAATTAAAGTCAGTTATAAACAATATATAGGACTTCACGATCCTTTTTGTGGATTTGGAAATTATCGACTACGTGTCGAGAAATCGAATCCCGAAGTTTACCGAAAAATTGTTTTCCGAAAACATGAAAACTTTCGATACGACGTGCGTCCTGCCAAACCGGGCGACGTGGTCGCGAACCGAAAGCATCGAAAGGTGCGTAACGGCTTCGTGGACATGTGGGCTTTGACGGAATTCAAATTGGTTGCGTGTGTGCGACGAATTTAATACGTATCCGTCAAAATTTACCGTATCGGCCTCTGTACAAATTTTTCAATTACTTTGTGCACGTTCGTCAGATCGAGACGAAACTTGTGCCAACAGGACCGTATCATTTTTTTGGTCCTGTATGCCCTGTTCGGTCCAATTCTGAGACAGTTGATTGGATCGCCGTTTTGTGGGTCCCACGATCCGATTCAACGGGCAATTTTGTGCACGGTCCACCGGAATCTAAAATTGGACATACCGTTGGGTTTGTATCATTAAAACAAATCCGTAGACATGTATTTTGATGTCTTTAGAGACCATTGACTTGGCACACTTTTCGGTGCAAAACGGATCCAACGGCGGACACCGTTTTGACCGAAAATTACCGTTTTGCCCATGTGTCCAGAATTGGACTTAAGAACAGGCAATCCTAACTAATTTGACTATTCTGAGAACATTGGTAATATTTATTTTAGCTTTCGGAGACAGTTGTGATGATTTGGACTTTATGGTTTAGCAGTTGACTATATTTTGTTGGATCTGCGTGCAACCTCCAGGCAAGATAGCTTGCCTCCCTCTACAGTTTATTTTCATGCTTATAGTTCATCTGTTTTAGTATGTTATCTTTAGTTACCTTAGTTGCTATGGTCACACCCCAGAACCAGAATACTGGAGAGCGGGGGACAGACACAACCAGCTACGTACATTGAGGTAGAATCTACCTCGATATACGGTCACGGCTGTCTAGATACGTGAGAGTTTAACTACAAGCCATCAGTCTCTTATGGTCATGAACAAGCCTATTATCTCAATCTCAAGCAAGTAAGTAAATATTACAAGATGTTAGAGCACCAAATATACAATAGTTAGACGTCCCATACATTACATATTTGGATGATCATGAAGCTAGTCATACAAAAGGTGAGAACTAGCAAGAGTTTCAGTCATACATGATCAACCCTAGGATTTGTCAATCATGTTACAGCCCGTAGGCAGACAGTAAGTAAATTTGCAAACGAGCTAACACGTGCTCGTCGGCTAAACGTCTCAAAAGAATATTTTTACAATGGAGTGAGAGAGGCAAAATAAAACCCACTCGTTGCCAGGATTACGTCTGGTGGTCACCATCTGGCTGGAAGGTAGGGAGATCCTCTGGAGCTTCTCCGGTATCTGGCCATACAAAACCAGCTGGGTCAGATCCCAGAAAGAGCAAGTGCCACAAAGGAGGCTTCACTTAAGAACCAAAACTAGCAATTTGCACAAGAACATAATTATATAATAAATGACTCCCATGATGATATACGATAAGATAACCATGGAAATATTCAGATAACCAAGTTACAATCCTTAAACCAAACAAGGACCGGGGTTGTAACCCTTCGTCTGAACGGAACTTGGTTTCCCACCATTTATCGATAAAGTAAAAGCATAAGCAATCAGGTCATGTAACAATCTTGTACAGGATTAGGATAAGACTACACTGGGTTAGACTCCATCCAATCAATCACGGCCAAGCAATGAGTACGGCTTGATACATTAACTAACTAGGGTTATCACAGGCCTAGTTACTAGCAAAATATAATGAGATTGTTCCAACAGCCACAAGCCCTGCAGACCATCCATGCTATCCGGACGTAAATTAGGGATTGAATTCTTGTGGGTACATCATCCAGGAAATGCATGTACCCTTAAGTAGCTTGAAGGGTGCAACACATGACAGTGTGCTAGAAATGTGCCCTACTCGACGGCAGGCTACAAATACCAGGTGGGGCGTCCAGATAACGGGATTGCCTGTAGCTGGGAAATCTCTTCATGACTACTGGATCATTCTAGTTATTAGCCTTAGTAAGTTTCAGTAGGTACCCCTGACCGTGGTACTCATGGGTCCCTGCCCTAGACATGATACGAGACAGTACTGGTCCATTTATACAAACACAATCGTCCACGGTGTCCAGGCTATTCATTCTTGTCATGTCATGCTAGCCGTCGCAACAACATTCAATAGCTCCAATCATGCTTATTAGTCATGTCTTGTTATGTCATGCCATGTCATGTCAGTTACTTGTCATACCATGCCATGTACAATTATCAGTCCAATCGTGTCAATCAAGTCAAGGTTATCAAGTCCGTGATAAGAGGGTACAAGCACAAAAGGGCACACGGGTACGCATAGGGGCTCAAAGCCTCTACGCGAGAGAAACTACGCTAGGCTAGGGGGGCCCGAGCGTAAAATGGCTTTACGCGAGCAAGACCAAGGAAGGACCCCTCTACGCGAGCAAGTACTCTACGCGAGCAAGACCTGAGGAAGGATCCCTCTATGCGAGCAAGTACTTTATGCGAGCAAGACCTGAGGAAGGACCCCTCTACTCGAGCAGGTACTCTACGTGAGCAGCCCTCTACGCGAGACTTTACGCAAGATTCTACGCACGCGAGACTCTATGCGAGATTCTACGCACGCGAGACTCTAAGCGAGCGGGAGTCCCCTGCGTAGAGCTCGGCGTAGAACGGATTACGCGGGCACGCAAGGCATGTGCGTAAAAAGGGAACACTATGCGGGCACATGAAAACGTGTGCGTAAAGAAGGAGATGCTACACTGGCACGTAAAAACGTGGGCGTAAAGGAAAGTCACTACGCGGGCACGTATGAACGTGTGCGTAAAAGGCTCGTCTTCTCCCCAAGGCCGAGACTTGCAGCCATGGAGACTCAAGAACTCAAGGAACCCCATCTCGGCCAAGACTTGATGAAATCTAGCCAAACTTGCGTAAAATCGAAATTCCTACTACATGGAACTCTCAATCTCCGGAAACAACCAAGTTTAGTAGATCAAAACCATGAAGATCAAAATGCTAAAAATCTAGATCTACGAAAATCTATGTACCAAAATAAAAAATTTCAAGTTCTAAAGTGGTTAAGAATCATGCTAAAAAGCCATTGGAACCATCAAAATGGGTCCTCAAGTAGAAGCAAGATGCACTTGCCCACTGGGGTGGTCGGTGGAGAAATGAAGAAGAAGAAGAGCAGTAATGAGAAATGAATGAGGAGAGAGAAGGGTTGTTGGGTTAATAAATGAGGGATGGTGGTAGGTAGGGGTTTGTATACTAACCCAAACCAAACCCAACCAGACTGAACCCAACCGAACCCGATGGATGCCCCTTCCAGAATAAACCACACGAGCCATGAAATGCCAACTAACCCATGCCAATGCAAGAAACCCAAGACTAGCCAGCCAGGATAAGTCGAAATACGGGTCCGAGATACGTACACGTATACCAAAATACGTATAACGAAAATCGAGGGTGACAACTCTACCCACCTTAAAAGAATTCCATCCTCGAAATTTAATCAAGAGGCTAGAGATGTCGAGCAAGCTACACTAATCACAGGCAAGATATAACTAAGCAATCAATCAAACAATCAATCATGCAAGCAAGAAATTGAAGGCATGAGGCATAAGGAAGACATTATACCTCACGAGTCAAACAGGTCGGGATATCGCGATCGGATGTCATCCTCACGCTCCCACGTTGACTCACCCAAAGAGTGATGACCCCAAGCAACACGGACTAACTTGATAGTCTTATTCTTGAGTATATTCTCTCTTCGGTCGAATATGGATACGGGTCTCTCCTCATACGAAAGATTGGTACCAACAACCAATTCCAAATGATCAAGGACATGACTCGGATCCGGGATATACCGTCGTAATTGGGATACATGGAAGACATCATGCACCTCACGCAACGACGACGGGAGAGCGAGACGATAGGACACATCACCTACTCGCTCTAGAATGTCGAATGGCCCTATATACCTAGGACTAAGCTTTCCCCATACGCCAAAATGAATGACGCCACGGGTAGGCGAGATCCTGAGGAATACATGGTTGCCGACAGAAAATTCAAGGGGATATCGATGAGAATCGGCCCAATGACGCTGGCGATCTTGTGCAACTCGAAGATGACCTCTGACTTGTCTGACCACCTCAATAGTCTACGTCACCATCTCGGGACTAAGCATTTGTCTCTCACCGATATCATCCCAGGCTAAAGGAGACCTGCTCTTCCTGCCGTACAAGGCCTCAAAGGGTGCCATCTGGATACTGGCCTGGAAACTGTTATTGTAGGAGAATTATATGAGATGCAAGTGATCTTTCCACGAACCACCGAAGTCGAATGTATATGAATGCAATATATCTTCAAGAGTCTGGATCGTGCGCTCCGACTGACCATCTGTCTGCGGATGATAAGCTGAACTGAACTTGAGACGAGTCCCCAAACTTTTCTGAAGACTCTGCCAGAAGTGTGATATGAATCTGGAATCTCTGTCGGACACAATACTGACTGGTACTCCATGCAACCTGACTATCTGCCTGAGGTATATCTCTGTAAGCTGATCCGTCGACTGACCAATCCTGAAAGAAAAAAATGAGCTACCTTGGTGAGTCTGTCAACTACAACCCAGATAGCATCTCTTCTAGCTGGAGATCTAGATAATTCAGTCACAAAATCCATGGTAATGTGCTCCCATTTCTATTCTGGGATAGGCAAAGGTTGAAGAAGTCCAGCCGGTCTCTGATATTCAGCTTTAACTTGTTGGCAAACTAAACATCGAGAGACAAACTGGGCTATCTTCCTCTTCATACCATTCCACCAAAAATGCCGTCGGATATCACGTTACTAGGGGTGGGCACGGGTCGGGCCGGGCCCAAATTTGTTGGACCCGGACCGGACCCGTTACTTGGCGGGGCGGGGCGGGACGGGTCCAAAAAATATTGGACCCGTACCGGACCCGACCCGTTTGAAACGGGTCCGAAACGGGTCGACCCGCGGGTCCAAACGAGTCCAAAAAAAAGTTAAATTTTTTTATAATAGTAAACATTTACATATGTTATATTGTCTATAAGAACAAAACAAGTCTAATGTCTTCCCAAACTTCTAGAATTTGTTTAGTAAACAATAAGATATTCTATTATGTATAGACTATAATAACAAAAAATGCTAAAAATTGATATAAAAAATATATACTCCTAGAAATGGGTCGGGCCGGGGCCCCGTTTATTTTGAAAATAGGACCCGCCCCGACCCGTTAATGTCACACGACCCGCGCCGGCCCGTCTCGTTTAAATTTCAAAATTTAGGAACCGGCTTGTTTAGACATTTTACGGTTCGGGCCGGGTCAGAACCGCGGGTCCTAGAACCGTATGCCCACCCCTTCACGTTACATCTTCGTACCGCCCGAATGAATCGAATACTGAGAACTGTGAGCTTCTGCCATGATCTCCTGTCTGATATCACCACTGGGCACACAAAGATGCCTCCCATGTCGAAGTATACCATCTTCATGGATACATAACTCTGGTCTTCGTCCTGCTACACATTCTGCCCTAAGCCGCTGAAGCGTAGAATCTGATGACTGAGCTAACCTGATCCTATCAGCTATACTGGACTGAACTTGCATGCTGGCCATCAATGCCACACTGTGTAACACCCAATTTTCTAAATGAGGGTAATTTTAAAATTTTGTGTTTTTAATTATTTAATTATGATATTTAAATAATAATATAATTTTTGGTAATTTTTAATCATTTAAAACTATTTAAAAATTATGACTTGTGATTTTGATGTGCAGCTAGTAAAACCGTAGAGACTGTCTGACCTAGAGCCTAACCCTATGATTTGGAATAACTATTTATCATTTTTAGTCTAGGGGTAATTTGGTCATTTTGACTTATTAGAATAATTTGATTAATTATTGGATTGATGGTTGTTGAATTTGACTTTGACTAGTTAAGACCTTGTAGACTAGCCTAGAAGCTAACCCTAGCTATGGTGACCCTAGTCTAACTTAAGTTAACCAACTTTTAGTCATTAGAAATTAGTTTTAAAGTAGGAAGGTTAAGTTTAAGTGAAATGGTCATATGACTTACGACTTAACTCAATGACTTGTGATTTACCAATTTCATGACTTGCAATTAAGCCATAGGCCCATGACTTAAGCCCAAAACCCAACCAAACCCACCCATGGCAGCCACACTTAGGGTTTCCCTTGCCTATAAGTATTCTCTTTGTCACTACCACATTTCTAGTTTGAGGGTATTTTTGACATTTTGGGGTAAATTGAAATTTATTAGAATTTATTTGAATTTATGGGAATTTTTAGGAATTATTTTGGAATTGTTGGACTAGGTTGACTTTGACTAGTTTTGACCCTTGTAGACCAACCTAGAGGCTAACCCTAGTTAGTATAGACTTGGTTAGGTTATATGACTCTAGTCTAACCTAAGCTAACCCTTGGTTTGGTCAATAGACTCTAGTTAGCAATAGGAATTAGAAAGTCATAAATCATGACTTATGATTTAGAACCTTTGATAAATCAATTTAAGTCATAGCCCTGTAGATTGGCCCAAAGCCCAAGACATTACAAAACCTAACCCTAGACTTAAGTGGCCGGCCACCCTATCCATATTGGGAACACCATCCTATAAATACTCTCTTAATTTTAGGGTTGCCTCTTTTTAGGAAAGCTCAAGTTTAGGAAGAGATTTGTTCCTACTTCATTTAATCCCTAGAATTCCATTCCATTTCCTTTTTTATTCAAATCTCTTCCATTAGGTTTTAATATACCTATACTTGCTGTTATTGGAGTTTTATTTCAGTTTGTTGTTGATTTGTTGGATTGGGACATCAAGGAGAGGAGCTCAACAAAGGAGGATTTTTCTAGAAGTTCACCTATAGGTAACTTCTTCATTTCTCAATGAAATTTCGATTTCTTTACATATTCAGGAAGCCCTAGGAGTCCCCTAAGTGGTTGCATTGGTTTCGTGTCGAGTTTCATAGGTTTCGTGTCTATTTTGGACACGTATCAGGAACTGTCCATTACTGTTTGTCGAAATGCCTCAGAGAACATTTCTACCTAATTTCTAGGAAGTTTTTGAATAGGAATCTAGGTTTTGTATTTGCTTATTGATTTCTATTCCTCTGAGGTGGTGTTTGTGTCGGGTCGTATCAGAATCGATGCGTGGACACGCGGCGCACACACGCGCGCGCGCTCTGGTTTGATCCCCTGCTGTTCGGGGGCCACAGCTGTCAGGACACGCCACGTCGACACGCGACACTTGACACACGGGTCATCCTCGTGACTGACACGACGTGTGTCGAGTCTCAGACCCCCACGTGTCGTGTCGGACACGCACGAACACGTGCATTGCTTTTGTACTGAACTGGGTTCAGTTGTTTTCGTGCACTGATACGTGTGTCGTGTTACTGACACACGTGTCGTGGACCCATATCAGGGTGTCCTAGCCCTAGACCTAGACCTGGTCGACACTGGGACACAACCACGTGGGTTGTGTCGTGTCGTGTCGTGCACACGAAACCCGTGAACACGTGCACGAGGATTGGCACAGTTATTGCACTGTTTTGTGTTTTGATTGGTTTTGACACATTGTGTCCTCGTGCTTGGACACAAACTCTTGTGTGACACGTACACAACATGTAGATATGTTACCAACCACTGTTCGGGTATTTTAAATTGGTTTGATGATTAAATCTCGATTTCCCCTATTATCCTAAAACTGTGTATCAGTCCTATTTCCTGTTTTTTCTCAGATTTTGATATTGAACTTTGAACATCAATTTAACCTATTCTACACTGTTATTTACATTATATTAAACCTCTAACTTGTACTCCTATATGAATTCTATTGGTATGTCAAATTTGGGATTGTTTGGTTGTAGTTTAGGCGTAAAACTGAGAATGCAAGAAGTGATTGAAAACTGAAACTATGAACTGTTGTAAACTGTTTTCCTTTATGTTTTATTATGAACTATGGATGTTTGCCATGTTGTATTAACCTGGGAATGGTTAGGACTGAAGCTGAAATCTGGAATTAGCTTTATGGATGAAAACCTGAGAATTAGTATAAGACTGAAACCTGAGAATTGGTGCTAATGTTGTAAAAACTGAGATAGAATTCTCTAAACCTGAACAGGAATTGCCCCCATTCCTTCTTCACTGTTCACTGTTTTTCTATGTCTCTATAACACTGTTTCACATGTCCACACACACATGGGTTGATGTTCACTGTTTTAGGGATTTAGATTTTATTGTATGTATGTCACTCACTGATTTTCTGTAAATACACAACTGCCATGTTCACTCTTCACACCCTATGTTTCAGTCACACACACAATTTACCTCACATCACTCTTACTAATACACACACACACACACATACACCCATGTATCACCACACACATGAGCCCCCTGTATACATATGTATATTTATATGTATTAGCATAATGTTGTATGGTTTACACATTAGCCTATAGGCTATATATTCTAGTTATATTATATAACACATGTGTGTGTATCAATATATATATGTATATATAGGGTACGTAGATATATGTGTTTAATAATTGTGTATGTGTGATGTTGGTTTGACCTAGTGATTGTGTAGGAGTACTAAGCTAGGCTTGATTAGACTAATGTAGACTAGTTTGACCTAATTTAGACTTGGTTGACCTAGTTTGACCATAGTTGACTTAGGTTTGACTTCTTGGTTGACCAAGGTTGACCAAGAGTTGACTTTGGCCTAGATGGACCTAGAATCATGTAGAATGCATAGTAGGACTTCATTATACCATTTTGGACTTGTTGTGATTTGTGCTGTTCTGATTAGGAGCCAGACACCACTCCTCGGACAGTACTTTCATATTGGACACTCAGATACCAGGCGAGTACATTCTCTGATCATTTCATATCCTGCTTAGAATTATTTCCTGTATTAAATTACTTTACTTGATACTGTCACGTTGGTCACACAGATTAGTACTATATGGATCCCTTCTTGAGATGTTATCCCTTCAGGGAGCATCGGGTACTCTATGTTCTGTGCGTTTCACTTACATGGCGTATTACTATGCTTCTTTGGTTTTTTGATCACTTGTGACATATACTCTTATGATCACAGAGTCTTCTTTGAATCCTTATCCCATTTATTGGGTTTCCCAGAATCCCTATTTATGGGACTACTATGTACCACCCTTCGGGGGCCGTTACATAGAATCATAACATAACCTGGTTGGATCCTTGTGTATTAATTGGGGGTACGGGAGAGTAGAAGTAGACATGTGAATAATATCCAAGTAGTGTAGCATCAGAATCCTTCTATAGTGTAGCATCAGAATCATCCTATGCCATTTATATGTCTATATTATACTCTGACTCACTAGCCACTGTTAGTTCTTTACTTATAGTAGATATTTCTATTACAATTCTCTCTCTCTGTTTACATACTGCACTTCTTTCAGTACTTGTATCTTACTTTACTGCATGATTATATTTTTAACCTGCTATGAACTGTTGAGATGTACTGTACTCGCTCCTGTCCTGACTGGACCTGTTGAAAATATTACAGAGGACGAGGAGGAGGCCTGTCTGGATACTTTCTACGGGGCAGCCTTAGATGACACTTGCGAGCTGGACCCTCAGGAGGACCCAGCTCTAGCTGAGGACATCACCCCCATTGCCTAGACTAGTTTAGTTAGGCTTATCTTATTTTATGTTGCCTTGAGACCTGTTTAGCTAGACTTTATTCTGTTCTGAGTTCTGAGTTGTATATATTCTTTTATTCAGTATCTGAGACCATGTACCTCTGGATATTTGCTGGGATTATCTTAGACTACTTTATCATCTATTTTCCTTGAGTTCTATTTCATATCGTGCTATCTCTTCCTTAGTTGTGATTGAGTTCATTTACCGCTATGCCACCCCCATTCGGGGAGTATAAACTGTTTAGAGATATATTGCTAGATGTATGTTGACCCAGGACAGCGTTCTACCGCTGACACTGCGGCATAGGCTGGACGTACCCACGTCTCGTGCCCTTATTCTAGGGTGCGGGTCGTGACACTCTTAATGTTGTTCTTGCCTCTTTTGTGCCTGACCTAGATTTTGAAGGAAAGGTAAATTCCCATTCTCCTAAAATCCTATTTAATTCATTTAAACTCCTTTTTAACCCTAGTATTTTGCATTAGGATCTAATTATTGTGTGTTTACTGATTCTGGAGGTTCATCTCAGTTTTGTGACATTTGGAGCTTGGGAGTTGCTATTTGGAATCCTTCCATTTGGGGCTTTCTTTGAGTATTGACACTCAATAGGTAAACCACTCAAACCCATTGTTTTTCTTATTTTCTTTGCATATAGGGCTAGGTCTAAGAGTCCCCTAGTTGTCCCCGAAATTTGGGCACAATTCGTGTCCATTTGGTGTCCGTATCGGGCACGTATCATAGTGGATACATAGGTGTGTTAAAATGCCCCTTAGGGATTTATTTTCGTATTTTGAAAATCTAATTTCATAGATCCCTAGATCTATATGTGTGTATGAATTTTTGTGAAGGATGTTTGGTATTTCGTGTTGGTTTGTGTCGTGTTTTTGGCTTTGGACATGCTGCACGAGCCATAGGCCTGTGTCCTGTCTATCGGGCTCCATAACTCACAATATAGGACACGAGAGGACACGAATTTTTGTGGAGAGTAGAGGGCACTGACTGTCATCATGCTCTTTGGGAACAGATGGTGCACTACACACGGAGCAATCCTGCCCGCATTGGATACGAGCGATCGTGCGCTGACAGCAGGCACGCGCACAGACACGCGCAAACGTGCGCTCGTGTCCACTGTGGACACGTCATGGACACGTGTCAGGCATGCCAACATGTAGACCTATCCTAGGCGACCACGTGGGTGTGTGCACATGACACAAAGTGTCGTGTGTCGTGTCCTACACGCGTGTGCACTCGTGCACGATGCTGTGCTATACTGGGTGTACCCCACGTGTTTGTAATATTGTGGACACGTCTGTGTCATGTTTTTGGGACACGAAATGACTCACAAGACACATACACACATGTGACACTAATTACCAACTCTCTGATTTTAATTTTGGTTGTTAATTTGAATTCAATTCATGAAACTTCCCAATGTCTGATACCCGACTGATACACCCCTGTACTGAATTGATTTTCTGATTTTAAATTGCATTTTCAACTGATTTTAATGATGTTAATGATGTTAATGATTAGTTAAGTTCACCTATATGTGTAAGGGTTGATGTTCATGTTAATTGTGATTTGTGTGGAATAATGGGGTTTCGAATTTGATTTTTGGATATGCCAACTGCTAGGCTAAATTCATTTGAACTGTCATTGGGTTGGGACTGTTAAATCCAAACTGTCATTGAATATTTTTCTGAGATTATACACAACCTATCTAACTATTTTCCTACTCACTGTTACACTAACTATCATGCTGAGAATTGATTCCCTAAAGTTATTACACTGTCGAATACAACTGTCAATGTGTACTTGCTTTTCTGGGATTAGCAACACCCACTGATTTTCCTATGCATCCTCCTATCTAAACACACACTCTATCCTAAACTTCCTGTCACACAGGTTTCCCTCAAACACTCTCACACACATGCCTACACTGTTCAGCCATATGACACACACTCTATGACACTTAAACACTCAACACAACCTATATAACACATACACACACACATGACACTGGTTTTTCACACTGTTTTGATATCATTCCTCACACACAAATCTGAGACACATATCCTATATTACACTCACACTCTCATTCACCACACAATTCCTGTCACACTATAACCTAAACACTATATCCTACACTGTCACATAGGTATACTATTTACACACCCACACAAACCTGAACACTATAGCCTACACTCATGTACACACACACAGGCACTCATGTACACACACACACAGGAACATATATACACACACTCTATTCTAATCCACTGTCATACATTCATACACACCCACCCACATACATTTACATGTACACCTATCTACACTCACACACACATGTATGTCTCTACATATGTGTAACGCCCCAGTCCCAAAATACGTAGGACTAGAAACGTATCATGCCAGCTGTCTACATACGAAGTATACTCCAATATATGGATATCTCGTATGTACACATAAGCTGTAAAATGTAGTAACCATGAAGCTACTCTCATCCAAAAGCTAATATATCATAAAATCAACTTATTAAAGTCATTTGTACAAACGTTGGGTGGAGTCAAAGTCCACTACCAACTATCTCAAAATAAAATGTACAAAAAGTGAATCGATAAAATATCAAACGAACTAAGCGCAATTCTCTTCGAAGGAAGGGAAAAGATCACGGCCTTGGCTATAACACCTGCAGTAAATCATGAAAGCATACACCTGGAGAGATAACCAGGTCCTCAGAGGGACGTAACAAGATACATGAAGAACATGCCATGTAACTGCATAAGTAAAAAATAATATAAACTACAACACAACAGGGTACCTAACCATCTATGTGATATGCACTTTGAGGACAACGTTCTACGCAAGGGCTGTACGGATTCACGCAAGCAAGTAATAAAAAGTGGCCGTCAAGTAGCGCTCATCCGAGACACTATCGGCCGGACAGCAACTAGCGCTCATCCGAGTCACTATCACCCATAAATGTGTAAAAAGTAAATGTAGCCCCTACGCTAGTAGCTGTCCCCTTCCCCCAATGATACTATACATGCATCGTAACCACGACACACCAACACGTGTCGTTTCCACAATACGGTTTACACTCAATAACTGTCAAGTCTTCTAACATGCATCTATTGACAGTTATTCCAACGCATGTGCACGGGTGATCAGCCAACACGCAAGTGACCACTACATGATACTCACAACTCACACACAACTCGTGATACAATCGTGACAAGTTAATGGCATGCACTCTATTGACGGTAGTCACTTAACTCTAGGTCCACATGCAAGAAGAAAATAATAAACAAAGAATATAGATACAATAACTGAAATAAAATGCAACTAAATGTAAGCAGTAAATATGGTAAGGTATCTTGCCTGATTCTGTGCTGTAAATATAAAATGCCGCTCCCGCGTCCACGCCTCCGGAACCCGACGCTCCTAGATAATTAATTAACTAAATTAAGTCACTACTTATAAAACTTACGATACGACTTAATTAGTCAAAGTAATGTGTTAAAATTATATTCAATCTCTCGTGGAACCATTTAGATCCATACAATCACACACAGGTTCCACGAGACATCGAAACACAGTTTTAGGGTTTCTAACTTTTAATTAGTCAGTTATGCCCCTACTTCAATAACATACTTAAAAATCATATAAATATCATAAAAATAATATTTAAACTAATTTTCTACAGATTTATCTCTGAAATTCTAGAATTAATATTTCTAAAGACATTTATGACTAGTTGATTAATAAGTCAGCTAGTCTACCCGAAACTCGCCCGAAACATAGTTAATGACTCAAAATTGCTAAAATAACCAAAAATATATTTTAAACAGAAATAAAATAAATTTTTTTATAGAATAATATCATAGGTACAAGGGTTGAGTTATACTACAAGTTTGGGACATTCTAGGTCAGCCGGTTATCCGAAATTAGCTAGTTTTGACCTACAATTTTCTCGGCCAGATTTGAGTTGCTAAAATCATGGAAAAATACTTAAAAATCCTAATTTATGTATATGAACACATAAAATTTAGTTTCGAAAATAGGCACCAATAACTCATAGTTCCTTTACAATGGGGTTAATTTTGATCATACCGACACATGAATATTACGCATATATTTCATGAAACCTTTATGGATGATTATATCTAACAAAATCCATTAAAATATAATTTCTACAGAATTAATAACATATTTTCTACATAATTTTAGCAAAATATTTGGGTTCTTACCAAAGATCCTTGGTAGAAAGGGTGATGATGACTTCTCTTCACCAAAGCTCCAATCTTTTCCGCTATCCTCGCTTGCTAATCCTCTCTTGGTGAGTATTGGAGAGTTGATAATGGCTAAAGAGGATTGGATGGGGGAGATAGAGTTTTCATGGTTTGTTTTGAGGGGTTTCGGGGATGTATGGTGGAGGAAATGAGTTTTTGTGAAGGATGGAGAGATGTGCAATGGAGGAGATGATGTATAGATGCTATGGAGAGTTTGTTGTTGCCAAAATTATGGAGAGGGAGAGGGGCTTTGGTTGGCCAAAGGTGAGGGAGAGAAAGATTACGATTTGGTTAAGGTTTGAGATAAGTTGGTATATTTAAACATATCCTTAAATAAATTTTAAGCAATCTAGGATTTAAATCCTATTTAATTTGATGCATTCGTCCATGGGGGGGTTGCTTGGCCGAAATTAGCATGGTGGGGGTCCACTTGGCATTATTTGGTTGTTTGGTGAGTTGGCAAGTTGATTGGATTGAGGATTTAAAAAAGGGTTTCCTAATATAGAACTATTTAATTCTATCTATGTAATTATACTACAAAATCTGAATTAAATACAAATAAATATAATTATTAATATTTATTAATGTCCAATATGCCTACATATGGTTGGGTTTGGCTTGGAAGAGGTTTGGGAAGGTTTGGTACAACCGGGTCTCCTAAAAAGTCATAAAGGCTTTCTTAACTAATTAATTAAATAAAAATATAACTTGTGCCATAATTTGAATGGTTAACATGCAAGAGATTACAATATGACCATGGCATTCCTAACATGGCTAGCATACTAGTTAAAGCACCCGACTACGCTAGGCAAGCCATACTTTCTAGTCGTCTTGCATATTCAAACTCAACCATGGCTATAGTCCTTTTATATAATATAAATAAGATAAAAATAAATTAGAATTAAATAAAATCCAAAAATAATTTAAATATTCTTTTAAATTATAAGGGGTTTTACATCCTACCCAACTTATGACAATTTCGTCCTCGAATTTAAAAATAATCATAATATCAAGAATTGCGAGATTTTGTACGGAGGGAGAGTAGGTACGTCAAATTATAGCTTAATTTTTAAAAGGATGGAGGGGTGGTTGTCATAGGAATCTCAATTGACTTAATATTCTACAAGATGTGGTATGTTTCCTTCCAGACTCTACCCAACTTATAGAAGTTGGCCACCCGTAAAGATCGTCGTCATTACAAGACCTTGAGGAGGACAATTTCTAGGGAGGGGCATGAGAATAATGGACACTTCTGACCGCAGCCTTGGATTCTAAGTGAGCCTCGATAACACCATAACGTTCTTGGTCAATAAAAACTATAAGAAAGTTACTACAATCAAACATTGTCACTCTAGGGGTTATGCTTCTGACAAGCTGGTAGAGACCTCTTGTTAGAATATACTAAGGTGTGTCGGTTCAGAAGGATTCGTTCTACGTCTAACATGGGAAACTAAGAAGTGAGCTTGAAAACTTAGGAAAGAAGAATTTATGGCCAAGTGATGAGAATCGATGACAATCAAAGAACCCAGGCTATAGAATATGATTAGGCAAGTGTTTTGAAAACTCTAAGTCAAAACGACTAATATGTGTGGGCTGATGTTTGGTGTTGTGTAGGAGGCATGCGCTTGCTTGTTGGAAGGCATACGTCATAGGTGTGCGTCTTGCATAGATCTTGAGTATTCAGTTTAGTTAAGGGAATGGGTCGATATTTGCATGGGTAAAATCGAATAGGTCAAATTTGGGTCTCTATGGTTTGTTTTGAGGAAACAATGTGTCATACACACGGTTTAATTTTTAAATGGAGCACTGGAAAGTTCGTTTGCGTGGGACATGTATGTCATGTGAGTAGCATGACTAGTCTAGTTCGTGAGTGTGAACTTTTTCGAAAGGAAAAGTCTAGCGTTGTGCTTTAATTATCAAAATCACGGTCGAGGGTATCACATGATATGATTATGGGTCGACGTTATAAACCATTGAATTATTAGTCTAATTGGAACCAATCATTTCCAACCACTTGTTAATTCCAAAATCTTATGTTCCTTAGAGAGGCTTGCTATCTATTTGCCTCAAAAAAAATTCTATTGATTTAAACAAAAATGATTCTATGATTGACTTGAAGAATTTAGGTTGTAATCTGTTACCGTAGTTATCTAAATGCACGAGCAAAGGGATATAAAATGCAAAATAAAAAATCATTTCATAAATTTCATACAGATGGAAGAACGATCACGATTGTAATCCTATTCTAAGATGCAGAGTATAATAAGTTCAATGTTCTACCTAACTTATAGAAGTTGGTTAATCGGGGAAAGCACAGTAATATGGCTTCTAAGAAGGTCAAATTTTAAGGAGGTATATGAAGTATAAGGTATTTCCAATCATAGTCACAGATTCTATAGGAAGTCTAGGTATTATCTATTTAATATGGCCCATATATTAATTATGTTTGGTCATGACGGTATGAGAGGTCTTGGTCAAGTATATCCGGAAGCAAGTTGGTACCGAGAGATGCATAACATAGGCTACGAAGAGATGCAGTTACGAAATCTATGGAAAAAGAATTAGTGAGCCAAGAGGTGGGACCTACATAATAGGGGTGAGGGCCTATTTCATCAAGTTTGGTTTTATAGTCCCAATATGGTGATGGACTATGATGGGTTTAACTGAGTCTCAATAGGTTCCCTAATTGGACTTCAATCTTTGATTGCATGAACTTTAGATTTTAATCTATAGTGGCTGGACAAAATTTTGTGGAATTTTAAACCATCCCTATTAGGTTAGGGTAATGTAGAATAGGTTCAAATTCAAGTGTTTGGGCAAATTTTCCGTCGGGTTGGTAGAATAGGTTCTGTAAGTCGTGAGATGCGCCTTCCGTGACTTTTGTGTTTAAGTAGCACACAAGGCCTCTATTGAGTGGCACACTAGTGGCATGTGCGTAGAGGACTTCGAGTAGATCACAACCATATATTGGGCCAAAAGATTTGAGTCAAGGTTGGATCTCTAACTGCAGTCCGAAAGTACATCGGTGTTATGGTAAGGGTTATCGCTAGTCCCTTTTGACCTGAAAGTTGTATCATAATAATAGAGTCCAAGGAGATGTGTTTGTGTGGGACATGATATGTCTACTTGAAGGTGGACTCGTTTAAGTTTTGCATATAATTTTTTTTGGAAGGTAACAGCTAGTATTACACTTCAAATATCAAAGTCACGATAAGGGACACCAAAAGATCTAAAAAGAAAGTGGGAGTTCACGAGTCACTAATTTATCATCCTAGTGATAACCAATTTACCTCAATCAATCGGTGATCCCCAAATTCCTAAAAGTAAGAATGGTTTACAATCTATTCACTCTAAAGACTAGGATATGGTTTTAGGAATAATGAGGTTAGGAATTTTTGAGTCGCGATATCGTACCTTAACATTTGGTAATAATAAGTCACGATGTGATCGATAACATGATAGGGTAGTTGTGAATCAGTTTCGAGGATTGTACCCCGAGTCCTAATAAATAGAAATGATCACGTACAGTGGTACCTGAGTCGATAAGATGGAATGACCCGCTTGTCCATGGTATACGAGAGTCTATCGGTGGAATAACGAACTCTAAAGCATGTCATAGGAAAGATCCCTAACTACTAAGTCGTGAATTTCTATTTGTGTCAAACCTGCCAGACTATAGTCACAAGCGTTCTAGAGGTATTAAATGTAGTGCTCATGCATCACTTGTTGATTACTAATACAACATAATGACGGGGCATTATGCTACAGATTTTGGCTAAGTTGGTGAATGTGTTGTTCTAATATTATGTCACTTCTTTGATAATAGAATTTTGTACCTAGAGTAACATCTGCTGAATGTATAATCTTGGAATGGGTGTCTACCACAGTCCTTGCAATGCTTGTCCTTGTTTTGGTCTATTCTTCTATGTCTAAACAGTGGGGGCCTAGTCAAGTAAGGTTTGAGTTAAGGCATACGGGTTGCTAGTTAAGCCAAGAATCAAGATGAATATTTGGAAACTCACAATAAATGATTCCTAGAGATTAGATAGTCTCATAGGTTTATGGTTTACCCAATGGTACGATCTTACTCATCTTTCAAGCTCAAATGACTAGAAGGTCACGATATTACTATTAGGGTCGAGGGAAGGACGAGCAACTTTAGGCAAGGTTGTAGTTATATGGCTTGGCTGATGGTTGCTATACTTGTGCATATAACTACCATGGCCATGGGGATACTCTGTATTTATCTATCAAATACGAGCATTCGTCTTTCCAATCAGTGAAAGACAAAAGCAATAAAGAGTTCAAGAAAGATGTCATTGAATACAATTACGTAATTCAAAGGCGAATGTGTAATTCAAGAGGAATTGTCAATGCAGTCGCGGATGAGATCCTAGATACCTCTATATCTCAATCCATGTGGGATAATCATATGAAGAGCGAACCAAGTGCACTATGGTTGATCAGACCATAATACATTGATTCTAATTAGACAATATGCTTGTGGGCGTCCCCAGTATACATATGTCCTGAACAAGCTCGACAAAGAATAAGCTTGCAAAACTAGGTTATAAATAGCGTCGTTATTCATGGTAGTTTAAAGTATAAGTACGGGAGAATACATTAAAAGCAGTAATAAATAGTTCGAGTTTCACAAGGATCTAAGTCTTATCCGGTGTGCTTGCGTATACAGTCGTCCTACTAGTTCTTGTATCAGGCCTTAGTTGACCAATAGGTATGGGCTACGAAATCTCTATATTCTAGGTAAACATCTCTCCTACACTAGCATATATTTATTATCACTCTGTTATACTTTAATACTAGGTTAAAAGTATACGGGTGGTAGGTTGTAGTCATACTACTCAACTTATGAAGTCAACTAATGGAGTAATTGAGGAATATAACACGTATACTCGTATGAGTTATCTCCTAACCTCTCTATTCAGCACGAAAGAAGATAAGATTTGCATTGAAAGGAATCAAGCAGAAGGAAGTCAAGATAATCGGACGAGAGTTCGAGATTTGGAATTGAGGGAGGAAGTCAAGCTTGTGGATGAGATTCCTATATCCTAATCCTATATGCAGGTTCACATCGGTACAGTAGCATAACCGATGTGACAAACTCGACCTGCATGGGCCACCACAAAAATATATAACGCCCCAGTCCCAAAATACGTAGGACTAGAAACGTATCATGCCAGCTGTCTACATACAAATTATACTCCAATATATGGATATCTCGTATGTACACATAAGCTGTAAAATATAGTAACCATGAAGCTAATCTCATCCAAAAACCAATATATCATAAAATTAACTTATTAAAGTCATTTGTACAAACGTTGGGCGGAGACAAAGTCCACTACCAACTATCTCAAAATAAAATGTACAAGAAGTGAATCGATAAAATATCAAACGAACCAATCGCAATTCTCTTCGAAGGAAGGAAGAAGATCACGGCCTTGGCTAGAACACCTGTAGTAAATCATGAAAGCATACACCTGGAGAGATAACCAGGTCCTCAGAGAGACGTAATAAGATACATGAAGAACATGTCATGTAACTGCATAAGTAAAAAATACTATAAACTACAACACAATAGGGTACCTAACCATCTATGTGATATGCACTTTGAGGACAACGTTCTACGCAGGGGCTGTACGGATTCACGCAAGCAAGTAATAAAGAGTGGCCGTCAAGTAGCGCTCATCCGAGACACTATCAGCCGGGCAGCAAGTAGCGCTCATCCGAGTCACTATCACCCATAAATGTGTAAAAAGTAAATGTAGCCCCTACGCTAGTAGCTGTCCCCTCCCTCCAATGATACTATACATGCATCGTAACCACGACACACCAACACGTGTCGTTTCCACAACACGGTTTATACTCAATAACTGTCAAGTCTTCTAACATGTATCTATTGACAGTTATTCCAACGCATGCGTACGGGTGATCAGACAACACGCAAGTGACCACTACATGATACTCACAACTCACACACAACTCGTGATACAATCATGACAAGTTAATGGCATGCACTCTATTGACGGTAGTCACTTAACTCTAGGTCCACATGCAAGAAAAAAAAATAAACAAGGAATATAGATACAATAACTGAAATAAAATACAACTAAATGTAAGCAATAAATATGGCAATGTATCTTGCCTGATTTCGTGCTTTAAATATAAAACGCCGCTCCTGCGTCCACGCCTCCGGAACCCGACGCTCCTAGATAATTAATTAACTAAATTAAGTCACTACTTATAAAACTTACGATACGACTTTATTAGTCAAAGTAATGTGTTAAAATTATATTCAATCTCTCGTGGAACCATTTAGATCCATACAATCACACACAGGTTCCACGAGACATCGAAACACAGTTTTAGGGTTTCTAACTTTTAATTAGTCAGTTATGCCCCTACTTTAATAACATACTTAAAAATCATAAAAATATCATAAAAATAATATTTAAACTAATTTTCTACAGATTTATCTCTGAAATTTCAGAATTAATATTTCTAAAGACATTTATGACTAGTTGATTAATAAGTCGGCTAGTCTACCCGAAACTCGCCCGGAACATAGTTAATGACTCAAAATTGCTAAAATAACCAAAAATATATTTTAAAAAGCAATAAAATAATTTATTTCATAGAATAATATCATAGGTACAAGGGTTAATTTATACTACAAGTTTGGAACATTCTAGGTCAGCCGGTTACCCGAAATTAGCTAGTTTTGACCTACAATTTTCTCGGCCAGATTTGAGTTTCTAAAATCGTGGAAAAATACTTAAAAATCCTGATTTATGTATATAAACATATATAAAATTTAGTTTCGAAAATAGGCACCAATAACTCATAGTTCCTTTACAATGTGGTTAATTTTGATCCTACCGACACATGAATATTACGCATATATTTCATGAAACCTTTATGGATGATTATACCTAACAAAATCCATCAAAATATGATTTCTACAGAATTAATAACATATTTTTTACAGAATTTTAGCAAAAGTTTTTAGAAAAAAAGATTTGGGTTCTTACCAAAGATCCTTGCTAGAAAGGGTGATGATGACTTCTCTTCGCCAAAGCTCCAATTTTTTCTGCTATTCTCGCTTGCTAATCCTCTCTTGGTGAGTATGGGAGAGATGATAATGGCTATAGAAGATTGGATGGGGGAGATGGAGTTTTTAGGGTTTGTTTTGAAGGGTTTTGGGGATGTATGGTGGAGGAGATGAGTTTTTGTGAAGGATGGAGAGATGTGCAATGGAGGAGATGATGTATAGATGCTATGGGGAGTTTGTTGCTGCCGAAATTATGGAGAGGGAGAGGGGTTTTGGTCGGCCAAAGGTGAGGGAGAGAAAGATTACGATTTGGTTAAGGTTTGAGATAAGTTGGTATATTTAAACATATCCTTAAATAAATTTTAAGCAATCTAGGATTTAAATCCTATTTAATTTAATGCATTCGGCCATGGGGGGGTTGATTGGCCGAAATTAGCATGGTGGGGGTTCACTTGGCATGATTTGGTTGTTTGGTGAGTTGGCAAGTTGATTGGATTGAGGATTTAAAAAAGGATTTCCTAATATAGAACTATTTAATTCTATCTATGTAATTATACTACAAAATCTGAATTAAATACAAATAAATGTAATTATTAATATTTATTAATGTCCAACATGCCTACATATGGTTGGGTTTGGCTTGGAAGAGGTTTGGGAAGGTTTGGTACAACCGGGTCTCCTAAAAAGTCATAAAGGCTTTCTTAACTAATTAATTAAATAAAAATATAACTTGTGCCATAATTTGAATGGTTAACATGCAAGAGATTACAATATGACCATGACATTCCTAACATGGCTAGCATACTAGTTAAAGCACCCGACTACGCTAGGCATGCCATACTTTCTAGTCGTCTTGCATATTCAAACTCAACCATGGCTATAGTCCTTTTATATAATATAAATAAGATAAAAATAAATTAGAATTAAATAAAATCCAAAAATAATTTAAATATTATTTTAAATTATAAGGGGTTTTACAATATGTATATATGGAAGTGTAATCTAGTTCCTATGTAGTACCCTACATGTACATTATATATATAAATATCAATGTATGTATATATGTAATGTGGGTGTAATAAACTAATGTGAATGTGAATGTGTATGTGATAAGGTAATGTGAAATAGATAATGCAATTGCTATGTAGATAATGTGTATATAGATAAATGGTAGAAATGGGTGTATGGCCTTGTGTATATGGCTCATGGCCTAGGTAGAATAGCCTATGGCATGTGGAGAGGGTACACTTGAGTTAGTGTATTGTAAACTTGTGTGACTTGAATGGTGTGTGCTTGCAAGGCTAATTGGTTAGTGACCTAGATGGACTTGTTAAGCCTAGGTTAGACCAACCTAGACTAGTTTAACCTTATTTGACCCTGTTTGACCTAACTAGACTAGAGTTGACCTAGTTTGACTGTCAGAGTTGACTAGAGTTGACCAAGGTTGACTTTAGCCTAAATTGACCCCAAACATCATGTAGATGCATTGTAGCAGTCTATTTTATTATTTTAGACATGTAGTGACTTGTACTGTTCTATAGGAGACAGACACCACTCCTCGGACAGTATATTCTCTTCAGATATTCAGGATACCAGGCGAGTACATTCTCTGATCATTTCATATCTTGTTTAGGATTATATTTCCTGCTTTAGATTACCTTACTTGATGCTGACACGTTGGTAACACGGATTGGTACTATATGGATCCCTTCATGAGATGTTATCCCCTTCGGGAGCATCAGATACTCTTGTTTCGTGCGTTTCACTTACATCATGTATCTCATGCTTCTATTATCATAAATCTTCATGTATCAGCTTGTGATTCCTGTACTCTCATGAATCACAGAGCCTTCACGAATCTTCATGAATCACTCTTGAATTACCCTTTATGGGCAATGTAGTATAGTCATGAATCTTAACGTAACTTGACTGGATCCTTGTGTATTGATTGGGGATGGGGGAGTAGAAATGAACATGTAAATAATTCCAAAGTAGTATAGTCATGAATCACCTCTTTAGTATAGTCATGAATCACCCTCCAGCTGTTCACATGTTTATCTTGTACTCTGAATCACTAGTCACTGATTAGTTCTCTATTATATTGTAAATATTTACTTGCAGTCTCTCTCTCTTTTATATCATGTTATTCTTCAGTTTCATGTATCTTACTCTCTAGCATGATTATATTTTCTATCCTGTTATGATTTGTTGAGATGTATTGTGCTCGCTCCTGTCCTGACTGGACCTGTTAAAATTTTTACAGAGAATGATGAGGCTCTGGTGTCTACCCATTATGGAGCAGCTTTAGACAACACTTGTGACTTGGACCCACTTGCAGTAGAGGATCTACCACCTGTGGTTTAGACTGCTAGCTTAGACTCTTACATTGTCTTCTCATTGATACATTATTGTATATACTGGGAGTTTATTTTATCTGATGTTTATGGAGATGTTATCTTAGACACTTAGACTTCTATCTAATTGTATCTCTGTGGATTCATTTTGTTTCATATCTATCTATCTTTTATCGTATTCTACCTTGGATGTGATTGAGATTGTATTGCTATGTCACCTCCATTCAGAGTGTATATACTATACAAGTACCCTTATACTGTTAGATGATTGACCTAGGACAGCGTTCTACCGTCGACACTGCGGCGTAGGCTGGACGTACCCACTTCTCGTGCCCTTACTCTAGGGTGCGGGTCGTGACACACTGGTAGGAAGGACAACTTCTATACCCATCTTCTGAAGATCTGCTAACAACTCTAGTTGTGCTGTTAGAAAATAAACTCCGACTCTTCTGCTCAGTGCATCTGCAACAACGTTGGCCTTCCCAGGATGATACTGCAGGTTGATATCATAATCCACAAGTAGCTCTAGCCATCTCCTCTGACGGCATGTTAAGATCCTTCTGGGTGAACATATACTTCAAGCTCTTGTGGTCGGTGAAAATCTTCACCCTATCTCCATACAAATAATGCCTCCACAGCTTAAGTGCAAACACTACTGCTGCCAGCTTCAAGTCGTGGGTCGGGTAATTCCTCTTATGATCACGAAGTTGATGTAACGCATAAGCTAATACCTTCCCATGCTGCATCAAAACACATCCTAAACCTCTGCCTGAAGTACCACAATACACTGAGAATCCCCCGGTCCCATCCGGAAGCGTGAGAATGGGTGCCGTTATCAAGCCTCGCTTCAACTTCTCAAAAGATTTCTGACATTCTGCGGTCCAAGCAAACTGCACATCCTTGCGGGTCAACTGGGTCATAGGTGCTGAAATCCGTACAAAGTCCGAAACAAATTGCCGGTAGTAGCCGGCCAAGCCAAGAAAACTGCGAACTTCTGTAACGGTACTGGATGCTGGCCACGTCTCCATAGCCACGATCTTCTGGGGATCCACTTCCACTCCACCTCTGGTGATGATATGACCCAAATATGAAATGCGATCGAGCTAGAACTCGCATTTACTGAACTTTGCATACAACTGGTGCTCTCTGAGAATCTGAAGAACTACACGAAGATGCTGCTCATGCTCCGCTTCACTCTTGCTGTAGACCAGGATGTCGTCTATAAACACAATCACAAAATGATCCAAATAAGGCATGAAGATGCGATTCATGAGGTCCATAAATATTGTCGGCGCATTGGTTGTTCCAAAGGACATAACAAGGAACTCCCAATGCCCATACCTAGATCTAAATTTCGTCTTCGGGATGTCCTGCTCTCTAACTCTGATCTGATGGTATCCTGACCGCAAGTCAATCTTCAAAAATACGGACGCCCCTTTGAGTTGATCAAACAAGTCATCTATCCTCGGGAGAGGATATCTGTTCTTGATTGTCACTAAGTTCAAGGTATGATAGTTAACACATAATCTGGACGTACCATCCTTTTTTTTTTACAAGAAGCATCGGGGCTCCCCAAGGCGATCCACTAGCACAGATGAATCCTTTGGTCCTGAGTTCCTCAATCATCTTATACAAAATCTCTAATTCTGACGGCGCCATCCGGTAGACTCTCTCTGACACTGGTGCTGTTCTGGGGATCAAGTCTATGGTGAACTCGATCTCTCTCTCTGGTGGCATACCTGGAAGCTCTTCGAGGAAAACATCGGGAAACTCTTCTACAATTCTGGAAAACTGGACTGCCGCTGCAACTGCTATCCGGAATGCTGGAGGAGAAGGCTCTATTCCGTCTCGAAAAAAATGAAAACTCTGGCTCACCAGGAATACTAAAAATAATCTTGCCGATATGGCAATCTATTCTAGCATACTGGTCCCTCAACCAATCCATCCCTAGGACCACATCATAATCGGCCATCGGGAATTCTATCAACCTAGCGGGAAACTCTCAACCGCTAACTACGATCCGATACGAAGAAAACACTCTATCTACTTCCACAAGTCCATTACCAGTAAGTATATTGAGTCTTACTGATAATGACTCGGACTCCAGCCCTATCCGTGTCGCGAATCGTGCAGACATAAATGAATACGATGTACCAGAATCAAACAATGCTGATGCTTGGAAGGAGTTGACGAGAATAGTACCTGCCACTACCTCACCTGATGCTAACTCCTCCTCCACGGTCAAAGCCATCACTTGACCTTGCCCTCTAGGTGCTGGTCCCTGCTGCTGGAAACCTCTCTGGCGATTCTGGGTTTGAGCTTGGACTTGTGCATACTGCTGGGGGTTCTGATGCTGAAATACTTGGGTCTGAGGCGGTAAGGGCCTCGAAAATGGGTACTGCTGCTACTGCTGAACTGGCACTGGGGCTGGCCCCCTAACCGAGGGACTAGAAAAGGAACTCCCCCTAATCGGGCAGTTCCCAACCCTGTGGTCCGGTGCCCTACAAACCAAGCACAAACCAAGCACAAACCCTGTGCTCTGCGATATTCTGACACCATGTGACCTGACTTCCCACAATGAGTGCAACCCATTGCGGAAGACTGCTTCTGCTGCTGCTGGGGATATACAGGGGTCCAATGCTGAATCGACGCAACGGAAGCCGCCCGCCTCGGAGCTCCAATGGTCAAAGCCCTAGCTGCCGGGGATGGTGCTGAAGACTGGTTCATCTGGCTGTGAGACCGCTTCCGACTTCCGATCCGGTCCACAATCCTCTGGGAGGTATACTTATGCCTCCTAGCTGCTCTCAATACTGCATCGAAAGTCTGATGCTCGAACTGCTCTACCGCCAGCAAAATCTCCAGGTGGAGTCCCTGCTGGAAAAGTTGAGCTCTGTCGAACTCGGTCGCGACCAAGATGGGAGCAAACCGACTAATCCTGGAGAACTCGGTCGCATATCCATCGACCGTCCTGCCCATATGCTTCAAGTTAGTGAACCTCGTCTGTAGATCATACCGAGCTACAGCATCAAAATACTTGGTCTGGAATCTCTCACGGAATACTGTCCATGCAATAGGTGCCCTTAATCCAACGGCCTGCGCCGCCCACCAGCTGCGGGCAAGATCTAATAACTGCAGGCGCACCACGGCCACCTTTTTGTCTTCTGGGGTCCTGGCTGCTTCTAGAATAATCTCAGTATCCTGCAGCCAAGCATCTGCGGTAATAGCATCTTTGCTACCATCGAAGGAGGGAGGGTTCAAGAGCTTGAAGCTGTTGGCCGCACTGTTACCTTGATGATCACCTCTGTTCAAGGCATCTTGTACTGTCTGGTGCAGTGCATCACCTCGACGATCCTGTGATGCAAGCAACTCCCTGATCAGTCCGACCAAAACTCCATCATCCTGCCTCACAGGCTGGACTGGCTGTACTGTGGGTTCTGGATCTCCGGAAAGCATGACTTGGGAAGCTGCTCCTGAGTTCTGAGCTTGATCCTCTTGTTGCGGGAGTACTCGTTGAGCTCCTTCCGGCTGATTGACAGGTCCAGGAATAGTGCCGCTGAAGAAGACGACACAAGAAACAATAAGGGAGGACCAGGACAGATCAAAGATACAAGCCTGTGATCAGGTCAAGATTTCAGGGATTTAGAGGATACGAGCAGAGATCAAGGACGGGTGCTGATTGAGACATCTATTCAGAAAATCCTCACATATCTTGATTCACAAGACCTGCATGGGCCACCACTTAAACCATGTCACGCCCCAGAACCAGAATACTGGAGAGCGGGGGACAGACACAGCCAGCTACGTATATTGAGGTAGAATCTACCTCGATATACGGTCACGGCTGTCTAGATACATGAGGGTTTAACTATAAGCCATCAGTCTCTTATGGTCATGAATAAGCCTATTGTCTCAATCTCAAGCAAGTAAGTAAATGTTACAAGATGTTAGAGCACCAAATATATAATAGTAAGGCGTCCCATACATTACATATTTGGATGATCATGAAGCTAGTCGTACAAAAGGTGAGGACTAGCAAGAGTTTCAGTCATACATGATCAATCCTAGGATTTGTCAATCATGTTACAGCCCGTAGACAGACAGTAAGTAAAGTTGCAAACGAGCTAACACGTGCTCGTCGGCTAAACGCCTCAAAAGAATATTTTTACAATGGAGTGGGAGAGCCAAAATAAAATCCACTCGTTGCCAGGGTTACGCCTGGTGGTCTCCATCTGACTGGAAGTTAGGGAGATCATCTGGAGCTGCTCTGGTATCTGGCCATACAAAACCAGCTGGGTCAGATCCCAGAAAGAGCAAGTGCCATAAAGGAGGCTTCACTTAAGAACCAAAACCAGCAATTAGCACAAGAACAAAATTATATAATAAATGACTGGGAATATGGGAAATCATGATGATATAGATAAGATAACCATGGGACTATTCAGATAACCAAGTTACAACCCTTAAACCAAGCAAGGACCGGGGTTGTAACCCTTCGTCTGAACGAAACTTAGTTTCCCACCATTTATCGATAAAGTAAAAGCATAAGCAATCAGGTCATGTAACAATCTTGTACAGGATCAGGACAAGACTAGATTGAGTTAGACTCCATCCAATCAATCACGGCCAAGCAATGAGTACGGCTTGATACATTAACTAACTAGGGTTATCACAGGCCTAGTTACTAGCAAAATGCAATAAGATTGTTCCAACAGCCACAAGCCCTGCAGGCCATCCAGGCTATCCGGACATAAATTAGGGGTTGAATTCATATGGGTACATCATCCAGGAAATGCATGTACCCTTAAATAGCTTGAAGGGTGCAACACATGACAGTTTGCTAGAAATGTGCCATATTCGACGGCAGGCTACAGATCCCAGGTGGGGCACCCAGATAACGGGATTGCCTGTAGCTGGAAAATCTCTTCATGACTACTGGATTATTCTAGTTATTAGCCTTAGTCAGTTTCAGTAGGTATCCCTGACCGTGGTACTCAGGGGTCCCTGCCCTAGACATGATGCGAGACAGTACTGGTTCATTTGAACAAATACAATCGTCCACGGTGTCCAGGCCATTCATTCTTGTCATGTCATGCTAGCCGTCGCAACAACATTCAATAGCTCCCATTATGCTTATTAGTCATGTCTTGTTATGTCATGCCATGTCATGTCAGTTACTTGTCATACCATGTCATGTACAATTATCAGTCCAATCGTGTCAATCAAGTCAAGATTATCAAGTCCGTGACAAGAGGGTACAAGCACAAAAGGGTACACGGGTATGCATAGGGGCTCAAAGCCTCTACGCGAGAGAAACTACGCTAGGCTGGGGGCCCCCAAGCATAAAATGGCTTTACGCGAGCAAGACCAAGGAAGGACCCCTCTACGCGAGCAAGTACTCTACGCGAGCAGGACCTGAGGAAGGACCCCTCTACGCGAGCAAGTACTCTACGCGAGCAGCCCTCTACGCGAGACTCTACGTGAGATTCTACGCACGCGAGACTCTACGCGAGATTCTACGCACGCGAGACTCTACGCGAGCGGGAGTCCCCTGCGTAGAGCTCGAATGAGCTCGGCGTAGAACGGATTCCGCGGGCACGCAAGGCGTGTGCGTAAAAAGGGAACACTACGCGGGCACGTAAAAACGTGTGCATAAAGAAGGAGATGCTACGCTGGCACGTGAAAACGTGGGCGTAAAGGAAAGTCACTACGCGGGCACGTATAAACGTGTACGTAAAAGGCTCGTCTTCTCCCCAAGGCCGAGACTTGCAGCCATGGAGACTCAAGAACTCAAGGAACCCCATCTCGGCCAAGACTTGATGAAATCCAGCCAAACAAAAGCCAAACTTGCGTAAAATCGAAATTCCTACTATATGAAACTCTCAATCTCCGGAAACAACCAAGTTTAGTAGATCAAAACCATGAAGATCAAAATGCTAAAAATCTAGATCTACGAAAATCCATGCACCAAAATAAAAACTGGAAATTGCTGAGAAACCCAATTTCCGGGTGGGCTTTTATGAAATGCCCACCCGCTGGATAAGTTTTATGAAATATCCAGAATTAAGTATTTTCACGTTAAATATTCCAAGATTCTCTTTTAGATGCCACCCGCTAGAAACTGCTATTTTTATAATACCGAAACTACCCCTCCGCGCGAATTGGTCATCTATATGTATTTGAATTCAAAAAACTCAGATCTGGATTGCGATTTTCGTCTTCTTCTTCTTCACGGGAAATCTGAATTCTATTGCTCTCATATTCAGCAGAGATCGCAAAGATCGTTCGTAGTTCGGTGTGTTTTTCTTCAGTCGAACTCAGATCATCGCTCGTCATCATCATCACCATCATCATCATCTTCATCGTGGAGACATTTGAACTCAGATCTTCAATTGTGGAGAGAAGATCTTTCTTCTTCTTTTCCATAAAAATTATCATCGCTTTGAAAGAAGAACGAAACTCTTTATTCCTGAAAAAACTAAATTACACGTTTTAACACTGGAAATGACCATTCTCCGTCTTAATTAGGACGGAGAATGCCATTCTCCGTTTTATTTAAGACGGAGAATGCCATTCTCCGTCCTAATTAACACGGAGAATGACATTCTCCGTTTCCGTCTTAATTAGGACCGAGAATGTCATTCTCCGTCTTAATTAGGACGGAGAATGGCATTCTCCGTTTTATTTAAGACGGAGAATGGCATTCTCCGTCCTAATTAACACGGAGAATGGCATTCTCCGTGTTTCTAACACGGAGAATGGTCATTCTCCTGCATTTTAACACTAGAATGACCATTCTCCGTGATAAATTACACGGAGAATGGCATTTTCCGTCCTAATTAAGACGGAGAATGGTCATTCTCCGTCCTAATTAAGACGGAGAATGGTCATTCTCCGTTTAATTTAGCACGGAGAATGGCCATTCTCCGTCTTAATTAGGACGGAGAATGCCATTCTCCGTCTTAATTAACACGGAGAATGACATTCTCCGTTTCATTTAACACGGAGAATGATATTTTCCGTGTTTCTAACACGGAGAATGGTCATTCTCCTGCGTTTTAACACTGGAATGACCATTCTCCGTGTAAATTAAGACGGAGAATGTCATTCTCCGTCCTAATTAAGACGGAGAATGGTCATTCTCCGTGTAAATTAAGACGGAGAATGCCATTCTCCTGTATTTTATGGTTAGCTGAAACTTTGGAGGGCCATAACTTTTGACTAGGAGGTCGAAACGAGGTCCCGTTTGTCGCAAAATGAGCGTATCGTCGAGGAGACTGAAAGTAACAGCTTCATCGTTAGACGGCCTTCCGAAATTTTAGATTCGCAAAAAAATGATGTTTGGACCTCCGTTTTAGCACTTTTGTCGTTCGTCCCGGTCTTTCCGAAATTTTTCGACGAGTTTTTGAAGATTTTTGAGAAGAAAACCTAGATTCGAAAGTGAGCAGCATATGGAAGAAGATGGAGTATTGAAACATTTTTTTAAGAGCAGTTTTGTGGGTGTTTCCAATAAATTAAAAGGAAGGGCAAAAGGGTCATTTGGAACCCGCTTTGGATAAGTTTCTCTAATTCTGGGCACGCGATGAAAGTTTTTTTAGCGGTGGGTTTTACATAAAACTTTTTTAGTTTTTGGGCATTTCATAAATCTTCCCAAATAAAAATCTTCAAGTTCTAAAGTGGTTAAGAATCGTGCTAAGAAGCCATTGGAACCATCAAAATGGGTCCTTAAGTAGAATCAAGATGCACTTGCCTACTGGGGTGGTCGGTGGAGAAATAAAGAAGAAGAAGAGCAGTAATGAGAAATGAATGAGGAGAGAGAAGGGTTGTTGGGTTAATAAATGGGGGATGGTGGTAGGTAGGGGTTTGCATACTAATCCAAACTAAACCCAACCAGACCGAACCCAACCGAACCCGATGCATGCCCCAGCCAGAATAAACCACACGAGCCATGAAATGCCAACTAACCCATGCCAATACAAGAAACCCAAGACTAGCCAGCCAGGATAAGTCGAAATACGGGTCCGAGATACGTACACGTATACCAAAATACGTATAACGAAAACCGAGGGTGACAGCTATAGATTTATATGATACCATGTTTACTAGTTTATTGTCTTGCTTGTATATCAGTATTTCCTGACTTGATAGCGTAGTTACACCAGGCTTGTCCACATTATAGTCCAAATTAGAGTAGTCCTTACCTGTGTCATGACTGAGTTGTTCCGTGTCGTCACCTGTATCTTGACTGAATCATGTCTACAAGTATGTGTGATTGAACTACTATTCTTGTATCGTTTCTACAACCTGCGAGTCCACACACGGGGCAAGGGTTGTCCGGTTGCACCTGCGAGTCCACACACGGGGCGAGGGTGACTTGTATTGAAACTGACCTGTGAGTCCACATTCGGGACGAGGATTAGTGATTAGTTCAAACCTGCGAGTCCACACTCAGGGTGAGGGTTTGGTATTCCATTGATCTTTTGTTCTTCCAGCAGTTCATTTATGCATAGTTGATCCCGTATCCGTGTTCATAGTTACCCGTCAGTAGCCACATGGCAGTCTCATGTCTAGTTCCTGTTTATACCCTGTTTATATCATTGCATGATTAAACTGTTAGAAAGGTATATTTTTATGTATCTTGTTATGTCCTCTGAGGACCTGATGATCTCTTCAGGTAGCTGATTGTACGGAGTTAGTTAGCTGAGCATGTGGTAGTTGACTTCATCTGCATGATCTAGGTATTTTGTCAGTGTTATTGATTTACTATCTTTCTCGTGCTTTTGTGATATATTCTGCTTATCAGCTTAGCTTTATAAACTCATATTATTCTTGGAGTCTAATCGGACATATATGCTAGTGGGCTGCAGACCACGACCCATAATTGTTCATTCTTGTCTTATATATTCTTGTGGATTGAGATACACTATAGATTACCATATTAGCCATGATACCATGACCTTGACAGCTTATACGTACTCGAGTCGGGCTGGAGTCCACTCGATACGTAGCTGGCTTGCTCATGAGCTCGCGTCCGAAAATTGGGTACGGGTCGTGACAGTCCCAGTTGCTTAGGGAAATAGTTGAGTAAAATTTGTTGGGATTGAGGGTAATAAAGGGAGTTATGAAGAACCCAGTTCATCTATATATATGTATAGTACAAAAGAGGTAGATAGATATTGACAATGGGATAACAGTACAAGAAAGAAGGGG
Organism: Iris pallida; assembly: GCA_029216955.1. Classification (NCBI taxonomy): domain Eukaryota; kingdom Viridiplantae; phylum Streptophyta; class Magnoliopsida; order Asparagales; family Iridaceae; genus Iris; species Iris pallida. Next base: position 8,884,351 of record JANAVB010008800.1, on the reverse strand, counting down.
TAAACCACCCAACCTTATTAAGACCATTAGAAACTATAGTAATTAGCAATGATTAAAGAAATGAATTATTGTAATACAGATTTCATGCATTAATTGGAACTAATTCGTAATATAGGTATTTGGAGACTGTAACTCAACACTCGACCCGTGCCAGCAGCTCAGGACCACAGGCAAGTATACCTTGCCTCCCTCTACAGTTTTATTTATATGCATTATATTTTATTTCCCAGTTTTGATTGTTTATGGACATGTGTTTTTTGTATTATATTCTGTTGAGCTATTATCCGTGTTCATGTTTGGTCTTATGGTTCATACTTGGAGTTCTTACCAGTACCTTGCTTGAGTCGTGTCATAGAATGAGTGCGTGTAGTGAACTGCTAAACCTTTGATTATCGTTTTACACAACCAGAGAGTCGACACTCCGGATGAGGATTGATCACTGCACCAGAGAGTCCACACTCGGGACGAGGGTGTTTGTCGTGTTCATTGGCACCAGAGAGTCCACACTCGGGACGAGGGTTGACCAATTGCACCAGAGAGTCCACACACGGGACGATGGTATTTTGCCGTGAGCTAACCAGAGAGTCCACACTCGGGACGAGGGTTAGTGCTTATTTCAAACCCGTGAGTCCACACTCGGGATGAGGGTTTGGTTTTCCATTGATCTCGTGTTCATTGTTCATCCGGCAGTTCATCTATGCGTAGTTGTTCTAGTGTTCGTGTTCGTGTTTGTAGTCATTTGTCGTGTTCCAGTTTTTCTTGTTTATTTTCTTGCGCATGATAAAACTATTAGATAGACATGTATATTATGTATCTTGCTAGTCCTCTGAGGACCTGATGATCTCTTCAGGTTAGCCAAGTTTGAGTTAGGAGCAGACGAGCAGGTTTGAATCAGCATCAGATAACAGTGCTTGCAGTTGAGGTTGCCTTGAGTAGCATGTTGTATCAGATAGTATACTTCAGGTATTTTTCTCTATTTCCGTCAATTGGTAGTAGATTTGTGTCCACCGGACGTAACATTGATTCTTGGAGATATTTAGTTATATTCATTATTGTTCAGTTTCATGTCTTATTCATTGATCTTGGTTGTGATTTGATTATTTTGTGGATGAGATATAGAACACCATGAGATTCTAGATTGCCATGTCTTGTGAGTTATAGACAGCGTTCTACCGTCAACACTGCGGCGTAGGCTGGGCTTGGACACGCTTCGCATCCGAAGTGCGGGTGCGGGTCGTGACAATAAGTTTTTTAAATAACTTGTCCTTGCCTATATCACAAAATTCTAAGACTTGTAATTCTGCACCAACAGAAAATGGCCATGATTCATTATCTGAACCTACTTCTAATTTGAGTAAGGAACTCGATGAATCCGAGCCTACACTTTCTCATGAAAAACAATGAGAATTTTGAAGACGATAAATAATGATG
>JANAVB010008800.1:8428187-8864727 GCA_029216955.1 Iris pallida | reverse complement strand
AAAAAAAAATATAATATATATATACTATACCTATACATTATATATATATATATTCACACATATAATTCAATAATAAAAATAGTTATTTAATAATAACCTCAATAATATAAATATGATAATAATAATAATAATAATAATAATAGAATAATAATAATAATAATAATAACGAAATTCAACAAACCAATAATGGTGTATATACCAATTTGCACCGTCTAATAATCCCAAAAATGTACAATGACTTATTTTATACAAATATTATTGAATATCAAATAATGATATTTATAACATTTATTAATTAACGAATATTAGAAAATATTTTAAAATGAAATACGACATAATCATACCAAATACACGAACAAGAAATGTCGTTGGACGTACCGCATGACTACAGGGCTGGGCTTGCTACGGGTCCTATCTGGACTAACTTGGTATAACCGAATTTCCTAAAAGTCCAATATTAATAAATAACTAATTAAACTTTTTATAGGGATTAACTCGCAACTTGGCCCGGATTTCTTAGTTAGGACACACCTATGGCTGGGTCTTCCCTGGCATGGCTAATATACTCGTCAAGGCACGCCACTGCACTATCCGTACCATGATTCCTAGTCGTCTGGTACTTCAAAACATAACCATGGCTAAGGTCATCTACCGTAATAATTAACTAAATAACATTTATAAAATTCTAAAAACACTATTTAAATTAAAAAAATATTTCAAGAAAATTATCCGGGAAGGGAAGCTACAAATCTACCCACCTTAAAAATAATTTTGTCCTCGAAATTCTAATTCATGACTATGTCTTAAAATCAAAGTCTATTATTACCTTAATCTCCTCAAATTTAATTTCTCAAAAATATTTTATGGCCTTCTCTAGTCATTTGGTATTTACGAAATCTCGAGAACTTCTACCCACCTTAGGTCACACTACTCCCTTGGAACACAGGTCACTAAAATCTTATAATCTTCTAACCAGTGACTAATAATTCTACCAAAATATCTAGGACATATGGTATCTATAATACCTCATATCTATAAACAACCAATATTCAATAGTCAAGCAATATATACTATAATTTAAGGATTTCTGATAGATTCTAGACAGCACGATCGTTCGTCACCTCGAAATAAAAGGGACGAGGATCAATGGTACGGAAAGCAAGGAAGTATAATCGAGAGCAAATTTAGAGTTTTCAAGGACGTAGAGAATTTCTAGGAGAGTTTTCAAGGCAGAGTGGATTGAGATCTCTAAGGGTTTAGTCAGGTGCTGTCACGACCCGCTCCCGAATAATCGAACACGAGTCGAACACGCCCAGCCTTCGTCGTTAGACACGACGAAGTAAGCTGTACCAAACTAGGGAAATCTAACAGATAAACATAAAAGTATATAATCACAGCATCTAAAACATATCCCAGAATGATCACCATAATTCACAATTCTATGTATACAAATGTACGAGTCATCAAGAATGAAATATACTATGAATTCTAAATCAATATCTAAAAGTAAGGCTAACAGTCTAAACCTGAAACCTCAAGCTAAGTCATGACCATCCTGCTTAGCTAAGATCCCAGACTCTGGCCCATAAGGTAGAATGATATCCTGCAAGCATACCTGCAACTTATCCAGTCATGAGCGGAGCAAAGTACAGTTCTAGGTAATGAACAAGACATCATGATATGAAAGTACAAGGGAACATGGTATGTAAAGCACAAGAAAGAACATAGTGTATAAGTACATGAAAGAACATGGTATGTAAGAACATGAAAGAACATGGTGTGTAAGAACATGGTATCTCAAGAATCACAGGAACTAAGTACATGATATATCTTCTGAACATGTGTGTACAATATTTGAAATATAACTAAGTATGTGACCGGCTAGGGGTAAGCACATGAAAGCACATGAATGGTATGGCTTAGGACCCGCGTGCACGATGCGGGGTCTAAGCTAAACACACCTGAGTTGTTTCTTGGGTTTGGTCACATAAATAGTATATTTTTCTACCCCAGGTACAAGTAATAAGAACAAGGAACATGAGCACCAGAAAAACATGTCGTATCGCAATGTGTCAATCAAGAAAGCACATGATATAATGAAATGTACAACACCATAGAATGTACTTGCCTGGCTCCGCAAAAGTACAGGTAATCAAGGAAGCTGGGATACTCTCATGTATTTAATAATGATTTACAAGTTGATTAATAACAGACTAATTCCACTTTGGTTATCAACAATTTAATCATGAATAGTTTCTAAATAGTCCAAGCCTAGGGTTACCCCTTCTATTCATGACTTTATAGAATATCAAAATAAAAATTAACCATACTCTAAACTAGCAAGTAACCAAAATCTAACTAGTGACCCCATATAACTATTTCACCACATTATCTATACACCCAAAAACTTGGCATTCCTAGACTGTTAGCCTCTAATATCAAGGATGGACTGCTCTTCAACAGTCCATATTAATTCTTAGGAAAACCTCCTATAGACAAAATTAGCTAGCTTGCTCTTAAACTATTACTGAACTTTCATACATTACTTACTCTCACTAATCTCATGACTTTATGAATGGTCAAAATCAATTGGTATAATTTATAGTCGCCTGACTTCCATATCCCAGCTAAGTCTCCACAGAAATCCAATTATCTAACACTTACCAAGTCTGAAATCATAGCAATCTAAATCGAGTTGAACCTGGTTCTAGCCTATATCAATTCAGTACCTAAGTTCATTAAAACCCATACAAACTTGTCCCCCCTGAATCTAAGTATTGACTGAAGTAACTAACAAGACTGGACATGAACTTACCAGGTTGAACATAAACTTACAAGACTGAACTCGATCAGTCTCAGATTATAATAGGAAATCACTGATCAGATATACGTTGAGACTCTTCCCAGGTTCACACTGAAACAAGGCAGGGATATGAAGCCCAGTTCAAGAATGATTCCCCACACTGCATATGGTTTCAGGTATTGAACTGCAATATGTAATGCTTGCAAGAATCCAGTTTTTACACTCATCCTAATAGGTTGGACTTCAACCAAGGGTTAACCTTCTCAACTATATTAATACCACATCTCAGGAATCACATGTGAATCTCAGTTTTACAAATAAATCTCAGGTTCAAAAGATCAAACCCATACAAATATTTCAGTTCCCTGGTTCCTTACTTGAAACAGACTTGCATAAAGAAACTCTAAAAAAAGAACTAAAATTGAATTACCCATTGATACATAAGTTCTCAGTTTGAAAACAATGCTACCAACAATTGGTCAGCAGTAAACAGTTAATATATGGTGTCCTGCACTCATATCAGTCCAACATATCCTGTGTTTTACTCTCCCAGGTCCAACAGAAATAAACCCACATGGCTCAGCATTAGGTTGGATCACATCTTAATAAACATTGCACATGAGTTCTCAGGTAAACTCTGAAATTGATCTCAGGTTCAATCTGAGATCACTCTTTCAGGTTCCCTGGATTATGGCAATAGGATGAGCCACAAACTGAACTGAGATTCCAAGTTCCAGAAATTGCACTGAATAGTGTGTTATTGCAAAGAACACCCAAATTCGGGTTATTTCCAGGCTAAAAAGAGTTGCACCACAACCCACATTCTCAGGTACAATATTAAAATGAGTTCTTAGCTGCAAAGGCAAATGCAACTAAGAATCATCCTCTCAAAAACTGTATGGCAATACCAATTTAGAAAGAATAGCTATAGAGCAACCTCAGATTTCAACTAGCTTGAAATATCATAGGTTGCATTAAGTTGGCCCCAAACTAAACCTTAATTGATGCCCAAACCAGTCAGGTATTCCCAAAGAAGACTGAGACTGATTTCTACAGTCACTAACCAACTGAAATGGCAAATCAGTATAGTCACTAGTTAATCCCTTGCTACTAGGATTAGTCCAATGGCTGCTAGGTGGCCACTCAAGCAATAATTCTCAGGTTCAGCATTTCCCACTGAGCCTAACATGATTTATAAATTGAATCAATATGGAAATAGGAAGTGCCCAATTTGAATGAAATGACCCAGTCATATAGTCTCAGGTTCACCAACTACCCAGATAGTGTATGGAAGCCTCTGGTACATTATGACCAAAACCTTGATATAAATTCCCAGTTTATGACAATACACTGATATGCACTTCAACTCTCTATGACAGTTCTCATGCTCAACCCAATATTGCATATGCAATATCAATCACACTCATGATACGGTTTGCTCATGCCATCTCAGGTTCAACAATGAACTAAGTATGGCACAAGAGTATCATGTTCAGTGATCAACATGGTATGAAGTCTCAGGGTCACAAGCTATTCCTGAGAAATCAGTCAATGGAATAACCAGATATCAGTTCAATAAATTGATATCCTCAGTCCAAAACTATGACTGATACAATCAAAAACATTTCTAGTATAACCACAATCAAAATTACATTACCAAATGGAGGTTTACCTGCAGTATGATGATCTGTATCCCTGAGGCCAAATCAAAAGATGGACACGGATCTCTGCAACATTTCATCGAACAAGAGTTTGATTATGAAAAGGAAAATTACTCACGAACATGAAACCGTTCCTGATCATGCCTGAGCAACATCACTAGAGATGGATCTAGATTTTAGATCTAGATCGGATCACAAACCGATCCCAATGGCCAAAATTAAAAATGAATGACCAATGAAGAACTCACCTAAATCCTCTGCAAATGAATTCCTACTGCAGATGGATGTCAGGAATTGTTAGATCAAGAAATCGAATCTCAGGAAGAAGAATGGCAGGCTTCAATATCGTCGTTGCAGCTCAGCCTTCATGATCTCATTACTCTGTTTCCCCATGGCCATGGCCGATGCTGGAAAACTGGAGCTCAGTCGCCGTTGTCGTGCTCGCCATCGCCATCACCGGGGTTCGCCGGAGCTGTCGTCGCTCGCAGGAGCTAGGGCTCACTGATTTGGGAACCACGAGTTCGAGCAGACTCTCAAATGAAGAGAGCTCTGCAATGAACTCTCTCTCCTCCGTTCCTGTTAAAAGAAAAGAATTGTAATTTTGCATAAACCCCCCCACCCCCCGATCAACTAATTTACGAATCAGACCTTCCCCCCAAAATAATTTTCGAAAAAGTCCCTCGCCTTTTCACTATTTATATAAGCTTTAAAAAACAGTTAAAAAAGTTGTTAGAGGTTTGAAAAATGGGGCCCACTCTAATTAAATTGAAAATTAGTTACTTTTGCCAAAATTCAATCCTCCCTCCAAAAGCAAACATAAAATTTATTCAAAATAGTTAATCACAATTGTTCAAGGAAAAATGTTTAAAGCAACTTATAATATTTTTATCAGGAAAATTTTAAAAATCCACGAAAAACGGAAAAGTGGAGTTACAAATCTCTCCTCCTTAAAAGAATTTCGTCCTCAAAATTTAGAGAATACAGTGGACAATTTATAGCACTCAAAATAAATATTTAAAATTGAGCACTACGTTAAACTCAATGTAGAACAGAGTCTAGTCATGACTAGAAAATTAAAACCTCATTTGGCACGATTATCCAAATAGAATTTAGATCGGAGTCGAGGCAGGCTGGAAAATTGGTCATGATTAAAACGAAATTTCCATCAGGTAAGCTCAATAGGTACAGCGTATACAATATAGGCACGATCAGGATTTCTAAATACGACCAGAGGTGGAACATGAATGACTTAGCATGACGAAATCAACGGTAAGATGACATGATCGATATCGATCAAATTGGTCAAGTATGACAATTACATGCAAGGAGTTTGGAATAACGCAATAGGCACGATATGGCGTGAATTTTAATTACAACTTTAGAGAATAACACCACGAAAGCACGATCTTCTAAGCACGATTTGAATCAAAGTTAGCACAGATGGACTAGAGCAAGATGGAAAATTACAGTTGGATAGACATGACTAAGATTGAAGTTTAGATATAACACGATCGAAATATATGTGTAAAATCAACGATCTAACAATAAAATGCAAGAAGAAAAGTTGCAAGGATCAGGAGATATCAGTATCAAGTCAAAAGTGAGTACATGGATTTATCTTTCAAGGAAATCAGTAATCGTATGAAAGAGGGATATAGTCTCCATGTTACCCGAGAACATATAGGTATTTGAATTCATTTTGCTTAGAATCCCTACCCCGCCAGTATATGTCTGGCTGCAGTGGACTTTCGGCTCCATGACTCGAATATCAATATGTCACAGAATATTATGTCAACCTTATCCATTTTCAAATAATTATTAACAAAGCAACTCAAGAGATCAAAATATGAAGATTTTGGACAAGGTCTCAATAATACCCGAAAACCGTATGAATGTCTGAAATTACTTCAACTTGGAGTTCATGCCTCGCCAGTGCGCAGCTGACTACAATGAACCCTCAGTCTCCGTAGTCCAGATAATGACTGTAGCGCACAACTGCCACGCCCCAGTAGGTCATCGAATAGTCTCTCAGCCTTATCCATGGAAATTTAAAATTTTAAGCATTCAAAATGAGTTCCGGTAGTCCAAGTAAAAAATGGTATATATTATCTGCCTGTTAGAATACAAGGGTTTATTAGGTACTAAGAAGCAACAGAGAGTCCAATCAAGAATAGTGAGTTCAAAAGTCAAGCAGGAAGAATTTAGAATCTTGAACAGGGGATCAAAATTTCAAATAGTAACCAAAATTTCAAGGAAATCTGGGATGTAACAAGATTTCGTATATGAAACGTTATCCCGAAGGATAACAGAGTCTCGAAAGACGAACAGAAACAAGGCATCAGATAGAAGACAAGGTCGCAAAAGAAATAAAATCGCGCATTGAAACGAAGTTCAACAAAATCTCAAGTAACAACAAAATTTCGAAGGAAAACAACCTCCAATAGGATACATGGTCTCAAATAGAAAACCAATATCAACAAGGACATGATTAGAAAATAAAATCTCGAATAGAAAATCTTGACAAGGAAACAAGATATCGAATAGAGAGCTAGGTCTCATCGAGTCGCGAGTAGGAACTGAAGTTTCAAAGTCTGGAAAAATCTTGAATATGAGACAAAATCACGAACGAAAGCAAAGTCAAAAATAAGAAAAGAAATCTCAAAATCTCGAATGGAATCCAGTTACAAAATAGGAAAAGAGAATCACTGAGTGAACAGAAAACAAGTATCCATGAAACAAGTGATACCTCAAATAGGGGACAAGATTGAAACAAAGTGGTGATCAGAACAATTTCTCAAACAGAAACAAGCCATAAATAGGAAAAGAAATCTCATATAGAGAACATGTCAAGTCCTCAGATTTGAAAGGAACTTCAAAGGGTGTCTTGAATGGTGAATAGAAGCAATTATTGAATAAAATCAAATTACGACAAGTCCTGAATAGAAAACTGAACCTCGAGGAGAAAACAAAATTTACAAATTGTAACTGGTTCTGAATAGGAAACAAAATTCCTGAGTAGAATCCCGAAAAGAAAGCAGGGTTACGAAGAATGGATGGAGGAGTATCAATCAACGAATAGGAAACAGTATCTCAAAATAAGTTTCGAATATCCACCAAGGTTCCAAAATAGAAAACAAAAAGTTCCAAGAAATGGTCTAGATGCTAAAAGAATTTTAAGGGAAAACTGGATTGTTAATCAAGATACATGGTTTTCCCAACCATGTAAAAAAAATCTTCTGTCTTCAATCCGTCTTCAGTATTTCCTCCGGGACTGGAATTACTTCAATCTTCTTCATTGTCCTGACGTAGACTGGTTCCTGCGGTAGTGCTCCATGTGATCGCTGAAACTGGAGAGGTAGGTCCTTCTTCTGTGGTACTAGTGCTCCTCGTGCTCGTCCTTGGGCAGTACGATCAACGACCTCCGGGCAATCCATGACTTGATGGACAGGCGATCCGTAGAAAAAGCATAACCTTGGTCTCTTGCGGCACTCTTCGTCGTGATGTCTTGGTGACGACAGAAAATACAAATGATCGTCGGCTGAATCTGAATCTCCCGTTGAGGTGATGGAAGTGCCGGGACTCTGACAGAAATATACGGCAGCTGGTGTGCTAGTTGCTGAGATCCTGATGCTCCTCGATCATTATGATCCGTGACTTGCTGTCAATCCTTTATTCAGTAAATATGGGTCTGAATCTGCCTCCTATGATGCGACTGATGGTGTGACCGAAGAAGCGCAGACTAAGTGCTGCGATGCTTTGCGGGTCTAGGATAGTTGTTGTCTTTGTCATAAGTCTTCATGTCGCTCCTGGGCTTTAGCTTCCCATCTTGTTGTATATGCTACGAGCTGGATCTCCCGGTTGGTGACTTCAATCTTCAGAGGAGTCGGGTTCTCAGGGACTTGAAATGATCTTCAGTTGCGACTCCAGGTTCTCGATCTGCTCCTCGATGCAAGATTGTGCTCGGTGTCGAAGAAGTTCAAAGGTCTGGGAGTATGGAAGAAGAAGTCTTTTATGGCTCGGAGAGTTATCTACAAGTCTGGCTTGAAAAGGATGGCATGCTGCCTCTGGTTGTCAAGGGACTCTTTAAACGTCTCCGTCAATTACGTACAACCCATGGGGATAGTAGGGTGATAGAAGGTAGTGGAAGCTCGAAACTCTCAAGTGTAGATGGATCAATCGTTCTGGTATTTGCGTGTCTGAATCGTCTGAAAAACCGAAAACTGTTAAAATGTCCTAAATCTAAAACAACAAGTATTTATAGATATCAATATACCGGATATACCTGATATGATATACCATTATTTCCTGATTTTTCTATGCTGTGATTCAAGTTTCCCTAGTTAATCAAGTCCTCCAATAGTACGCTAAGACTTAGGTACCATTAGGATAGACCTGCATGGACCACCACTAAAAACAAGTCATAACCCGCTCCCGAATAATCGGACACGAGTCGGACACGCCCAGCCTTCGTCGTTAAACACGACGAAGTAAGTTGTACCAAACTAGGGAAATCTAACAGATAAACATGAAAGTATACAATCACAGCATCTAAAACGTATCCCAGAATGATCACCATAATCCACAATTCTATGTATATAAATGTACGAGTCATCAAGAGTGAAATGTACTATGAATTCTAAATCAATATCTAAAAGTAAGTGTAGTGCCCCGTCCCTATATCGTGCCCCGTTTTTGTCCACAGGATGCGCGAGAAAGGAACACTGTCGCTATCGATTCGGTCGGGACCGATAGGTCGGAATCGACTGAGTCGATCGAACGGAAACGGTTGAATTAAGATCCATTCTAGGTTATAGAATGGCTTCTTCGAAACCAAGTCCCATATTCAGCGGGTTGTGCCTCGAGGATTGGCTCTGCGGCTGAGTCGGAAGAGACCTCCCGTTGCTCTGGTTTTCATGCCACACTTGATTTGGCCTTGGCTTTGGTTTTCGTGAATGCGTTTTTCGTGAATGTTTTCGTTGGGTTTTTGTGACGCATTTTTGAGCTTCGCATTCATATCGAATATCCTTGAATTATACAGTGTTCTAATCAGTTGCTTATGCGATTGCAGGTAACCGTGTAGGCGACGTCAGCACAGCCAACCGGTCGCTCGCTTGAAGCAAGTCTAAGGCGAGTGGCTGACCTCCTTCGCCTCGTCCCTCTACTTCAAAACTCAATATGTGAAGTAAAATGAATGCTTGTCATAATAGCGTAGAATCAAAGAAATCGTAGCACGATTCTTCACGAAACACTTGCTATCAAACTGCCGGTTTTGAAAATAGAAAACGTGTTTTCTTATACAAATCCACTCATCCTATGCAAAATAAAGAATGAATCGATTAACGTTTATCGCAACGATACGGCTAAGGAAGCAAATCAACTAAGTTCAAAAGAAAACGGTCATTGGACAACTTGTCGACAAGGTAAAGTTTCCTCGAACGGTTGCCTAGGCCAAGGGACCGATTCGGCCCAGGAGGAACGAGTGTAGCTGTGCCAACCCTTCATCGGTGCGAGTTAAGTGGGCACTTTCGCACAGGGCTCGCTACCCGACGCGAAAGGGACGTCGTCTAACCCTGCTATAGTCCGCGATGGCTTGACATTGCCAGTGGCCTTCACACCCCTTTTTACTGCTTAACAAGTGTATGGGACATGGGATGAATATGATAGTTGCTTAATGTTATACAGTTTCATATGCTTGCCTCAAAACATGTTAACATGCAAATCGAGCAAGATGGTTAGAAAGATCATTGAAATAGCTAGCTAACATGTTTACAAAACTTCTTGAATCAAATACAGAGCTTGGATTTAATTAGCCATTCGCCAGTACATGTGTTCGTGCTGATCCTCGCTCTTTGCAGGTCCCGCGAACCAGGAAGGATGCGCCAGCTAGCTCGGTGGCGTTCATGATTTTGAAGCTTCGGCCGTGCGTCGAAGACTTTCTCTGCGACTCCACTTTTGAAGGCTCTCGACAGTCCAAGGAAGATGACTCAGCGTCCCTCCCATCCAGGTCACTGGAGTACTTTATTGTATATTGAGGGATATGTGCAATGTATGGAACGGCTATCTCATTGGCACTCTTTTGTAATCGAATCATGTTGTAGCCGTGCGGCAATGAGTCTTGTATCAGAGTCTGTAAAAGATGTTCATTATCAATAAAGATTAAGTTTCCTTTACTTATTGTGTGAATCAATTTGTCTGCGCACTCTCTTAGATCTCGTGTCTCGGATTACCTTATGACTATGCCTTGTGCGATCGCAAATTAGGTTCGTACGGCATCACGTCCGGAGGATGACTATCGATTTGACGGAATCAGGGCGTGACATAATGGTATCAGAGCACGGCTTTACGTCATTAGCCTCCAGTGTCGAGTTCTAGTCTCCAACCATTGACCTCGTGTCGATGAGATAAGTTATTCCATACGCTGAACCCAGGACGTTTTCTGAAACTAACGAGAGTTGCCTTTCTTTTTCTTGCAGTTGCGGGAGCTCGAGAAGAGGATGAGACGAGCACTTCCAGCGGCTCGAGTACTTCCAAACCCGAGCATTCCGTCAACCCAACGGGAATGAGGCCTACCGTAGCCGGACCTTCCGGCGACCCAATGCAACGTATACTGCAAATGCTTGAAATACAGCAACGTCAAAACGAGCTCCATCGTCAGCAAGCGGAGGCTCGTCATATCCAATTTGAGAATCGGTTCGAGGCTCAATTCAAGCTGCAGCAGCAGCAGCTGAATACCCTCCAGCAAATCGTACAGTCGGTCATGGGTAACAACAACAATTCAACGATGACACCTGCCATGACCCAGCCTGCGGTTCGATCCAACGAAGCTGAACTAGAGGCGCCCGTGCTCTCACCTGCAGTACCGAAAAGTTCTAACTTTGACGTGTCAAAATTCACGAAAAGCTGTCGCACTTCCTTCAACGGCACAGAAGATCCCTCCGTGGCGATCGACTGTTTGGAGGAGCTGGAAGACAAGTTTGAGCTTCTGGGTGTCAAGGACTCGAAGAAAGTTGCATGTGCTCAACTTCTACTTCGAATGAACGTGCACGATTGGTGGGCTGTACAGAAGCGGGCTATTCGACGTGAAGACGAGACGGCGGCGATCTCATGGGCGACATTCAGAAATACGTTCGAGACCGAATATCTTTCTGCAGCCGTGCGACAGGAAAAAGAAAACGAGTTTATACAGTTGACGTAAGGAAATATGACTATACGACAATATGCGGCCAAATTCAACAAACTAGCCAAGTTTGCTGGAGACTATCTACCTACCACTGCAAGTCGAGCAAAACGATTTGTAGTGGGCCTGTGTTCTACTATCCGTGCTCATGTCTCGGTGCCTGAATACAAACCATGGGTGAGGCACTCAACCATACCCTCCGTCTGGAGTCCGAGTATCCTCCTACTACTACCGGCGCTGTTCACTTTAATAACAAATGTCATAGTAATGCGGGAGGCAACAACGTGCACAAGCGTCAATATCGCGGCAACCAGACGAAAGATCGAAAGGTCTGTAATTTCTGCCACAAGGAGGGGCACTTGGACACCGAGTGCCGACTTAAGCACAGGGCATGTCACGCGTGCGACAAAACAGATCACTTCGTAAGGGACTGCCCGGAAGCTACGTCAAACCAACACCTCCCGCAACATCAACAAAACTGAGGCCAAGCACCTCGGGCTCCACCGACCGCACAACAGAATGGCCAAGACCGTCGTCCCAATGCTCAGGGCCGTGTCTACGCCATGACTCGAGACGAAGTGTTTACATCTGATACAGTCGTGACAGGTATACTGTAATTCAATAATAAACTTGCTCGTGTATTGTTTGATTCAGGTGCCACGCATAGTTTTATATCAGAGGACTTTGCCGCCGAGCACAAATTTTTCTTGACACCACTAGGCCTCGATCTCACTGTTAACATACCGTCGGGCATGCCACTACTTGCAAATTTAGTCTGCAGAGACAGAATCATCTGTATAGGTGGTCAAAAGATCAGTCTCGATGCGATAGTTCTAAATATTAATGACTACGATATTATTCTGGGGATGGATTGGCTCGGTCTGTGCAACACAACCATAGTCTGCGCTGAAAAGAGGGTCACATTTCGCATACCTGGAGTGCCTGAATTCTGCTACTCGTGTGGTGAGGCGTCGTCGATCTACATGGTGATCTCCGCAATATTTGCTCGACGGATGCTGCATTCCGGGTGCGAAGGCTATCTAGCTTCCGTTCGAAACATGCGACAGGATGGTGCAAACGCGGGTCAGACCGACGTTGTGGCAGAATTACCCGATGTATTTCCGGACGAGCTGCCCGGCATGTCGCCCGATCGAGAGATTGAGTTCACTATCGATACATTCCCCGACACTCGACCGATCTCGAAAGTCCCGTACATAATGGCCCCTGCAGAGCTTAAAGAACTCAAGGTACAGTTACAAGAGTTGCTCGTCAAGGGATTCATTCGACCCAGCGTCTCGCCCTGGGGAGCGCCCGTACTGTTTGTCAAGAAGAAGGATGGCTCTATTCGTCTTTGTATCGACTACCAAGAGCTGAATAAAGCCACCGTCCGGAACAAATATCCCCTGCCCCGCATAGACGATCTGTTTGATTAGCTTCAAGGAGCCACGGTGTTCTCTAAAATTGATCTGCGTTCGGGTTACCATCAACTCAAGATCAAGTCGGACGATGTGCCGAAGTCTGCCTTCCGCACTCGATACGGCCACTACGAGTTCCTGGTAATGTCGTTCAGCCTAACGAACGCCCTTGCTCCTTTCATGAATTTAATGAATCGGGTGTTCCGACCATTCCTCGACAAGTTCGTAGTAGTCTTCATCGACGACATACTCGTCTACTCGAAGAGCAAGCAGCAACACACTGAGCATCTACGGACCGTACTTCAGACCCTTCGAGAAAATCAGTTGTATGCAAAGCGAAGCAAATATGAATTTTGGCTGAGTAGCGTCGCATTCCTTGGACACATCATTTCAGCTGAAGTCATTGCGGTCGACCCAAAAAAAGTTGAAGCCGTCGTCGATTGGAAGCGGCCAACGTCCGTCAGCGAGATTCGAAGTTTCCTTGGCTTAGCGAGATACTATCGACGCTTCGTGAAAGACTTCGTGAAGATCGCATCACCCTTGACTCGCCTCACCCAGAAAGGAGTCGCATTTGACTGGTCAGACGACTGCGAAGCTTCATTCCAAGAATTAAAGCAACGACTCGTCTCGGCCCCGATACTCGCACTTCCAGAAGGGACTGAGAGTTTCCAGATATTCAGCAATGCGTTCGATTAGGGCTTGGGGTGTGTGCTGATGCAGCGAAACAAGGTAATATCTTTTGCTTCCCGACAGCTAAAGCCGCACGAGAAGAATTATTCCACGCATGACCTGGAGTTAGCGACGATTGTGTTCGCGTTGAAATTGTGGCATCACTATCTTTATGGCATGGCATGTACGATTTATACCGATCATAAGAGCCTCAAGTATCTACTCACACAGAGGGAACTGAACTTGCGGCAAAGGCGCTGGCTTGAACTGATCAAGGATTACGACTTGACTATCGACTACACGCCGAGAAAAAAATGTTGTGGCGGACGCTCTGAGTCGGAAGTACATAGCCTCGCTATCTATCGACCGCAGACTACTATGCGACCTAGAAGAGATGGGCATCGAACTTCGAGTCCGATTCTGAAATGTGCAGTTGGCAAAGTTGTAGTTAGAGCCAAGCTTGCTTGAAAAGATCAAGACCGCTCAGAAGGACGATCCGTACCTGAAGAAAATGCGAGATCTAATCTCGACGGGCAGGACGACCGACTTTACGGAAGACGAGACCGGCATACTTCGATTAAGGGGTAGGCTATGCGTTCCGGATGATTCAGAACTTAGAAAGGAGATATTGTCGGAGGCGCACTACGCGAAGTACACCTTGCATCCCGGCAGTACGAAGATGTACAAGGATCTCCACACAAACTTCTGGTGGCACGAGATGAAAAGAGATATGACACTTTTTGTGTCGCAATGTATGGCCTGTCAGCAGGTGAAAGCTGAGCACCAGAGACCGGGCGGAAAGATACATAATCTGGCGATTCCAGAATGGAAGTGGCAGCACGTATGCATGGATTTTATTGTTGGTCTGCCGAAGATGCCGTGGGAAAATGATGCCATCTGGGTCATCGTCGATCGACTAACCAAGTCAGTATACTTTATTGCCATTAAAGTTACTTGCAGCATTGATCGCCTGGCGCAGATTTATCTTGATGAGATAGTACGGCTGCACGGAGTTCCAGTATCCATCGTCTCCGATCGGGATTCACGGTTCATATCGCGATTCTGGAGTAGCCTTCAGTCGGCGCTAGGTACCAAGTTGCAGTTCAGCTCGGCTTACCATCCTCAGACCGACGGCCAAACGGAACGCATCAATCAGATTCTCGAAGACATGCTACGACTCTGCGCATTTGACTTCAAATCAAGCTGGGACAATCATCTACCTCTGGCCGAATTCGCATACAACAACTGTTGGCCCAATGATTACATTGTATTTTTGAATATGGCTAATCAGTTAAGTTTAACATAATGATGTCACTAATATTCATATACTCACTATCATGTTGCTACTTAAACTTAGCATTGTCCTAATTGTCCTATATTATACTGCTATGCTTGTATCGTACTGCAACATATTTTGTTGGCCTAACATGCTATCATGTTGTTACTTAAACTTAGCAATGTCCTAATTGTCCTATATTGTATTGCTATGCTTGTATCGTACTGCAACATATTTTGCTGGCCTAACATGTATTTGTAGACATGCAGTAAGCATGATCTAACATGATCAAATAGGACATAGGCAATGAAGAATTAATGTTGGACCAAAGACGGCGTCATATAAAGGGATTTCTCCGAACCGCCTAACGACCTATCCGGGGCCTCGTATCGGGGGTTCCGCTGCCCGGACAGCGGACAGGGGTCGAGGGGGCAGCGCCCCCCGTCGGGGGTTCGGGGGCGAAGCCCCCGAAAGGTATTCAGATTTTCAGATCTGTATATCTTTGGACGACTGCTGTCAGGGAAAAAGATGTCTTCATGGCTGCTCAAATATCAGAAGAAAGGCATCATCAAAGGGCTCTTAGTTTTCCTGTTTGTTCCATGTCTGTAATCTTCAATTTATTGAGTCTAGGAGAATGTGTACGTTGAGTCGCACTGAGTCATCTCAACCCCTAGACATATCTCTCCAAGATCTACCATACAAACAGACCAATTCCTGAACCAAGCCCAAGCTCCACAAAGCCCAAAAGCCCAATGGACCAATTCTGTCTTCTGGAGACAGAGTTCGGGCCGAACTCTGCCTCCACACAGAGTTCGGGCCGAACTCTGTCCCCTGATTTCCAGCACCCTGATTTTTAGGGCCTGCTTGCTACCAGCTGTCCAACGGCCAAAAATTTGAATTATCCATACCGAATTCTAGCCGAATTCTGCTTGTCCCGAACCCTATAAATAGGCCTTGGTTTCTCTCATTTGAAACCATCCACTCTTCTATTCTTCTTCTCTTACATAGCCTATATAGTCAAGAGCCTTACTCTTCCAATCTACTAGCCACAAAACTTCCTAAGCCCCAAGGTACTCAAGTGCGATTCAGCTAGAAGTTTTTGTGCAAGAGTTGAAAAGAAAAGTCACTTGGACAATTCCAAGTCGCTTGGAAAATTCTAAGCAAATCGCCACTGCGATCCTCTGTAAGAAGTTGACGTGCTCTTCTGAAAAAAAGGCACGGGTTGTAAACTACTATTTCACAAATAGTGGATTTGAATCCTGAGCTAGAGTTCTCAGGCCTGGACTAGTCCTCCACGAGGGAAACCAGGTTAAAACTGCTGTGTTTGCGTATGCTCTTCTGATCTTTATTTACTTCCGCATTTCTCTCTGATTTATTTACTATCTTGATAGTTGTTTTGTGGAGGTGATATAGAGTTAATTTTTTATTTGGTGATTATTGACACAAACTCTATTCACCCCCCTCTAGAGTTGCCTACACTTGTGTTTTCAATTGGTATCAGAGCAAGGTCTCTATTGTTAGGCTTAACATCCTTAGAGTAGATCCTTGTTTATTTGTGTATGGCATCATATTCTTCCTCCTCCGATAAAGAGGGTTTTTCTTCTAGTAGCATAGACAATCATGTTTCTTCTAAATGCAATAAGTGTTCTAAGTGGAAAGCCATGGCTAACCATTCCTTAAAGTTTGCTAAGGCTTTTCATTCTACAAATGAAGAACTTGTAGAAAAGGTTATTCATTTAGAAGAAGCTAATGAGTTTTTGAGAAATGAAATCAATGATTTATTATCTAGACTTGACTCTCAAAACTCATCTTGTGTTTCTTTAAAGAGTTTGAATGATTCTTTAATTTTGAAAATCAAATCTCTTTCCTCATCAATAGAAGATCTTAAGAAGCAAGCACGTGAGCTAAATCATTTGCATGATTCTTCTATTGACTCTTTAAAGAAACAAAATGATGATTTTATTTCTAGAATTGCTTTATTTGAAAAAGAGAATTATGCTTTAAATGCTAAATTTGATTCTCTTACTTGTTTGCATAATGATTTGCTATTAGAACATGATATTCTTAAAACCAAATCCATGCATAGTGATTCTCTTACTTGTGTGCATAATGATTTGCATGATACTCTTAAGACCAAATCCATGCATACTCACTCTAGAGATATTCATCATTCTAGTATGTCACATGCTCATAATCATGCTCATTCTGATACATGTGCACACACTAGTATTAGGTGCTTCTATTGCTCTCGTATTGGACACATGAGTGTAACTTGTCCTATTCGTAGGAGTTTTTCTACCAATGCTAGAGTAAATAGTATGTGGGTCCCTAAAGCTAACAAATGTGGATCCAAGTATATTTGGATACCAAAGTCTTCGCCTAATGTTGTAGGTGGAGCTTCTTGTATCGGGATATAGCACCAAGGAGCGTGTTGGTGGTTGCAAATCTCAAAGGTCATCTTCCAAGCAATTGCACCAACACAAGTGTGGCCACTAGAGCCACTTTGGTAACATGTTAAACGATTCTCTCTAAATGGTTTATATTTGTAGAATCTAGCATGTTTTTCTTTATGTCTTGCTACTAGCTCACATTGATATCCTTTAGTTGCTTATTATATAAATTAATGTGAGATATAATACTAGCATGCTTAGTTGATTTTCTTTTTCTTTTATCTAGCATGACTAGTTATACAGCTTTAAATGATTAGTTCACACTATGTAGTTTATCACTCATTTTCTAGTAGTGTGACACATTTACATATGCATGCTCGCTATTCTTTGTCTTTATAAAGCATGCATATCACTCTAGTTCATTGGAGCTTGATTCTTGAATTTTGTTTTAAAGTTTGACTCTCCATTTTTAATGTTTTTGAGATAGTTACTTCTTGCCGATTTGTATTTAATTGGTTTTTGTGAATATATGTGTTTAGCACAAGCTTCTTATCACTTGACAAGTATACACTTATACTACTTTTTATCTTGTGCTTGCATAATACATTCCTTATCGATTCTCATATTTTATTTTGATTATCCTCTTGAGAATCAATTATGTTCTTGCCTGATAAAGTCTATTTATACGTGCTTTTGAATTTGTGATAGTTTTTCAAACATTCATGATGGATACATGACTATATTCATTAATTCTTCATTTACATGTAGATCATGTATTTATTATATTGACATCTATTTTTGTATAAATATCTTTATGTGGGTATATGAGATAAGCTCAAGTTTCATATTATTTTGAAGAATATTTATTCATACTTGTGCTTACCTTATAATTTAGCTATTGATTCTTTTGACTAAATTTGTGTTATCTCCACTTGAATCAATTAGCTTAAAGTCTTCTTTTAATGATATCTTATTGGCTTTTATTTGTTGACTTTATGGATACATGTCTTTCACTCTTATTTTGATCTTTTTCGCTTAACCAATTTTCAGCCTGATTCCAGTTCTGTCACCAGAATCCGGAATTCAGGCCGAACTCTGCCCTTACCAGAGTTCGGGCCGAATTCGGCCTGGTTGTTCCAGAACCGGAAACAACCTCAGCCGTTGATCAAATTTTAGATCCAATGGCCATTATTGATTCCAAATGTTGATATTTATTTATTCAAATGCCTTTAAGTTGGAATGTTGAGAGAACATATTTATTAGTGTCTTGTTCATGACTTTTATGGAAGTTCTTTTAAGAATTGCTTGGTTTTGTGCTTTACCTTACTTGTTGAGATCATCATACTTATTTTGAATATGAATCTTCTATATATTTATTTTCATAAAGTGTATTATGAAAATATTTGTTTTGAAAATACTCTTAGCAAATTTTTATGATCATTCTTTGATTGTTATTTGGGTATTTACCTTTCTTATACTTAGAATTTTTGGATATTGATGGTGTTTGATGATACTGCGTATATTCTTTTAAATCTAAGTTCTTAAAAGTAAAGAACATTTTGGGAACAAGTCGAAAGGGTCCTTCTGTCCTACAGGTGTAAATAGCCTGAAGCGACACGGTGCACTAGCATTCGGACTACCGCTAGCTGGGAACCGGCCCCTACAGCAAACCCAAAGTGATCAATACTTTATAGACTGAAGATTTATTAAGGTCTATATGCAACCATTATCTAGTTCTGGATCCACCCCTAAGTTCCAGAATACTTCATCATATCAAGCCTTATATTTGAGCTATAAATATTTTATTATTATTGTCCAATGATATTTTGTAGCACATGAGAATACATATAATTGATATATCATACTTCTCATGTCCTTAGCTATTATGGGTTGATTTTCTACTTTGAGATTTTCCATTTCTAGAGAATACACTTTCATAATGGTTATAATTTTGCATTCTCTAGATCAATCTATTATTTCATTATCTTGGGTTAATCTCAATATTTGGCAAAGAAATTTGCTCTACTGTGTTTTCATGAACATCTCTTTTGTCTTTTACTTGATAAGAGTCTAATTCATTTGCTTGCTATCTTATACTCTTATCCTTGCTTAGCAAAGAGTATATAATCATTTTGATCATTCAAAATGTATTGCCCTTATGATGAACTCTATGCTTAAGCATGTGTTTTTTTTTTGTGTTAGTGACTTAAGATTTAATGAGCACATTTATCATGTTAATGGCCTATCTCATTAATCTTAATTAGTTATGTAGCTAGCTTGCTTATTTGCGATATATTGTTAAGCTACATAATTTTTATTCACTTTCACTCATCTAGCTATCTTCTTGAATTTCAATCTATATGTGATATGCTAGATTACAAAAACAAGATTTATGAATTTTCTTGATGAGATTTGTATTCTACTTTAGATGCATATGTTTGGTCTCTAAAATTAGTTTAACAAATTTCTTTATTTTAATCTTGTTTTCGTTGAGATTTGTGATTCATCACTTTAACTTCCTTCCATACTAGTCATTGATAAGCATCTTTTAAACTTCTCTCATCTTTTGTAGTCATGATTTTATCATACTATCAGATTACATCTCTTTAGATTAAATCTGTAATAATTTAAATAAGATTGACTCTTTTCTATATTTTCCATTGGTTTGTTTATATGGTTTTTAGATGAGATTTATGACGGATCATAATTATTTAATGGTTTACTTTATAAATGATCCTAATGATTGAGTAGTCCTATATTATCTAATTATGTGGTTATCAAGTTAATTTATTACTCTACTTTGACTACTCATGGATTATCACATATGCTCTTTGCTATTTGAACTTCATTGGTTTCTCATTTAGTATTAGCAAGGTTGGATTATTACCCGTTGATGGGTACATATGTGGCAAAACATGCATAGTCCTTGTAAAGCAATAAGTTGGTTGATCATTTCTTAATTAGATAATCATGGACATGATATTTGAGCTTTATTATTTTTGAGCTATATTTTGACTTTCCTCATGATTGATTTAATTGACTTTCTTCATGATTGATTTAATTGACTTTATTCATGATGACATTTTTCTTTAGTTGTATTTTTATCTTTTGAGCTATATTGTGATTCTCATCATGATTGTTTTTAATGGACCTTATTATTCCTTTTCATGATTATATTTTTCTAATGGACCTTATTATTCCTTTTCATGATGATATTTTTCTAATGGACCTTATTATTCCTTTTCATAATGATATTTTTCTAATGGACCTTATTATTCCTTTTCATGATGATATTTTTCTAATGGTCCTTATTATTCTTGATCATAATAATATTTTTCTAATGGACCTTATCTCTTTCATGATGATCTTCTTCTCAAAAGATAACATGCATTGATCTATCATATTTCAATATGATATTCTTCTATATAGGTTAGTGTATGTCGTCTTTTGATTACATGTGCTAAATTGAGATATTATTTTGATCGTTCATCTTTAGTGACTATTTTATTGGATATCTCTCCTAAAGATGACATTATTTGTTTTATGTCGTCTTTATAGCCTTATATGCATTGAGCAAGGGGGAGAAATCAATAGTTGATTTACCCCTAGATCTTGTAGTTATTATTTTATTTATGCTATAAGTGCTTTGGAACTAGATACGCATATTTTAAGGGGGAGCAAATAAATTGGTTCAATTCATTTATACCCTTTAATATGTCGTATACCTAGTTCATCATTGACCCATATTTTTATCATTATTTATATCTTAGTGATTGAGGTCATGATACTGTTATTTTTTGAAAGGTTTATGAGTGTTTATGAAATTGTTTTCATCATATTTCTTTGATATGAGTCATCTCGTTAATATTTACTTTCGAATTTTATCTTGATGACTATTGTGCTTTCTTTGATATGACTTTCTATGATTTGACTCTCTTTGTATGTTTAATTGATTTGGCTTTCCTTGTTGAGGACTTACCCAAAATTCATGATTTTATCTATACTGGTAATAGTTTGAGGGGGAGCATTTAAGTCGATTGAATTTCTTCTTCTCAAATATTTTTCTCCTTAACCTTCATGTTTATTTTAAAGAGTATTCATAAAGCATGATATGGTAATTGAGTTCAAATGCATGAATTTTGGATAAGCAAATAGATTTGTAAATAATGAGATTATTTTATATCAATTGCCTTATTTTACATTGATCATTCGTTTACTTTGTTCCACAATTTATCGGTGGACAATTGTGCTATCATAGTTTTATTGATCAATGTTTCAAGTTTATTTATTTCAATTGCTATATTTTACATTGATCATTCCTTGATTTTGTTCCACTATTTATCTGTGGACAATTGTAACTATCATAGTTTCATTAATCAATGTTTCAAGTTTTCATATTTCAATTGATATCAAGTTTGTATATTTCAATTGGTATCTTTCTTCTTTGATATCTATAGTTTCATTGGTATCTTTCTTCTTTGATATCTATAGTTTCATTGGTATCTTTCTTCTTTGATATCTATTTTTTTTGCAGTTATCTAATCCCTATGATTTTTGACTAAATTTTTTAATTCTCTTGCAAAACTAGAGAAATATTTCATATCATACTATGTTTTTGGATGTCTCTCTTGGATTTTATGTTGGTAAACTATCTATTGATTATGTTCAAATTCTTTTACCAACTATTTGTGTTTTGACAAGCTATTTTCTATTTGGCACTCTACATTTTGGTATGTAGTTTCTATACTTGTCTTTACACACTTCTCCCATTGTTCCTCATTTAGTATATCTTGATCATGATTGTCTATGCCTTCCTCCTTTACTTTTGCTTGAGTTCGTTTTATCTCTTATTACGGGGGAACTTATTTTTTGATCATGTCAAAGGGGGAGAAATAAGTTTAAGTTAGCACACTATCTTCTCGTAGTATGTGTTTATTAGTGATATATGCATCTATCATATCTGTCTTAAACTTAACCGATTTGCCATAATCAAAAAGGGGGAGATTGTTGGCCCAATGATTATATTGTGTTTTTGAATATGGCTAATCAGTTAAGTTTAACATAATGATGTCACTAATATTCATATACTCACTATCATGTTGCTACTTAAACTTAGCATTGTCCTAATTGTCCTATATTATACTGTTATGCTTGTATCGTACTGCAACATATTTTGTTGGCCTAACATGCTATCATGTTGTTACTTAAACTTAGCAATGTCCTAATTGTCCTATATTGTATTGCTATGCTTGTATCGTACTGCAACATATTTTGCTGGCCTAACATGTATTTGTAGACATGCAGTAAGCATGATCTAACATGATCAAACAGGACATAGGCAATGAAGAATTAATGTTGGACCAAAGACGGCGTCATATAAAGGGATTTCTCCGAACCGCCTAACGACCTATCCGGGGCCTCGTATCGGGGGTTCCGCTGCCCGGACAGCGGACAGGGGTCGAGGGGGCAGCGCCCCCCGTCGGGGGTTCGGGGGCGAAGCCCCCGAAAGGTATTCAGATTTTCAGATCTGTATATCTTTGGACGACTGCTGTCAGGGAAAAAGATGTCTTCATGGCTGCTCAAATATCAGAAGAAAGGCATCATCAAAGGGCTCTTGGTTTTCCTGTTTGTTCCATGTCTGTAATCTTCAATTTATTGAGTCTAGGAGAATGTGTACGTTGAGTCGCACTGAGTCATCTCAACCCCTAGACATATCTCTCCAAGATCTACCATACAAACAGACCAATTCCTGAACCAAGCCCAAGCTCCACAAAGCCCAAAAGCCCAATGGACCAATTCTGTCTTCTGGAGACAGAGTTCGGGCCGAACTCTGCCTCCACACAGAGTTCGGGCCGAACTCTGTCCCCTGATTTCCAGCACCCTGATTTTTAGGGCCTGCTTGCTACCAGCTGTCCAACGGCCAAAAATTTGAATTATCCATACCGAATTCTGGCCGAATTCTGCTTGTCCCGAACCCTATAAATAGGCCTTGGTTTCTCTCATTTGAAACCATCCACTCTTCTATTCTTCTTCTCTTACATAGCCTATATAGTCAAGAGCCTTACTCTTCCAATCTACTAGCCACAAAACTTCCTAAGCCCCAAGGTACTCAAGTACGATTCAGCTAGAAGTTTTTGTGCAAGAGTTGAAAAGAAAAGTCACTTGGACAATTCCAAGTCGCTTGGAAAATTCCAAGCAAATCGCCACTGCGATCCTCTGTAAGAAGTTGACGTGCTCTTCTGAAGAAAAGGCACGGGTTGTAAACTACTATTTCACAAATAGTGGATTTGAATCCTGAGCTAGAGTTCTCAGGCCTGGACTAGTCCTCCACGAGGGAAACCAGGTTAAAACTGCTGTGTTTGCGTATGCTCTTCTGATCTTTATTTACTTCCGCATTTCTCTCTGATTTATTTACTATCTTGATAGTTGTTTTGTGGAGGTGATATAGAGTTAATTTTTTATTTGGTAATTATTGACACAAACTCTATTCACCCCCCTCTAGAGTTGCCTACACTTGTGTTTTCAACAACTATCAATTCAGCATTCAAATGGCGCCGTATGAAGCCTTGTACGGACGCAAGTGCCGATCACCCATTTACTGGGACGAAGTCGGAGAGCGGCAGATTTTCGGCCCAGAACTGGTGGAACAGACCGTGCAGAAAATTTGGCTCATTCGAGAAAGACTAAAGACTGCGCAGAGTAGTCAGAAAAGCTATGCGGACGTTCATCGTCAATCCCTCGAGTTTCAAGAAGGCGATCACGTATTTTTCGAAGTGTCACCCATGCGGGGAGTTACTCGGTTCGACGCAAAGGGAAAGTTAAGTCCGAGATTCGTTGGGCCGTTCGAAATACTCGAACGGGTTGCCCCAGTGGCCTATAAAATTGCCCTACCGCCGGCGCTTGAAGGTGTACACAATGTCTTCCACGTCTCGCAACTGCGGAAGTACGTTCACGACCCTAGCCACGTGGTAGATTTTGGCCAGCTGGAGCTAAAGTCCGACTTATCCTACGTCGAAGAGCCAGTTCAAATCTTAGAACGCAAGGATAAGCTGCTGTGAAATCGAGCGATCCCTCTCGTCCGCATCCTCAGGAGGAACCATTCGGTCGAAGAGTCGACGTGGGAGCTTGAATCAGAAATAAAGAAGAAATTTCCTTCATTGTTCTCGTAGAGGTAGGTTCTATCTTTAAGTTTCGAGGACGAAACTTTTTATTAGTTGGTTATGGTGTAGTACCCCGTCCCTACATCGTGCCCCATTTCCGTCCACAGGGTGCGCGAGAAAGGAACACTGTCGGTATCGATTCGATCGGGACCGATAGGTCGGAATCGGCCGAGTCGATCAAACAGAAATGGTTGAATTAAGATCCATTCCACGTTATGGAATGGCTTCTTCAGAACCAAGTCCCATATTCAGCGGGTTGCGTCTCGAGGATTGGCTCTGTGGCTGAGTCGAAAGAGACCTCCCGTTGCTCTGGTTTTCATGCCGCACTTGATTTGGCCTTGGCTTTGGTTTTCGTGAATGCATTTTTCGTGAATATTTTCGATGGATTTTCGTGACGCGTTTTCGAGCTTCGCATTCATATCGAATATCCTTGAATTATACAGTATTCTAATCAGTTGCTTATGCGATTGCAGGTGATCGCGTAGGCGACGTCAGCACAGCCAACCGGTCGCTCGCTTGAAGCAAGTCTAAGGCGAGTGGCTGACCTCCTTCGCCTCGTCCCTCTACTTCAAAACTTAATATGTGAAGTAAAATGAATGCTTGTCATAATAGCGTAGAATCAAAGAAATCGTAGCACGATTCTTCACGAAACACTTGCTATCAAAGTACCGGTTTTGAAAATGGAAAACGTATTTTCTTATACAAATCCACTCAGCCTATGCAAAACAATGAATGAATCGATTAACGTTTATCGCAACGATACGGCTAAGGAAACAAATCAACTAAGTTCAAAAGAAAACGGTCATTGGACAACTTGTCGACAAGGTGAAGTTTCCTCGAACGGTTGCCTAGGCCAAGGGACCAATTCGGCCCGGGAGGAACGAGTGTAGCTGCGCCAACCCTTCATCGGCACGAGTTAGGTGGGCACTTTCGCACAGGGCTCGTTACCCGACGCGAAAGGGACGTCGTTTAATCCTGCTATAGTCCGCGATGGCTTGACATTGCCAGTGGCCTTCATACCCCTTTTTACTGTGTGCACGGGACACGGGATAAATATGATAGTTTCTTAATGTTATACAGTTTCATATGCTTGCCTCAAAATATGTTAACATACAAATCGAGCAGGATGGTTAGAAATATCATTAAAATAGCTAGCTAACATGTTTACGAAACTTCTTGAATCAAATACAGAGCATAGATTTAATTAGCCATTCGCCAGTACATGTGTTCGTGCTGATCCTCGCTCTTTGCAGGTCCCGCAAACCAGGAAGGATACGCCAGCTAGCTCGACGGCGTTCGTGATTTTGAAGCTTCGACCGTGCGTCGAAGACTTTCTCTGCGACTCCACTTTTGAAGGCTCTCGACAGTCCAAGAAAGATGACTCAGCGTCCCTCCCATCCAGGTCACTGGAGTACTTTGTTGTATATTGAGGGATGTGTGCAATGTATGGAACGGCTATCTCATCGGCACTCTTTTGTAATCGAGTCATGTTTTAGCCCGTGCGGCAATGAGTCTTGTATCGGAGTCTGTAAAAGATGTTCATTAACAATAAAGATCAAGTTTTTTTTACTTATTGTGTGAATCAATTTGTCTGCGTACTCTCTTAGATCTCGTGTCTCGGATTACCTTATGACTATGTCTTGTGCGATTGCAAATTAGGTTCGTACGGCATCACGCCCGGGTGACGACTATCGATTCGACGGAATCGGGACGTGACAGTAAGGCTAACAGTATAAACCTGAAACCTCAAGCTAAGTCATGACCATCCTGCTTAGCTAAGATCCCGGGCTCTGGCCCATAAGGTAGAATGATATCCTGCAAGCATACCTGCAACTTATCCAGTCAGGAGTGGAGCAAAGTACAGTTCTAGGTAATGAACAAGACATCATGATATGAAAGTACAAGGGAACATGGTATGTAAAGCACAAGAAAGAACATGGTGTATAAGTACATGAAAGAACATGGTATGTAAGAACGTAAAAGAACATGGTATGTAAGAACATGGTATCTCAGGAATCACAGGAACTAAGTACATGATATATCTCCTGAACATGTGTGTACAATATTTGAAATATAACTAAGTATGTGACCGGCTAGGGATAAGCACATGAATGGTACGGCTTAGGACCCGCGTGCACGATGCGGGGTCTAAGCTAAACACACCTGAGTTGTTTCTTGGGTTTGGTCACATAAATAGTATATTTTCCCACCCCAGGTACAAGTAATAAGAACAAGGAACATGAGCACCAGAAAAAATATATCGTGTCGCAGTGTGTCAATCAAGGAAGCACATGATATAATGAAATGTACAACACCAAAGAATGTACTTACCTGGCTCCGCAAAAGTACAGGTAATCAAGGAAGCTGGATACTCTCCTGTATTTAATAATGATTTATAAGTTGATTAATAACAGACTAATTCCACTTTGGATATCAATAATTTAATCATGAATAGTTTCTAAATAGTCCAAGCCTAGGGTTACCCCTTCTATTCATGACTTTATAGAATATCAAAATAAAAATTAACCATACTCTAAACTAGCAAGTAACCAAAATCTAACTAGTGACCCCATATAACTATTTCACCACATTATCTATACACCCAAAAACTTGGCATTCCTGGACTGTTAGCCTCAAATATCAAGGATGGACTGCTCTTCAACAGTCCATATTAATTCTTAGAAAAACCTCCTATAGACAAAATTAGCTAGCTTGCTCTTAAACTATTACTGAACTTTCATACATTACTTACTCTCACTAATCTCATGACTTTATGAATGGTCAAAATCAATTGGTATAATTTATAGTCTCCTGACTTCCATATCCCAGCTAAGTCTCCACAGAAATCCAATTATCTAACACTTGCCAAGTCTGAAATCATAGCAATCTAAATCGAGTTGAACCTGGTTCTAGCCTATATCAATTCAGTACCTAAGTTCATTAAAACCCATACAAACTTGTCCCCCCTGAATCTAAGCATTGACTGAAGTAACTAACAAGACTGGACATGAACTTACCAGGTTGAACATAAACTTACAAGACTGAACTCGATCAGTCTCAGATTATAATAGGAAATCACTGATCAGATATACATTGAGACTCTTCCCAGGTTCACACTGAAACAAGGCAGGGATATAAAGCCCAGTTCGAGAATGATTCCCCACACTGCATATGGTTTCAGGTATTGAACTGCAATATGTAATGCTTGCAAGAATCCAGTTTTTACACTCATCCTAATAGGCTGGACTTCAACCAAGGGTTAACCTTCTCAACTATATTGATACCACATCTCAGGAATCACATGTGAATCTCAGTTTTACAAATAAATCTCAGGTTCAAAAGATCAAACCCATACAAATATTTCAGTTCCCTGGTTCCTTACTTGAAACAGACTTGCATAAAGAAACTCTCAAAAAAGAACTAAAATTGAATTACCCATTGACACATAAGTTCTCAGTTTGAAAACAATGCTACCAACAATTGGTCAGCAGTAAACAGTCAATATATGGTGTCCTGCACTCATTTCAGTCCAGCAAAACCTGTGTTTTACTCTCCCAGGTCCAACAGGAATAAATCCACATGGCTCAGCATTAGGTTGGATCACATCTTAATAAACATTGCACATGAGTTCTCAGGTAAACTCTAAAATTGATCTCAGGTTCAATCTGAGATCACTCTTTCAGGTTCCCTGGATCAGGGCAATAAGATGAGCCACAAGCTGAGCTGAGATTCCAAGTTCCAGAAATTGTACTGAATAGTATGTTATTGCAAAGAACACCCAAATTCAGGTTATTTCTAGGCTAAAAAGAGTTGCACCACAACCCACATTCTCAGGTACAATATTAAAATGAGTTCTTAGCTGCAAAGGCAGATGCAACTAAGAATCATCCTGTCAAAAACTGTATGGCAATACCAATTTAGAAAGAATAGCTGTAGAGCAACCTCAGATTTCAACTAGCTTGAAACATCATAGGTTGCATTAAGTTGGCCCCAAACTAAACCTTAATTGATGCCCAAACCAGTCAGGTATTCCCAATGAAGACTGAGACTGATTTCTACAGTCACTAACCAACTGAAATGGCAAATCAGTACAGTCACTAGTTAATCCCTTGCTACTAGGATTAGTCCAATGGCTGCTAGGTGGCCACTCGAGCAATAATTCTCAGGTTCAGCATTTCCCACTGAGCCTAACATGATTTATAAATTGAATCAATATGGAAATAGGAAGTGCCCTATTTGAATGAAATGACCCAGTCATATAGTCTCAGGTTCACCAACTACCCAGACAGTGTATGGAAGCCTCTGGTACATTATGACCAAAACCTTGATATGAATTCCCAGTTTATGATAAATACACTGATATGCACTTCAACTCTCTATGACAGTTCTCATACTCAACCCAATATTGCATATGCAATATCAATCACACTCATGATACAGCTTGCTCATGCCATCTCAGGTTCAACAATGAACTATGGCACAAGAGTATCATGTTCAGTGATCAACATAGTATGAAGTCTCAGGGTCACAAGCTATTCCTGAGAAATCAGTCAATGGAATAACCGGATATCAGTTCAATAAATTGATATCCTCAGTCCAAAACTATGATTGATACAATCAAAAACATTTCTAGTATAACCACAATCAAAATTACATTACCAAATGGAGGTTTACCTGTAGTATGATGATCTGTATCCCTGAGGCCAAATCAAAAGATGGACATGGATCTCTGCAACATTTCATCGAACAAGATTTTGATTATGAGAAGGAGAATTACTCACGAACATGAAACCGTTCCTGATCATGCCGGAGCAACATCACTAGAGATGGATCTAGATTTTAGATCTAGATCGGATCACAAACCGATCCCAACGGCCAAAATTGAAAATGAATGACCAATAAAGAACTCACCTAAATCCTCTGCAAATGAATTCCTACTGCAGATGGATGTCAAGAATTGTTAGATCAAGAAATCGAATCTCAGGAAGAAGAATGGCAGGCTTCAATGTCGTCGTTGCAGCTCAGCCTTCAAGATCTCATTGCTCTATTTTTCCATGGCTATGGCCGATGCTGGAAAACTGGAGCTCAGTCACCGTTGTCGTGCTCGCCATCGCCATCGCCGGGGTTCGTCGGAGCTGTCACCGCTCGCAGGAGCTAGGGCTCACAGATTTAGGAACCACGAGTTCGAGCAGACTCTCGAATGAAGAGAGCTCTGCAATGAACTCTCTTTCTCCTCCGTTCCTGTTAAAAGAAAAGAATTATAATTTTGCATAAACCCCCCCTCCCCCAATCAACTAATTTACGAATCAGACCTTCCGCCTAAAATAATTTTTGAAAAAGTCCCTCTCCTTTTCACTATTTATTTAAGCTTTAAAAAAATAGTTAGAAAAGTTGTTAGGAGGTTTGAAAAATGGGGCCCACTCTAATTAAATTGAAAATTAGTTACTTTTGCCAAAATTCAATCCTCCCTCCAAAAGTAAACATGAAATTTATTCAAAATAGTTAATCACAATTGTTCAAGGGAAAATGTTTAAAGCGACTTATAATATTTTTATCAGGAAAATTTTAAAAATCTACGAAAAATAGAAAAGTAGAGTTACAGGTGCGCAGGCTCGTATCAGTACAGTTACGTAACTGATACGATATGTTCTGACCTGCATAGGCCACCAAAAAAATTTGTCACGACCCGCACTCGCTTTTCGGGCGCGAGCTCGTGAATAAGCCAGCTACGTATCGAGCGAACTCCAGTCCGACTCGAATACGTATAAGCTCTCCAGAATAGAGTATCATGTCTAATCTAAACTATATCTCAATCCACATGAATCATATAAAACAAGAATGAACAAGTATGGGTCGTGGTCTGCAGCCCACTAGCATATATGTCCGATTAGACTCCAAGAATAACATGAGTCTATAAAGCTAAGCTGATAAGCAGGATATATCATAAAATCATGAGAAGATAGTAAATCGATAATACTAACAAAATACCTGAATCATGCAGATGAAGTCAACTACCACCTGCTCAGCTAACTAACTCCGTGCAATCAGCTACCTGAATAGATCATTAGGTCCTCAGAGGACTAGTAAGATACATAAAACATGCCTACTAATATGACAGTAAATAACATATGTGGAGGATAAGAACACTGCAAGAAGAACAACTAAGGACGACGAGTCGTGTGGAAATATAATACTAGACTTGGCTAACTATCAATCAGAACTCCTATAGCTTGTAGTACAATGCAAGATACTCCCAATCAATAGTGTTTCAATTGACGTACAAAGCAGGATACTCTCAGTCGAGATTAGCCAATTCGAGTATCGATCTCCTCTCCTAATGGATACAATGTCAAGTAGACTCCTATAAATCGTAGTACAATGTAAGATACTCCCAATTTATAGTATCGTAAGTCAAGTCAATCAATCAATCAATATATGCTATAGGTCATAGTACAATGTAAGATACTTCCAATCTATAGTATATCTCAAGTCAAGTCAATCAATCAATATCAAGGTAGAAGAATCGGCTATAGGTCGTAGTACAATGTAAGATACTCCCAATCTATAGTATATCTCGATTGTAGTACAATGCAAGATATTTTCAGTCAAGATTGGTTGAGGCAAGAACAAGATATAGAAACTGACAACTCAATCACGAGACAAGGTAACACGAAGAGACCAATAATCTAGCAATGCCAAATATCCTATACGTGCACGTAATCTAGAACAAGTAAAACAATCAAGGACGAAACAATCACAATATAGAATCATGTGACAATATGAAAAGGAATACAATAAAGAAAGAGAAACAATGTAAATACTGTATATGTTCGGCAAGGTATACTTGCCTGGAGATTGCACGTAGATCCAACAAATACATAGTCAACTGGTAAGCCATACAGTCCAAGTCATCACAACTATCCCCGAAAGCTGAAACAAACATTGCCAACATTCTTAGAATAGTCAAATTAGCTAGGATTGCCTGTCCTTAAGTCCAATTCTGGATACAGGGGCAAAACGGTAATTTTCGGCCAAAACGGTATCCGCCGTTGGACCCGCTTTGCACTGAAAAGTGTGTCAGGGTCAATGGTCACTAAAGTAGTTAAACTATATGTCTACAAATTTGTTATGATGATACGAACCCGACGGTATGTCCAATTATGGATTCCGGTGGGCCGTGCACAAAATTGCCCGTTAGATCGGACCGTGCGGCCCGCCAAACGGCGATGCAATCAACTGTCTCAGAATTGGACCAAACTTGGTATATAGTACCAAAAAAATGATACGGTCATGATGGCATAAGTTTCGTCTCGATCTGACGAACGTGCACAAAGTAATTAAGAAATTTGTACAGAGGCCGATACGGTAAATTTCGACGGATACGTATCAAATTTGTCGCGCACACGCGACCAATTTGAATTTCGTCAAAGTCCAAACGTCTACGAAGCCGTTATGCACCTTTTGATGCTTTTAGTTTGCAACTAAGTCGTCCGGTTTGGCGGGACGCACGTGGTATCGGAGAAATTTCTATAGGTTCACTATTTTTTTAAAAAAAGGTTTTTCTGGATCTTTAAACCAATTTAATCTACTGTTTAATTAATTAGAATTAAAAGTGGCAGTAGGGTTTTAATCCTGTATATGTAGCCTACAAGTCTGTTCAAATAGATTTTTGAATCGATCTATGGATTGGCGAGAAATCGCCTTCCAAGTCAAGTGTTTGGACTGCTATATGTCCTGTTTCGGGACAGATTTTTAATCAACTTCGTGTCGAGTTCTTGGTCGATCGAAGGGTTTACGAAGAATTACCTTTGAAGGGTTTCGAAGAGGATCAATTAGGCTACGCGTATAAATTTACAGATTGAAATTCTATTGATCGATGAGCAGGAAATTGTACCTAGAAATTGTTGTCTCAACTGCTACTGCTGCGTTGCTGTTACAGCGGCTGTCTTTGGCTGATGTTCCCGCGCGTCTCCGGCGACGTGCGGCGACGGCGCTGGCGGTGAGCGGCCGCCCAGGGTCGGGGGAGGGGTGGCGCGCCATTAGCTTAGGGTTTTTGACAATTTCTCTCCCTCGATCCCTCATATATATACACATATATATTTGTCGAGCGGGGTTTACTCGGCTGCTGTGGGGGGAAGTTGTCACGTCCCGCTCCTGTATGAGCGATCGTCCTCGCTATGGCGTGATATCGCACGAGCCTAGATTGCGCTCGTGCAAGGCGGATTCCATAACTACCGATTTCAGCGGCTGTGACGGGGTCATCGTACAGAAGTCCCAAGCAGAGACATTGAATAATAGCAGCAGAAATTAAGAACAAACACAAGTTATTCAAAAGAAGCTCTTTATTGATATTGATACAAAGATTACAATGGGCACAAGGCCAATATTACAAGTCTCTCAAGCTCACTCAAGCTCACATTACAAGTCACTCAGCTCTCTCTCATCTCTCAAATACAAGTCTTGAGCCAGCGAAAGCTTCGAAAGGCGACGTCCATACATTATGTCCCGTATAAGTCTTTACTCCATGCCGCCGTATGCTTCGAATCGCCAAGGAACTCCGTGCCTCGACGCATCTAAGCGAGATCCGCGCCACGAGCTTCTACATGTGCCTGCACATGTAAACTATGTGGATGTCAGTACTCAACTATACTGGTGGAATGAGCTCCTCGCCCACCCATACAAACCCAACACGTTTGATTTACTTTGTACAACATAGTCATTTCTTATCGATTGTCTTTCTAGTCTTGCCTTAGCATAAGTTTTTTGACCGACGCCTTGCCTGTTTTGTGTCTTTAGACCATCTCGTGCTTGCAAGTAGAATGTTAACATCATACCTTGCCTCAAGATCCTTCTCGTGCCAACAACGTTAACCTATCGAGTCGTGTTTGCCCTACGGTTTAAAATCAGAGATGCAACTACGCGATGAAGCTCCATTTTCTGTGTGACCATGCTACAAACTCTGGCTGAGGCCGTGCCTCGCAATTCAGTGAGACTTAATCATATCGCCGCCTCGCGGCCCTTGCCGCCTAGCGGTCCTCGCTAATTTGACCACCAACTGACCAATCAAGACTTGTGAACTTAGTGTCACTTGACCAACTTGCCTTACGGCGATTTCTGACTTAAACTTGAACAACTCAAACCCAACTTTTGTAACTCACATGTCAACACTTGAGACTCGATGCCACATCTCGTGCTGAAGCACGACGCCTATGTTGAAACCCAATCTTAGGCCCAAACTTTGTGTTCTAACTGTACACACCTTCAACTCAACTTAATCCAAAGGCATACACGCGGATAGCCGCTATTTGCCGACATCTATATGAACTTAGCCACTAGCAACACAAGCTATACCTTGACGTATAGTTTTATTAATCGGGGTCCTTTCAACGCAAGTAGCTACCTCCGTCGTAAGTCTCCGCTTAACCTGTGCTGAAACCTTATGTACGACTATACCCTGTTTCCTCTTAGGATGAGTCAGTCCCATGGCCAAGGGTTGTCGCTCGAGAATTCATCGCCCTTGTCGACAAGTTGTCAAATGACCATGCAAGACTCGACACAAACTGACGTCTCACACAGTCATTCCTCTACCAAAACCAAGACTTCTATCCTTGAGACCCCTCGACGACCCACGGTCGCGAGCATTCCTTCCTTGAGACCCCTCGACGACCCACGGTCTAGTGCATTTCCTTTCTTATTACCCTATCATTTGGTTCAACTCATGAATGCCTATTTGATATCCCTTTCTCAAAACTCACTTTGAATCACTTATAGTCCTTGCCTTAAACACTAAGTCTGTGCATCGTGCCTTAAGCCAATCGTGCGCTACGCGACACTCCTGCCCAAGTCGACGTGCCTTGGGATCGTGGGACTATTTAACTTGACAACCGCAGAATGAGCGGGACAGCACTTGGAATGACTTAGGTCGACCGGCATAACTTTGCCTAACTTACTCAAGCCTACAACTTAACCCGAGGGACGAGCAAAGGCTATGCCAAGCCTTGCGTTACGGAAGCGTGCATGCTTTATGAAGCATTCATGCGGGCGACGCCTATGACTTAGGCTAACTCTTAGCTTTTGCACCGAAGACCAACTTTCCTTCTCCCAAGCCACGGGACGAAGGACCGAGTGTCATTTTTAAAGTACGCTGTGTACAAACTCTAAGCCGACCGTTGGACCTTTTTCCATGTTCTAACTCATTTCGACCCGTCGGGATTATTCTCTTAGCTATGTGGATTCATCTCTTTTATTATCAAACCTATTGTGCAAGTTGAAAACACACGATTTATTATGTGAAGGCTAAGATGAGACAAGTTCATCGAAACTATCCCACCTGAGCGAGCGGTCGCCTCGACCGAGCGATGTCTTCGAGCAGCCGTTGCAAGGCTAAGTCCGAACGCCGTCGGCGTTTTGATTCCTCCGATTGACTGAGCGGGACGGGGCACTACAGAAGTTAAGGGCTCGGGCTGGGGAAACAATGGGCTGGGATTCAGGTGTGGGGAGCTTGGGCCTGGGCTGGGCCTGCTTGGGCTAGCCTGGGCTCCGTTTGTTTTGTGGGTTTTATTTGTTTTTTTTTCTTTTTCTATTTCTTTTTATTTAGCAACTATATATATATATATATATATATATATATATATATATATATATATATTTATATATATATATTTATATATATATATATATATATATATATATATAACTATGAATATATCTATACGTATACATGTATGTTTATAAGTACATATACATATATACGAATATTTATATATATACATATACATATTCACACACATATAATCAATAATAATAAAATAGTATTATTTAATAATAACCTTAATAATATAAATATGATAATAATAATAATAATAATAATAATAATAATAATAATAATAATAACAAAATTCAACAAACCAGTAATGGTGTATATACCAATTTGCACCGTCTAATAATCCCAAAAATGTACAATGACTTATTTTATACAAATATTATTGAATATCAAATAATGATATTTATAACATTTAATTAACGAATATTTAGAAAATATTCGTTAGATCGTTAAAATGAAATACGACATAATCATACCAAAATACATCAACACAAAATGTCGTTGGACGTACCGCATGACTACAGGGGCTTGGGCTTGCTACGGGTCCTATCTGGACTAACTTGGTATAACCGAATTTCCTAAATGTCCAAATATTAATAAATAACTAATTAAACTATTTATAGGGATTAACTCGCAACTTGGCCTGGTTTTCTTAGTTATGACACACCTATGGCTGGGTCTTCCCTGTCATGGCTAATACACTCGTCAAGGCACGCCACTGCACTATCCGTGCAATAATTCCTAGTCGTCTGGTACTTCAAAACTTAACCATGGCTAAGGTCATCTACCATAATAATTAACTAAATAACATTTATAAAATTCTAAAAATACTATTTAAATCAAAAAAAAATATTTCGAGAAAATTCTCCAGGAAGGAAAGCTACATAAGTTCATCTTGATCATTATTTTTCATTTATGTTCGATTGACAAAGTCGATCTGTCAAATTCTCCATATCGGCCAGTCTTGATCCAAATTGAGGGATCAATTGAAGATCCTTCATTTCTTTTGAGTTTCGCTTCAGATCCGGTGAGTTCCTAGATCGAATTCTCTTTTTGAATGCATGAATCATTGCACCTTCTAGATCTTTATTTTAATAGTCGCCAGATTTGTTCGATTTGGTTGGAGATAGCTGTGAGTTCATAATCCTGAGCTTCCATTTTGTGTTAGTTTAATCTCAAGATTGGTGTCGGAATATTCTGAGTAATCCTTTTCTCTCATGCTCGGTACGTGCTTGTCGGAATGCTGTAGACGAACACGAAGGACGTGTTCGACATTTGAGAACATATCTTCGATTTGGTTGAATTCTTTTTCCAGGTATATATGTTATCATTCTGTTGATTTTATATTCTCTATTTCTGCATTTAAGTACGGGTTTGGCCAGGACTGGTAGTGTCATGGTGTGGATCGTGTCGGCTAGCACTGTTCGTGTAATGCCCCGCTCCGCACGAAGCATTTGGTTGGCTTATTGGATGAGATCAGAATATTGGACCGTGACTTATGTTAGGAATCGGGAGAATTGAGACTGATGCAGTCTCTCTTAGCTGGCTAGACGGAATGGATATTGGAACGTGCCTCGCTGGAGGAGCTACGCTTAGTGAAATTTTGGGTGAGTGGAACTGTCCTTCCTCCTCCTTACTCCTTCATGCTTAATAGATGAAGTATTGAAATGCTATAAACTGCCCCTAAATGTCCCTTATGTTAGTTGCTGAGTAATAGAGATATTTTTGTTGAGAATTATTGAATTGTGCAACACATTGAACTGTTAATGTGATTCGCTGCCTAAGAATGAATTGATAACATTGCCCCTTATGCTTAACACTGCTGGAACAAGTGGACACTTGAATAATGAGATGCCTTATGAATGATAGAATAAGAAATGAACTGGCTATGCTATCGAACCAATGAACTGAATGAAACACTAGAATCATGTACTCTCTGTATATCTGTTGCAAGAATATGAAATGCTGCATGTCCCTTATAAGAAAGTTAGGAATGAATAAATGTCCCCATGAAATGAATGAATGTTACATTCCTCTTAAGAAAGGAATGATATGAGATACGTTGCAATGAAGTAATGAATAAGAAATGATAAAGCTGGGATCGTTGAGATCACTGAATGAAATGATAGAAATGATGAAATGAATAAGTCATTGAATATGACTAATGATGCACTGTTGCCTTTACTTTCCTTAATACATTTTACCATGCGATTTTGTTCACAATCGAGTCGGACACGCATTCGCATGGTCATGGACAACTTGTATACAAGGTTTGAGTAATAATTTCCTCGAACGGTTCCTAGGGCCCTGGGGACCGATTCGGCCTAGGAGGAAATAATGATGAGTGCTATGGGAGCACGGATAAGACGGGGTGGCATAGAGGCTCGCCACCTACTATGCTGACCACATTATCTTAAAATGAAATGAAATGAGAAGAGTCCATATGGTTTAACAACACCAGTGACCATGTAGTCAGGATGCATGCTAATGAATGTTTTGTGCAGGCAGAGTAAGTATATCAGATAACCTGTAATTGATACAGGTACGAGGAGTCGGCTATCGGTAAGAAATCACATAATTGTGATATTGTATAAGTTGGTTTAACTTGCCTGCTTAACATGTTCAATTCATTATGCTAGAAAGATGCCTTGCTATAATCATTGCTCAAACATAACATCCATGCTAAGTGATGCTTGAAGTGAGAACTGTTAGAACATGTTTAAGATGTTAATGTTAACGATGCCTCAATGATGCCTTTTCATGATAACACCTAGTATGCCTCAATGATGCCTTTGCATGATAACACCAAGAATGATAAATGATATGTCCACATGAATGCTACTAAGAATATGTTTACATGCTTCACTCTGATTATTGCCCATGAACTGTAAACTGATGCTAGGCCCCAAATAGAAAGATCACTCTAATAAATGCATGCTTAAATGATCACTTAAATGTCGGTTTATGCGAGTGGGTTGGATTCTGCTCGCCAGTACATAGATGATGTGCTGACCCACGTTTTGTGGGCAGGTGCTCGTGCTTGGAATGTTCTACACACGAAGATTAGCTGGATTGGTTCCGCGGCATCGAAGATTTGTTGGGCATACAGAAGCTCTCCTTGCATAAGATGATGTCTTCTGTTTATAAAGGGCATAATGTATGGAACATTGTAATCAGTTGTACCAGTTAGATTGTAAGCCAAGTCGGTATATCGAGTTGTAATCCATTGTATCCAAATATCAAATGTAAGCTGTATAGCATTGTTCAGTTGGTTTCCAATGTAAAGTGAGATGTGCTGTAATCATTGTACTTCAATACAAGTCTTGTACTCTTCTTCAATTATCAATAAAGAGAATAAAGTTCTACATATCTCTGTGTGGCTTCAAGTTACTCTTTTTCTCCACTGCTATAAAGAGGTGATGTACTTCTATTCAATAAGAAAGATTGTCCTCATTAAATTCAATTTATCTGCTTCTGCCGCTGCGATGTGTTCCTATTTGAAGAATAATCGATTATGTACCATCTTTGCCTTGTACAAGTGCAATACCAGACTTGTACGGCATCACGCCCAAGCGAGGACGATCGATTCCAAGAGATAAAATATGTGAATAAATGACTCTATGAATCGGGGCGTGACAAATTGGTATCAGAGCACGGCTTTACGTCCTTGGTCTCTTCTTTGATTCGTTTCAAATCAAAGTTGCATCGACGATTAACCAAAGTTGCTTCCGCGATCACTCAACGTTGCTTCCGCGATTAAATCAAAGATTGCTTCCGCGATTATGTTGTTGTTGTTCTGTAATCATCCTATGTTGTTCGTGTCTGAAAGATCATTGACCCTCTTGGCTGCTCACTCGATGTTCCATACAATAAGTCTATATACATTGTGATGCCCCTAAATAAATGATTATTGTTGGTTTGGACACAAATAACCCAACAATGACTCGATGCCATAGTATGCTATGTTGTGAATGCTTTTTGGAATGTGGGAATAAAGGAATGGCTATGTATGTTGCAACGAGTTGAGAATTGCATGTGATTTTGGAAAAGAATTGGGAATGAAATAATTGATGGATGAGCTCAACAGAATTAGTGAATTGACTCATATGTGCTGGCTACTGCTTTTGAGACCCTAAGAATGTTATCTTGTGATACTGAGACCCCGAGATGTTGGTTAAGTATTGTGATCATTATAGATCATGAATGTCCGGAATAGATTGAGTTGGTATTGTTTAAGGATGGCTTCGTTTCTGAGTGGTATATTGCCTCTACCATCTCAGAACGAGATATATGTTGACCCTTTCCATAGAATAGCAATGAGACTATTTGTGGGTACTGGGTAGTGCCGAGACTTAGCTGGAAGTCATATATTGTTGCTAGATTGCTCGAGTGTCCCTTGACGGTGATGTTATATTGAGTAGCGAGATTGGAAGAAATTGTAACCAGTGGCTTGGTTAGAAATTGTTTAGTCGAGTGATGACTCGGACTAGTAAGACAGTTAGAATACTATGGGTAAATAGACTTGGATAGAGAATATTGTGGCTTAGAACATCTGAATGTTGACTTCGATTGGTTGAATGTAAATCAAATGTGGCTAATACAAAGTTGGTTGCCAAGCTGAAAGTTTAAAAATATTGTCGGTGAATCAAAGGAATATTAGAGATTTGTGCCTTGACCCTAAGGTGTAATAGATGTTAACCCATCTAGATCACCAAAAGGATAGTCGTTGCCCATGTGCATGTATGCTGAGGAATTGAATTGCACTAGAAAAATAACAAGTAGTGACTCTGAATACTGTTGTTGCCTAGAGGATGGTTAAGTGATACATAAATTGTCGGATTGAATGGATGAACTATTTGACCACTGCTGCATGAGACTTAAGAATGCTCGTAAGATAGTTTAATGATTGAGAAACGAATAGGAAGGAGAAATTTTAAACGTGTTGGATAATGTCGGTATAGGTGATTGTTGGTTGGGATATAGATTACTGGCTTATGACTTAGTGGTGTGACTTCGTCATACAGACCGAATAGTATGATTCTATAGTCCTGTTGAGACTAACGGAATCGATGACCCTTGAATAGTTAGCCTTGGCTTATGGGTTTGTGTGAGTATAAAGGAATTGGAATAGAAATTGAATCGTTGGGAATTTACTTGATGGACTATTGGAACGATGAAAATCGTATGTCGGATTGGGAATTGACCGTAATGTTGATAGATCGATCTTAGTCGATCGTTGGGTAAGTCTAGAGTGAGCCTCTGTGGGAATTAGTTCCTTGAGGAAGACACTAGATAGATAGACTTGACCCTAGAAACCGTGGGATGCATGACCAATTGTTGGCATAGCCAACAATGGCGATTAGTTAATCGGACTGAGTTAAAACCCATAGGTTTGGGTAGAGTTCCTTAGAACTGTTGGTTGCTTGTTGGCCTTAAGAATAAGAAACTAGTATAACCCTAGTAGCCGTCCACTCTAGGGAAGTCACCTGAACGATTAAGTTTAGCTATCAGTGTAGCTAACCTTAGAGACTGGCTGAATAATAGGTGACTATTGGAGACCCATAGGATGACCTTGTGGCATTGAATGAGAGACAATGATAATGAGTATTGACCTAAGGGAATGTATGCTTCAACTTGAGCCTCAAGAGATGTTTGACCATTGAGGATTATATGTCGGCCATAAGTAGGAATTGCAATCGTAAGGTAAGGCTTGAGTGTACCTATAGTCGGGTAGCTAAGTTAACCTTGACTGTTGTATAGAATTATACCCTGATTCGGGTAATCGATAGTGGGTGACTTCGGATTGTGTCTTATAGAAAAGATGAGTTGCCTCGGTGAAAAATATTGTTGGATTTGGGAAGGAATATGATTGCATGTTGTGAACTCTTGATATGGTTGGCTCTAAGTTAGACCCTTGATCGAATGTTAGAAATATCATGCTTGGGTATAGAGTTTAACCAAGTTGTCCCTGATATTAAGTATTGTAGCCTGGAAGATAGTGATTGTGGCAAAGTGAATAAAGCAATAAGTCAAATGAAAGGATGCTAAGTCGGATTTAGAAAAGAGAGTTATATTGTGGCTGATCGAATCGCACTAACATGGAAGTTGGCTGAAGTACATATATTTTGGGGACGCCTAAAATATGTGTATGGATCCAGCCGAAGTGATTGGTTGCGACTGAGATAACATATGGGAAGAATTTATCGCACTAGTACGAAATTTGGCTGAAATGCATATGTTTTGGGGACGCCTAAAATATGTGTATGGATCCAAATGAAGTGATGTATTGCGACCAAGATAGAATGCAAGGAAAATGTTAGTGAATCAATGAGAAGTTACAAGTAATTGAAAAAGAGATAGACAGATCGAATCGTTGATGGATTTAAATGGTACAGTTGGATATATATTTTGAAATGATCGAGTGGGCTGAAATGAATATTGATTTGAAGTTGAATGAGTAAACTCATGGTGATTAAGTGAATCTTGTGGAAGACTTGTTTCCTTAAGTTTCGAGGACGAAACTTTTTCTGAGTGGTATATTATGTAATGCCCCGCTCCGCACGAAGCATTTGGTTGGCTTATTGGATGGGATCAGAATATTGGACCGTGACTTATGTTAGGAATCGGGAGAATTGAGACTGATGCAGTCTCTCTTAGCTGGCTAGACGGAATGGATATTAGAACGTGGCTCGCTGGAGGAGCTACGCTTAGTGAAATTTTGGGTGAGTGGAACTGTCCTTCCTCCTCCTTACTCCTTCATGCTTAATAGATGAAGTATTGAAATGCTATGAACTGCCCCTAAATCTCCCTTATGTTAGTTGCTGAGTAATAGAGATGTTTTTGTTGAGAATTATTGAATTGTACAACACATTGAACTGTTAATGTGATTCGCTGCCTAAGAATGAATTGATAACATTGCCCCTTATGCTTAACACTGCTGGAACAAGTGGACACTTGAATAATGAGATGCCTTATGAATGATAGAATAAGAAATGAACTGGCTATGCTATCGAACCAATGAACTGAATGAAACACTAGAATCATGTACTCTCTGTATATCTGTTGCAAGAATATGAAATGCTGCATGTCCCTTATAAGAAAGTTAGGAATGAATAAATGTCCCCATGAAATGAATGAATGTTACATTCCTCTTAAGAAAGGAATGATATGAGATACGTTGCAATGAAGTAATGAATAAGAAATGATAAAGCTGGGATCGTTGAGATCACTGAATGAAATGATAGAAATGATGAAATGAATAAGTCATTGAATATGACTAATGATGCACTGTTGCCTTTACTTTCCTTAATACATTTTACCATGCGATTTTGTTCACAATCGAGTCGGACACGCATTCGCATGGTCATGGACAACTTGTATACAAGGTTTGAGTAATAATTTCCTCGAACGGTTCCTAGGGCCCTGGGGACCGATTCGGCCTAGGAGGAAATAATGATGAGTGCTATGGGAGCACGGATAAGGCGGGGTGGCATAGAGGCTCGCCACCTACTATGCTGACCACATTATTTTAAAATGAAATGAAATGAGAAGAGTCCATATGGTTTAACAACACCAGTGACCATGTAGTCAGGATGCATGCTAATAAATGTTTTGTGCAGGCAGAGTAAGTATATCAGATAACCTGTAATTGATACAGGTACGAGGAGTCGGCTATCGGTAAGAAATCACATAATTGTGATATTGTATAAGTTGGTTTAACTTGCCTGCTTAACATGTTCAATTCATTATGCTAGAAAGATGCCTTGCTATAATCATTGCTCAAACATAACATCCATGCTAAGTG
This sequence comes from Iris pallida, assembly GCA_029216955.1. Lineage (NCBI taxonomy): Eukaryota > Viridiplantae > Streptophyta > Magnoliopsida > Asparagales > Iridaceae > Iris > Iris pallida. Next base: position 8,821,769 of record JANAVB010008800.1, on the reverse strand, counting down.
ATGCTTGAAGTGAGAACTGTTAGAACATGTTTAAGATGTTAATGTTAACGATGCCTCAATGATGCCTTTTCATGATAACACCTAGTATGCCTCAATGATGCCTTTGCATGATAACACCAAGAATGATAAATGATATGTCCACATGAATGCTACTAATAATATGTTTACATGCTTCACTCTGATTATTGCCCATGAACTGTAAACTGATGCTAGGCCCCAAATAGAAAGATCACTCTAATAAATGCATGCTTAAATGATCACTTAAATGTTGGTTTATGCGAGTGGGTTGGATTCTGCTCGCCAGTACATAGATGATGTGCTGACCCACGTTTTGTGGGCAGGTGCTCGTGCTTGGAATGTTCTACACACGAAGATTAGCTGGATTGGTTCCGCGGCATCGAAGATTTGTTGAGCATACAGAAGCTCTCCTTGCATAAGATGATGTCTTCTGTTTATAAAGGGCATAATGTATGGAACATTGTAATCAGTTGTACCAGTTAGATTGTAAGCCAAGTCGGTATATCGAGTTGTAATCCATTGTATCCAAATATCAAATGTAAGCTGTATAGCATTGTTCAGTTGGTTTCCAATGTAAAGTGAGATGTGCTGTAATCATTGTACTTCAATACAAGTCTTGTACTCTTCTTCAATTATCAATAAAGAGAATAAAGTTCTACATATCTCTGTGTGGCTTCAAGTTACTCTTTTTCTCCACTGCTATAAAGAGGTGATGTACTTCTATTCAATAAGAAAGATTGTCCTCATTAAATTCAATTTATCTGCTTCTGCCGCTGCGATGTGTTCCTATTTGAAGAATAATCGATTATGTACCATCTTTGCCTTGTACAAGTGCAATACCAGACTTGTACGGCATCACGCCCAAGCGAGGACGATCGATTCCAAGAGATAAAATATGTGAATAAATGACTCTATGAATCGGGGCGTGACAGTTCGTGTCCAGGAAGAAGGGTTGTGTCCGGGAGCAAGTGTTGAACCTGGGTGTGTGTTTGGGTGGACATACCAGCTGACTCTGATCTGACCAAGCTTTGTGTCCAAGCTATTTTCAGAGTCGTGTCCGTGTGCGTGGGTTCTTATCCTGCCACACGTACTCTTGTTCAGGTGTGTGTATTCGAGGAATTGGGTGCGTTCGGGATTTTTCGAGATGAAGACCAGTTGCTTCAGTCTTTGGTTGCTTAACAAATATTCATGTTCTGCCATCCTCATTTCTTTGACTTCTAATTTTGATTTGTATATTTTATTTTCAAATTTGTATATTCTGATTTGGTTGGAGGGATTCATTCAATTTGATTTATGTAATTTTTGTATGATCTCTTTTGATAGCTTAGTAATGATTTTGTTGAGTTATGTCTTTTTGCTTCAAGATTGGATAAATAGTTTAGTAGTGCATTGAAGCTAGGTTTTGTTCCATTTCTTACTACATGTGAGCTGTGTATCCTTCAGTGGCTGGGTTTGCTTTGCAGGCTTGGGACTTTAGTTTTTGACTAATGAATGTGATAGGTAGATGGTTCAAGTTGGTGTGGCTAGTCTCTACAGTTCGAAATGAGGAGGAGTTCCATCAATTGAATTCGTTCTGGGTAGTGAGCTTCATACATTGATCACATTTTGATATATTGAGCCGAGAAGCAATGTCAGTGTTTGCTTTTACAGCAGAATCTAGGAGTAGTTGTGTTGCTAAGATATTGCTATAGTTGGGTCTGGTTATTGGCTTTCTAAATTGCTAGTTTTATTCTTACAAATCCTTATTAGTACAATATTGTACATTCCTTAGGAGGATCTGTGGATGAAATGTTGCTAAATTATGTTTGGCTAATAGTACTACCTTATTTAAATATTTTCTTTCTAAACTAATTGGTTAGCCTATAATTAGTATCTTTCCATAACCATCACCTAGTAAAGTTTTGAGCCTAAATATTATTAGCATATAATATTACTTTAGATTATCACCTATAACCTGTATGTTCAAACTAGAATAAACTAAACGGCTAATTTTTTTAGTAAATACCTTTATCTAGCAACTAGCGAATAGAACTTAACCAACTTGTACTTAAAATAAATAGGAGGACATCCAGCTCCATTCATTACTCGTACTTTTTCGGAGCAAGGCAAGTACATTCTACGGTCTTGTACATTTACATTTATATCTTGTACTTTTTTTGATGACACGATGTGACACGATATCATATTCTCTTGTACCTTCATGTTCTTGTACTTACTTGTAGTCAGGGAGGGGAAATACACTAGCTATGTTACCAAACCTATGTTCTGATATTCATGTAGATAGCTTAGGCCTCGTACCGTGCATGCGGACCGTACCGATATTGTAGCCTCCCTTCCCGGAATTTTTTTTGTTTTTTTTTTTGAAATATTTTTTTTATTTATTTGATTTAAATGGAGATTTTTGGATTTTATTAAATGATTATTTAGTTAATTATTACGGTAGATGATTTTTAATTACGATTAAATTTAGAGTACAAGGTGACTAGAAATCGTGGCACTGATAGTGCATTGGCGTGCCTAGACTAGTGTATTAGCCATGCCAGGGAAGGCCGAGCCATAGTGATGTCCTAACTAAGAAAACCAGGCCAAGTTGCGACTTAACCCTTACCGATGAATTATTTATTTATTAATTAGATATATTGATTTTAGATGACCCGGTTGTACCAACTTAGCCCAAATTGGGTCCGAACCGGATCCAAGCCTTTGGAAGCATGTAGTGAGATCAAATACACCCATGTAGACATATTTCAAGTAGATGCAATGCCTATTATTGGTATATTAAATTTCGTTATTATTATTAGTTGGAATTCTGATCATTGTTCTAGAATCTGATTCGACGAAAGAATGGCTCTTTGGGTAGCCATATTATTTTTATATATGGGTGGACTTTAGCATCTTGACTGCATACCATCTTGCTTAGTTTTGAGGGGGCTTTGTATTTCTTAACCATATGAAGTCCTCCAAGCAGCTTAGGCATTCATTCTCATTCTTAGTTAGCTATTTTATTAAAGTTTTGATCAATTTGCTATTATTGTTATTTATGATAGAATGACAAAATTATCTTACTCTTGAACTCCTTTATATGATATTTTGTTATTAATTAGTATAGATAACATTTATGTTGATCATCCAGTCATCATTATAATTGACATTGTTATCAACTTCAACTTCATTTTGATATTCGATCTAATCCATAATTGACAATATACATACAAAGTCATTTATGACATTATGTCATTTTGGTAAATTATTAAGTGATATGTTGACACCAATATACATGTCGTCTTCATTTAGTATGTTCCATGGTGAGCTAATTGGTTGCATAGATTACACACATGTAGTTTCTTCTTTTCTAATTGTGTATGCTCCCTGTGATCAATTTCTCAAAACCTCAAGTAATGGTCATCATTAGTAGAAGCCAATTTTCTAAATAGAAAACAAATAGGAAAAAGAAATAAGAATGAGAAAGAGGAGAATAGCAGCCCAGCTCAAAAGCCCATAGGCCCAGGCCCGATCCCCTGCTACTTACATAACACATCAAATCGGACCATCCCGCGAGCAAACCCGACTCCAGCACCTACATAATGTCGAGAGAAGAGATGATGAACGGGAATGCAAAACCCTAATGACGCCGCGCGCCACCCCATCCCCGCACGCGCCACCAGGGTCACCGCACGCGCCACCCTCGGCGCCGCCGTAGGCCGTCGCCGGCCGCCGGACCAGCGCGCACGCGCGCGCGAAACAGGGGCGCGAACAGCAGCAGTACGCATTGGAGACACCAATTTCGACGTAAGTTTTCTACCTCCTCGTTCGATGGTTTTTCGAATTTCAAGCTCCTACACGTAGACGATCTATAGGACTATAACCCCCTTCAAGGAGATTTTGTTATCACCCATTAGGTTGATCAAAAATCGAAACGAAACTTCGACAAAAACCTGCCCAAAAACAGGGCACGTATCAGCCCAAACACCCAAGTTGGAAGGAAGTTTCTGAACACAATAGCTAATATTCCAAAATTCTGTTTGAAGACGATTATGGACAACATATACGAGATTAAACCCCTTTTTGTAGTTCCTGATTTCATCAGGTATTTGCAGAGTTATTCGAACCCAAAAATAAAAAAAACCTAGGAAAACAGTTTTGAAAATCTAGAAAATTGATCCACACGACGTGCGTCCCGCCAATCTGGACGACGTGGTCGCGAACCGAAGGTATCGAAAGCTGCGTAACAGCTTCGTGGTCGTGTGGGCTTTGACGGAATTCAAATTGGTCGTGTGTGCGCGACGAATTTGATGCGTATCCGTCGAAATTCACCGTATCGTGCACTTTACAAATTCTCCAATTACTTTGTGCACGCTCATCAGATCGAGACGAAACTTGCGCCAACAGGACCGTATCGTTTTTCTGGTCATGTATGCCAAGTTTGGTCCAATTCTGAGATCGTTGACAAAATCCCCGTTTTACGGGCCCCACGGTTCCACTCAACGGGCGATTTTGTGCATGGCCCGCCGGAATCCAACTCTGGACATACGGTTGGGTTCGTATCGAAAAACCGGATCCGTAGACATATAGTTTGACGACTTTAGAGACCATTGACCCTGGCACGCTTTTCGATACAAAGCGGGTGCAACGACGGACATCGTTTTTGCCCGAAATTACCGTTTTGCCCCTGTGTCCAGAATTAGACTTAAGGACAGGAAATCCTAGCTAATTTGACTATTCTGAGAACGTTGGTAATATTTATTTCAGCTTTCGGAGACAGTTGTGATGACTTAGACTTTCTGACTTATTGATTGGAGTTACATTGTTGGTTCTTCGTACAACCCCCAGGCAAGTATACCTTGCCTTCCTCTACAGTTTTACTTACATGCATTTTCTTTCGTTTTTCAGTCATTTGATTGTTTATGGACATGTGCTTTTCGTGTTATTTTCTGTGGAGTTGTTTTTATTGTTTATAGCCATATTCATATTTTGGTCTTGTGTTTCACATTTGGAGTTTCTCGTCAGTACCTTGCTTGAGTCGTGTCATAGAACGAGTACGTGTAAGTGAACTGCTAAATCCTTGACATTGTTTCCTTGGCACCAGAGAGTCCACACTCGGGACGAGGGTGTTTTCCTTGATCTGTTTACATCCGTGAGTCCACACTAGGGACTAGGATGTCGATTATTTGCACCAGAGAGTCCACGCTCGGGACGAGGGTGTAGACTTGACTTGACTTGCACCAGAGAGTCCACGCTCAGGACGAGGGTGTTTACATCAGAGAGTCCACACACGGGACGAGGATGTAGTATTTGCACCAGAGAGTCCACACTCGGGACGAGGGTGCCTTGCCGTGAACTAACCAGAGAGTCCACACTCGGGACGAGGGTTAGTGTTTAGTTCAAACCCGTGAGTCCACACTCGGGATGAGGGTTTGGTTTCTTCCATTGATCTCGTGATTATCGTTCATCCGGCAGTTCATTTACGCGTAGTTGTTCTAGTGTTCGTATTCGTGTTCGTATTTGTGTTCATAGTCATTTGTCTTATCCTTGTTCTTTCTTGTTTATTTTCTTGCGCATGATAAAACTGTTAGATAGGTATGTATATTATGTATCTTGCTATGTCCTCTGAGGACCTGATGATCTCTTCAGGTTTAGCGGTTGTATGGAGTTAGCTAGTAGTTCTGGATGGCAGACGTGATGATACATTGCAAAATTCAGGTATTGTTATTGAGTTTATTATCCGCTCGTGCTTTTCATTCCTTATCATGAGATATCATGTTCCTTGTTTTAGTTGTAGACTTTTGTTATATTCCTTAGAGTCTTATCGGACATTTATGCTAGTGGGCTGCAGACCATGACCCATACTTGTTCATTCTTGATATTTTAATCTTATTGTGGATTGAGATATAGTTTTGCCTTGCCTTGATACCCTGTTCCCTGACAGCTTATACGTACTCGAGTCGGGCTGGAGTCCGTTCGATACGTAGCTGGCTTGCTCACGAGCTCGCGTCCGAAAAGCGGGTGCGGGTCGTGACAAGTTTTTGTGGTGGCCCATGCAGGTCAGAGCATATCGTATCGGTTACGTAACTGTACTGATATGAGCCTGCGACCTTGACTAGACCTTAGAAGTCTCAATCCACTCTGCCTTAAAAATTCTCCTAGAAATTCTCTACGTCCTTGAAAACTCCAAATTTGCTCTCGATTATATTTTCTTGCTTTCCGTACCATTGATTCTCGTTCCTTTTATTTCGAGGTGACGAACGATCGTGCTGCTTAGAATTTATCAGAAATTCTTAAATTATAGTAAAAATATTGCATGATTATTGAGTTTTGATTGTTTATAGATATGAGAGATTATAGATGCCATGTGTCCTAGTTATTTTTGGTAGGACTGTTTGCTAGTAGTTAGAAGATTATAAAATTTTAGTGACCGTATTTTAAGGAGTAGTGTGACCAAAGGGTGTAGAAGTCATCGAGATTTCGTAGATACAAAATGATTAGGAAAGGGCCATAAACTATTTTTGAGAGATTTATTTGAGGAGATTAAAGTGATAGTAGACTTTGATTTTTAAAAATAGTTATGAATTGAAATTTTGAGGACGAAATTATTTTAAGGTGGGTAGATTTGTAGCCTCCCTTCCCGAATTTTTTTTTTTGAAATATTTTTTTTATTTATTTGATTTAAATGGGGATTTTTGGATTTTATTAAATGATTATTTAGTTAATTATTACGGTAGATGATTTTTAATTACGATTAAATTTGGAGTACAAGGTGACTAGAAATCGTGGCACTGATAGTGCATTGGCGTGCCTAGACTAGTGTATTAGCCATGCCAGGGAAGGCCGAGCCATAGTGATGTCCTAACTAAGAAAACCAGGCCAAGTTGCGACTTAACCCTTACCGATGAATTATTTATTTATTAAGTAGATATATTGATTTTAGATGACCCGGTTGTTCCAACTTAGCCCAAATTGGGTCCGAACCGGATCCAAGCCTTTGGAAGCATGTAGTGAGATCAAATACACCCATGTAGACATATTTCAAGTAGATGCAATGCCTATTATTGGTATATTAAATTTTGTTATTATTATTAGTTGGAATTCTGATCATTGTTCTAGAATCTGATTCGACGAAAGAATGGCTCTTTGGGTAGCCATATTATTTTTATATATGGGTGGACTTTAGCATCTTGACTGCATACCATCTTGCTTAGTTTTGAGGGGGCTTTGTATTTCTTAACCATATGAAGTCCTCCAAGCAGCTTAGGCATTCATTCTCATTCTTAGTTAGCTATTTTATTAAAGTTTTGATCAATTTGCTATTATTGTTATTTATGATAGAATGACAAAATTATCTTACTCTTGAACTCCTTTATATGATATTTTGTTATTAATTAGTATAGATAACATTTATGTTGATCATCCAGTCATCATTATAATTGACATTGTTATCAACTTCAACTTCATTTTGATATTCGATCTAATCCATAATTGACAATATACATACAAAGTCATTTATGACATTATGTCATTTTGGTAAATTATTAAGTGATATGTTGACACCAATATACATGTCGTCTTCATTTAGTATGTTCCATGGTGAGCTAATTGGTTGCATAGATTACACACATGTAGTTTCTTTTTTTCTAATTGTGTATGCTCCCTGTGATCAATTTCTCAAAACCTCAAGTAATGGTCATCATTAGTAGAAGCCAATTTTCTAAATAGAAAATAAATAGGAAAAAGAAATAAGAATGAGAAAGAGGAGAATAGCAGCCCAGCCTTTAGCCCAGCTCAAAAGCCCATAGGCCCAGGCCCGATCCCCTGCTACTTACATAACGCATCAAACCGGACCATCCCGCGAGCAAACCCGACTCCAGCACCTACATAATGTCGAGAGGAGAGATGATGAACGGGAATGCAAAACCCTAATGACGCCGCGCGCCACCCCATCCCCGCGCGCGCCACCAGGGTCACCGCACGCGCCACCCTCGGCGCCGCCGCAGGCCGTCGCCGGCCGCCGGACCAGCGCGCACTGCGCGCGAAAAACAGGGGCGCGAACAGCAGCAGTACGCATTGGAGACACCAATTTCGACGTAAGTTTTCTACCTCCTCGTTCGATGGTTTTTTCGAATTTCAAGCTCCTACACGTAGACGATCTATAGGACTATAACCCCCTTCAAGGAGATTTTGTTATCACCTATTAGGTTGATCAAAAATCGAAACGAAACTTCGACAAAAACCTGTCCAAAAACAGGGCACGTATCAGCCCAAACACCCAAGTTGGAAGGAAGTTTCTGAACACAATAGCTAATATTCCAAAATTATGTTTGAAGACGATATGGACAACATATACGAGATTAAACCCCTTTTTGTAGTTCCTGATTTCATCAGGTATTTGCAGAGTTATTCGAACCCAAAAATAAAAAAAAACCTAGGAAAACAGTTTTGAAAATCTAGAAAATTGATCCACACGACGTGCGTCCCCGCCAATCTGGACGACGTGGTCGCGAACCGAAGGCATCGAAAGCTGCGTAACAGCTTCGTCGTCGTGTGGGCTTTGACGGAATTCAAATTGGTCGTGTGTGCGCGACGAATTTGATGCGTATCCGTCGAAATTCACCGTATCGTGCACTTTGCAAATTCTCCAATTACTTTGTGCACGCTCATCAGATCGAGACGAAACTTGTGCCAACAGGACCGTATCATTTTTCTGGTCCTGTATGCCAAGTTTGGTCCAATTCTGAGACCGTTGACAAAATCACCGTTTTGCGGGCCCCACGGTTCCACTCAACGGGCGATTTTGTGCACGGCCCGTCGGAATCCAACTCTGGACATACGGTTGGATTCGTATCGGAAAATCGGATCCGTAGACATGTGGTTTGACGACTTTAGAGACTATTGACCCTGGCACGCTTTTCGATGCAAAGCGGGTCCAACGACGGACATCGTTTTTGTCCGAAATTACCGTTTTGCCCCTGTATCCAGAATTAGACTTAAGGACAGGCAATCCTAGCTAATTTGACTATTCTGAGAATGTTGGTAATGTTTATTTCAGCTTTCGGAGACAGTTGTGATGACTTGGACTTTCTGACTTATTGATTGGAGTTACATTGTTGGTTCTTCGTGCAACCCCCAGGCAAGTATACCTTGCCTTCCTCTACAGTTTTACTAACATGCATTTTCTTTCGTTTTTCAGTCATTTGATTGTTTATGGACATGTGCTTTTCGTGTTATTTTTTGTGGAGTTGTTTTTATTGTTTATAGCCATATTCATATTTTGGTCTTGTGTTTCACATTTGGAGTTTCTCGTCAGTACCTTGCTTGAGTCGTGTCATAGAACGAGTACGTGTAAGTGAACTGCTAAATCCTTGACATTGTTTCCTTGGCACCAGAGAGTCCACACTCGGGACGAGGGTGTTTTCCTTGATCTGTTTACATCCGTGAGTCCACGCTAGAGACTAGGATGTCGATTATTTGCACCAGAGAGTCCACGCTCGGGACGAAGGTGTAGACTTGACTTGACTTGCACCAGAGAGTCTACGCTCGGGACAAGGGTGTTTACATCAGAGAGTCCACACACGGGACGAGGATGTAGTATTTGCACCAGAGAGTCCACACTCGGGACGAGGGTGCCTTGCCGTGAACTAACCAGAGAGTCCACACTCGGGACGAGGGTTAGTGTTTAGTTCAAACCCGTGAGTCCACACTCGAGATGAGGGTTTGGTTTCTTCCATTGATCTCGTGATTATCGTTCATCCGGCAGTTCATTTACGCGTAGTTGTTCTAGTATTCGTATTCGTGTTCGTGTTTGTGTTCGTAGTCATTTGTCTTGTCCTTGTTCTTTCTTGTTTATTTCCTTGCGCATGATAAAACTGTTAGATAGGCATGTATATTATGTATCTTGCTATGTCCTCTGAGGACCTGATGATCTTTTCAGGTTTAGCGGTTGCATGGAGTTAGCTAGTAGTTCTGGATGGCAGACGTGATGATACATTGCGAAATTCAGGTATTGTTATTGAGTTTATTATCCGCTCGTGCTTTTTATTCCTTATCATGAGATATCATGTTCCTTGTTTCAGTTGTAGACTTTTGTTATATTCCTTAGAGTCTTATCGGACATTTATGCTAGTGGGCTGTAGACCATGACCCATACTTGTTCATTCTTGATATTTTATTCTTATTGTGGATTGAGATATAGTTTTGCCTTGCTTTGATACCCTGTTCCCTGACAGCTTATACGTACTCGAGTCGGGCTGGAGTCCGCTCGATACGTAGCTGGCTTGCTCACGAGCTCGCGTCCGAAAAGCGGGTGCGGGTCGTGACAAGTTTTTGTGGTGGCCCATGCAGGTCAGAGCATATCGTATCGGTTACGTAACTGTACTGATACGAGCCTGCGACCTTGACTAGACCTTAGAAGTCTCAATCCACTCTGCCTTGAAAATTCTCCTAGAAATTCTCAACGTACTTGAAAACTCCAAATTTGCTCTCGATTATATTTCCTTGCTTTTCGTACCATTGATTCTCGTTCCTTTATTTCGAGGTGACGAACGATCGTGCTGCTTAGAATTTATCAGAAATTCTTAAATTATAGTATAAATATTGCATGATTATTGAGTTTTGATTGTTTATAGATATGAGAGATTATAGATGCCATGTGTCCTAGTTATTTTTGGTAGGACTGTTTGCCAGTAGTTAGAAGATTAAAAAATTTTAGTGACCGTATTTTAAGGAGTAGTGTGACCAAAGGTGGGTAGAAGTCATCGAGATTTCGTAGATACAAAATGATTAGGAAAGGGCCATAAACTATTTTTGAGAGATTTATTTGAGGAGATTAAAGTGATAGTAGACTTTGATTTTTAAAAATAGTTATGAATTGAAATTTCGAGGACGAAATTATTTTAAGGTGGGTAGATTTGTAGCCTCCCTTCCCCGATTTTTTTTTTTGAAATATTTTTTTATTTATTTGATTTAAATGGGGATTTTTGGATTTTATTAAATGATTATTTAGTTAATTATTATGGTAGATGATTTTTAATTACGATTAAATTTGGAGTACAAGGTGACTAGAAATCGTGGCACTGATAGTGCATTGGCGTGCCTAGACTAGTGTATTAGCCATGCCAGGGAAGGCCGAGCCATAGTGATGTCCTAACTAAGAAAACCAGGCCAAGTTGCGACTTAACCCTTACCGATGAATTATTTATTTATTAATTATATATATTGATTTTAGATGACCTGGTTGTACCAACTTAGCCCAAATTGGGTCCGAACCGGATCCAAGCCTTTGGAAGCATGTAGTGAGATCAAATACACCCATGTAGACATATTTCAAGTAGATGCAATGCCTATTATTGGTATATTAAATTTCGTTATTATTATTAGTTGGAATTCTGATCATTGTTCTAGAATCTGATTCGACGAAAGAATGGCTCTTTGGGTAGCCATATTATTTTTATATATGGGTGGACTTTAGCATCTTGACTGCATACCATCTTGCTTAGTTTTGAGGGGGCTTTGTATTTCTTAACCATATGAAGTCCTCCAAGCAGCTTAGGCATTCATTCTCATTCTTAGTTAGCTATTTTATTAAAGTTTTGATCAATTTGCTATTATTGTTATTTATGATAGAATGACAAAATTATCTTACTCTTGAACTCCTTTATATGATATTTTGTTATTAATTAGTATAGATAACATTTATGTTGATCATCCAGTCATCATTATAATTGACATTGTTATCAACTTCAACTTCATTTTGACATTCGATCTAATCCATAATTGACAATATACATACAAAGTCATTTATGACATTATGTCATTTTGGTAAATTATTAAGTGATATGTTGACACCAATATACATGTCGTCTTCATTTAGTATGTTCCATGGTGAGCTAATTGGTTGCATAGATTACACACATGTAGTTTCTTCTTTTCTAATTGTGTATGCTCCCTGTGATCAATTTCTCAAAACCTCAAGTAATGGTCATCATTAGTAGAAGCCAATTTTCTAAATAGAAAACAAATAGAAAAAAGAAATAAGAATGAGAAAGAGGAGAATAGCAGCCCAGCCTTTAGCCCAGCTCAAAAGCCCATAGGCCCAGGCCCGATCCCCTGCTACTTACATAACACATCAAACCGGACCATCCCGCGAGCAAACCCGACTCCAGCACCTACATAATGTCGAGAGGAGAGATGATGAATGGGAATGCAAAACCCTGATGACGCCGTGCGCCACCCCATCCCCGCGCGTGCCACCAGGGTCACCGCACGTGCCACCCTCGGTGCCGCCGCAGGCCGTCGCCGGCCGCCGGACCAGCGCGCACGCGCGTGCGAAACAGGGGCGCGAACAGCAGCAGTACGTATTGGAGACACCAATTTCGACGTAAGTTTTCTACCTCCTCGTTCGATGGTTTTTCGAATTTCAAGCTCCTACACGTAGACGATCTATAGGACTATAACCCCCTTCAAGGAGATTTTGTTATCACCCATTAGGTTGATCAAAAATCGAAACGAAACTTCGACAAAAACCTGCCCAAAAACACGGCACGTATCAGCCCAAACACCCAAGTTGGAAGGAAGTTTCTGAACACAATAGCTAATATTCCAAAATTCTGTTTGAAGACAATTATGGACAACATATACGAGATTAAACCCCTTTTTGTAGTTCCTGATTTCATCAGGTATTTGCAGAGTTATTCGAACCCAAAAATCAGAAAAAACCTAGGAAAACAGTTTTGAAAATCTAGAAAATTGATCCACACGACGTGCGTCCCGCCAATCTGGACGACGTGGTCGCAAACCGAAGGCATCGAAAGCTGCGTAACAGCTTCGTCGTCGTGTGGGCTTTGACGGAATTCAAATTGGTCGTGTGTGCGCGACGAATTTGATGCGTATCCGTCGAAATTTACCGTATCGTGCACTTTGCAAATTCTCTAATTACTTTGTGCACACTCATCAGATCGAGTCAAAACTTGTGCTAACAGGACCGTATCATTTTTCTGGTCCTGTATGCCAAGTTTGGTCCAATTCTGAGACCGTTGACAAAATCACCGTTTTGTGGGCCCCACGGTTCCACTCAACGGGCGATTTTGTGCACGGCCCGCCGGAATCCAACTCTGGACATACGGTTGGGTTCGTATCGAAAAACCGAATTCGTAGACATATAGTTTGACGACTTTAGAGACCATTGACCCTGGCACGCTTTTCGATGCAAAGCGGGTCCAACGGCGGACATCGTTTTTGCCCGAAATTACCATTTTGCCCCTGTGTCCAGAATTAGACTTAAGGACAGGCAATCCTAGCTAATTTGACTATTCTGAGAACGTTGGTAATATTTATTTCAGCTTTCGGAGACAGTTGTGATGACTTGGACTTTCTGACTTATTGATTGGAGTTACATTGTTGGTTCTTCGTGCAACCCCCAGGCAAGTATACCTTGCCTTCCTCTACAGTTTTACTTACATGCATTTTCTTTCGTTTTTCAGTCATTTGATTGTTTATGGACATGTGCTTTTCGTGTTATTTTTTGTGGAGTTGTTTTTATTGTTTATAGCCATGTTCATATTTTGGTCTTGTGTTTCACATTTGGAGTTTCTCGTCAGTACCTTGCTTGAGTCGTGTCATAGAACGAGTACGTGTAAGTGAATTGCTAAATCCTTAACATTGTTTCCTTGGCACCAGAGAGTCCACACTCGGGACGAGGGTGTTTTCCTTGATCTGTTTACATCCGTGAGTCCACGTTAGGGACTAGGATGTCGATTATTTGCACCAGAGAGTCCACGCTCGGGACGAGGGTGTAGACTTGACTTGACTTGCACCAGAGAGTCCACGCTCGGGACGAGGGTGTTTACATCAGAGAGTCCACACACGGGACGAGGATGTAGTATTTGCACCAGAGAGTCCACACTCGGGACGAGGGTGCCTTGCCGTGAACTAACCAGAGAGTCCACACTCGGGACGAGGGTTAGTGTTTAGTTCAAACCCGTGAGTCCACACTCGAGATGAGGGTTTAGTTTCTTCTATTGATCTCGTGATTATCGTTCATCCGGCAGTTCATTTACGCGTAGTTGTTCTAGTGTTCGTATTCGTGTTCGTGTTTGTGTTCATAGTCATTTGTCTTGTCCTTGTTCTTTCTTGTTTATTTCCTTGCGCATGATAAAACTGTTAGATAGGCATGTATATTATGTATCTTGCTATGTCCTCTGAGGATCTGATGATCTCTTCAGGTTTAGCGGATGCATGGAGTTAGCTAGTAGTTCTGGATGGCAGACGTGATGATACATTGCGAAATTCAGGTATTGTTATTGAGTTTATTATCCGCTCGTGCTTTTCATTCCTTATCATGAGATATCATGTTCCTTGTTTCAGTTGTAGACTCTTGTTATATTCCTTAGAGTCTTATCGGACATTTATGCTAGTGGGCTGCTGACCACAACCCATAGTGTTCATTCATGTTTCATATTCTTATTGTGGATTAAGATATAGATTGCATTGCCATGATTTGGCAGTAAACCATAGCCTTGACAGTGTTTACGTATTCGAGATGGACTGGAGTTCGTTCGATGCGTAGCTGGGCTTGGACATGCTTCGTATCCGAAAAACGGGCGTGGGTCGTAACAGATATTCGTGTACTCTTATACTTATTCCTGTACTCACCCTAGGCGGTCACATAAGCTAGTTGTATTTCAAATATTGTGCACATGTCATGTCTTGTACTTCAGGTTCATGGTTTACATTCTTGTACTTTATTTCTTGTACTTATATTCCTGTATTTTCATGTTCTTTCCTGTACTTTATATTTCATGTTCTTCTGTACTCATTTCCATATCATGATGTTCTTGTTCATTACCTAGAACTGTACTTTGCTCCGCTCCTGATTAGATATGTTGCAGGTGAGATGGAGGCGATGTGTGATACGTACTATGGCCGTGAGCCTGCTGACGTGCTAGAGCCAGCTGGAGCTGCACTAGACCTAGAGGCCGAGGAAGCCAAGTGTAGCTCCCCTTTTCGGAAATTTTTGAAATATTTTTATTATTATTATTTATTTGATTTAAATGATGGTTCTTAGATTTTATAAATAATTGTTTTGTTAATTATTATGGTAGATGATTTTAGCCATGGTTAGGAATTAGAGTACAAGGTGACTAAAAATCGTGGCACGGATAGTGCAGCGGCGTGTTTTGACTAGTGTATTAGCCCTGGTAGGGAAGGCCGAGCCATAGCGATGTCCTAACTAGGAAAACCAGATCAAGTTGCGACTTAACCCTACCGATGAATTATTTATTTATTAATTAGATATATTGATTTTAGATGACCCGATTGTACCAACTTAGCCTGAACTGGGACCGGACAGAATCCAAGCCCATGTGAGCATGTAGTGAGACCAATACGGCCGTATTGACATGTTTTGATAAGTGCAAATATTTTATACTTATTTTGGGTTTAGCAGATAATTCCTCAAAACTGATTATATGAATTACTGTATTAATATTTAATGGTGATCGGATTATCGCTAGGTTTTGTATTTAGAATTTTTTGAATATCCATTTATGGATATACATGTATATTATTTGTTATCATATATGTGTATACGTATATGTATATATAAATATATATATTAGACATGTGTATATGTTACGTATATATATGTGTATGTGTATGTATATATATATGTAAATATATATATTATACATGTGTATGTGTATATATATACGTGAGTATGTGTATATATATATATGTAAATATATATAATATATATGTGTATGTGTGTATATATATATATATATGTGTATATATATACGTGAGTATGTGTATATATATATATATATATATATATATATATATATATATATATATATATATATATATATATATATATATATATATGAATAAATATATAGATATTAGTAGACTAATAAAGAAAAAGAAATAAAAGAACACAAAAGAAATGAAATAAAACTAAAACACACACACACACCAGCGGCCAACCAGCCTCGGCCCAAAGCAACAGACCCCAGGCCCAGCCGGACCCAGCCCAGGCCAACCGAGCCCAGGGCCCAGCTTTTCACCTCTCAGCCCGAGCCGGCACCCCCGAGCAATTTTCTACCCAGCCGAGCGTTCGAACCCAACTGCTATTAAAACAACAGAACACCTAAAACCCTAATCCCGTAATCTCCACCACAGGAGGCCGTGCCCCATCTCCGTCGACGTGCACGCTGCCCACGGCCGCCGCACAGGCCGCCGGAGCGCAGCCAGTTGCTGGCCGAGCGTGCGCAAGAACATGGAGCAACACAGCAGCAACACAGCGGGAACCTGACTTCGCTGGACGAGTGTGTCGTCCACAATCATCCTTTTCTCGAACCGATTCCTCTGGTACGTACCCAAACTATACGACTTCGCATCCCTGTAATTAGATTCAAGAAGAACGTAGTTAAAACTAGGTTTATTTCGACCCAAAGATCGACCGATACCTGTTCGAAAACAGGGTATAAGATCGTCCAAACCCCATACTTGGAAGCCGGATTTCGATCTACGCTTTGATAGTTTTCAAAAACAAATTAAACAGATATTGAGACAACCTGACTGCGAAAAAAACCTCATTATTAGTTTTATTTATCGAGGATTAGACAGTAGTGGAAATCGAATTAAAAATCAGGAAAAATATGAAAAACAGTTTTTGAAAAACTTAGAAAACACCTCGATACGATGTGCGTCCCGCCAATCCGGACGACGTGGTCGCGAACCGAAAGCATCGAAAGTTGTGTATCGGCTTCATGGTCGTGTGGGCTTTGACGGAATTCAAATTGGTCGCGTGTGCGCGACCAATTTGATCCGTATCCGTCGAAATTTACCGTATCGGCCCCTGTACAAATTTTCTAATTACTTTGTGCATGTTCATCAGATCAAGACGAAACTTGTGCCAACAGGACCGTATCATTTTTTTGGTCCTGTATGCCAAGTTTGGTCCGATTCTGAGACAGTTGATTGGATCGTCGTTTCGCGGGCCTCACGATCCAACTCAACGGGTGATTTTGTGCACGGCCCGCCGGAATCCAACTTTGGATATACGATTGGGTTCGTATCGGAAAATTGGATCCGTAGACATATATTTTGACGACTTTAGAGACCATTGACTCTGGCACGCTTTTCGGTGCAAAGCGGGTCCAACGGCGGACATCATTTTTTCCCGAAATTACCGTTTTGCCCCTGTATCCAGAATTGGACTTAAGGACAGGCAATTCTAGCTAATTTGACTATTCTGAGAATGTTGGTAACGTTTATTTCAGCTTTCGAAGTCAGTTGTGATGACTTGGACTTTCTGACTTGTTGATTGGTGATACATTGTTGGTTCTCCGTGCAACCCTCAGGCAAGTATACCTTGTCGAACATATACATTATTTACATTATTTCTTTCTATTGTTTTCCTTTCATATTGTCACATGACTCCATATCGTGATCAATTTGTCCTTGATTGCTTTACTTGTTCTAGATTACGTGCACGTATAGGATGGTCGACATTGTTTGATTATTGGTCTCTTCGTGTTATCTTGTCTTGTGATTGAGTTGTCAGTTTCTATATCTGTCCTTGACTTGACCATTCTTGACTGGAAGTATCTTGCATTGTACTACAGTTGAGACATACTATAGATTGGGAGTATCTTACATTGTACTACGACCTATAGCCGATTCTTCTACCTTGATATCACTCGATTGACTTGACTTGAGATATGCCATAGATTGGGAGTATCTTACATTGTACTATGACCTATAGCATATATTGATTGATTGTTTGACTTGACTTGCGACACTATAAATTGGGAGTATCTTGTATTGTACTACGATTTATAGGAGTCTACTTGACTTTGTATCCTTTAGGAGAGGAGATCGATACTAGAATTGGCTAATCTTGACTGGGATTATCTTGCATTATATTATAGTCAAAATCTACTATAGATTGGGAGTATCTTGCATTGTACTACAAGCTATAGAGGTTAATCGATTGATTGGTAGCCAAGTCTAGTATTACATTTCCCCACGACTCGTCGTCCTTAGATGTTCTTCTTGCAGTGTTCTTATCCTTCTTACATGTTATTTACTGTCATATTAGTAGGCATGTTTTATGTATCTTGCTAGTCCTCTGAGGACCTGATGATCTCTTCAGGTAGCTGATTGCACGGAGTTAGTTAGCTGAGCATGTGGTAGTTGACTTCATCTGCATGATTCAGGTATTTTGTTAGTGTTATTGATTCACTATCTTTTTCGTGCTTTTATGATATATCCCGCTTATCAGCTTAGTTTTATAGACTCATATCATTCTTAGAGTCTAATCGAACAATATGCTAATGGGCTGCAGACCATGACCCATACTTGTTCATTCTTGTTTATATGATTCCTGTGGATTGAGATATAGTTTAGATTAGACATGATACCTATGACCTTGACAGCTTATACGTACTCGAGTCGGGCTGGAGTCCGTTCGATACGTAGCTGGCTTGCTCAAGAGCTCGCGTCCGAAAACCGGGTACAGGTCGTGACACCTAGTTATCTTTTTATTTTAGCAGATTACTTTTATTGTATTATAAACTTCAGACTTTACCTTGCTTTCTAGATGAATGTAATAAATCATAGAATATTGTACTTAGATTTCTCGGATCTGTAATGCCCCGCTCCGCACGAAGCATTTGGTTGGCTTATTGGATGGGATCAGAATATTGGACCGTGACTTATGTTAGGAATCGGGAGAATTGAGACTGATGCAGTCTCTCTTAGCTGGCTAGACGGAATGGATATTGGAACGTGGCTCGCTGGAGGAGCTACGCTTAGTGAAATTTTGGGTGAGTGGAACTGTCCTTCCTCCTCCTTACTCCTTCATGCTTAATAGATGAAGTATTGAAATGCTATGAACTGCCCCTAAATGTCCCTTATGTTAGTTGCTGAGTAATAGAGATGTTTTTGTTGAGAATTATTGAATTGTACAACACATTGAACTGTTAATGTGATTCGCTGCCTAAGAATGAATTGATAACATTGCCCCTTATGCTTAACACTGCTGGAACAAGTGGACACTTGAATAATGAGATGCCTTATGAATGATAGAATAAGAAATGAACTGGCTATGCTATCGAACCAATGAACTGAATGAAACACTAGAATCATGTACTCTCTGTATATCTGTTGCAAGAATATGAAATGCTGCATGTCCCTTATAAGAAAGTTAGGAATGAATAAATGTCCCCATGAAATGAATGAATGTTACATTCCTCTTAAGAAAGGAATGATATGAGATACGTTGCAATGAAGTAATGAATAAGAAATGATAAAGCTGGGATCGTTGAGATCACTGAATGAAATGATAGAAATGATGAAATGAATAAGTCATTGAATATGACTAATGATGCACTGTTGCCTTTACTTTCCTTAGTACATTTTACCATGCGATTTTGTTCACAATCGAGTCGGACACGCATTCGCATGGTCATGGACAACTTGTATACAAGGTTTGAGTAATAATTTCCTCGAACGGTTCCTAGGGCCCTGGGGACCGATTCGGCCTAGGAGGAAATAATGATGAGTGCTATGGGAGCACGGATAAGGCGGGGTGGCATAGAGGCTCGCCACCTACTATGCTGACCACATTATCTTAAAATGAAATGAAATGAGAAGAGTCCATATGGTTTAACAACACCAGTGACCATGTAGTCAGGATGCATGCTAATGAATGTTTTGTGCAGGCAGAGTAAGTATATCAGATAACCTGTAATTGATACAGGTACGAGGAGTCGGCTATCGGTAAGAAGTCACATAATTGTGATATTGTATAAGTTGGTTTAACTTGCCTGCTTAACATGTTCAATTCATTATGCTAGAAAGATGCCTTGCTATAATCATTGCTCAAACATAACATCCATGCTAAGTGATGCTTGAAGTGAGAACTGTTAGAACATGTTTAAGATGTTAATGTTAACGATGCCTCAATGATGCCTTTTCATGATAACACCTAGTATGCCTCAATGATGCCTTTGCATGATAACACCAAGAATGATAAATGATATGTCCACATGAATGCTACTAAGAATATGTTTACATGCTTCACTCTGATTATTGCCCATGAACTGTAAACTGATGCTAGGCCCCAAATAGAAAGATCACTCTAATAAATGCATGCTTAAATGATCACTTAAATGTCGGTTTATGCGAGTGGGTTGGATTCTGCTCGCCAGTACATAGATGATGTGCTGACCCACGTTTTGTGGGCAGGTGCTCGTGCTTGGAATGTTCTACACACGAAGATTAGCTGGATTGGTTCCGCGGCATCGAAGATTTGTTGGGCATACAGAAGCTCTCCTTGCATAAGATGATGTCTTCTGTTTATAAAGGGCATAATGTATGGAACATTGTAATCAGTTGTACCAGTTAGATTGTAAGCCAAGTCGGTATATCGAGTTGTAATCCATTGTATCCAAATATCAAATGTAAGCTGTATAGCATTGTTCAGTTGGTTTCCAATGTAAAGTGAGATGTGCTGTAATCATTGTACTTCAATACAAGTCTTGTACTCTTCTTCAATTATCAATAAAGAGAATAAAGTTCTACATATCTCTGTGTGGCTTCAAGTTACTCTTTTTCTCCACTGCTATAAAGAGGTGATGTACTTCTATTCAATAAGAAAGATTGTCCTCATTAAATTCAATTTATCTGCTTCTGCCGCTGCGATGTGTTCCTATTTGAAGAATAATCGATTATGTACCATCTTTGCCTTGTACAAGTGCAATACCAGACTTGTACGGCATCACGCCCAAGCGAGGACGATCGATTCCAAGAGATAAAATATGTGAATAAATGACTCTATGAATCGGGGCGTGACAAATTGGTATCAGAGCACGGCTTTACGTCCTTGGTCTCTTCTTTGATTCGTTTCAAATCAAAGTTGCATCGACGATTAACCAAAGTTGCTTCCGCGATCACTCAACGTTGCTTCCGCGATTAAATCAAAGATTGCTTCCGCGATTATGTTGTTGTTGTTCTGTAATCATCCTATGTTGTTCGTGTCTGAAAGATCATTGACCCTCTTGGCTGCTCACTCGATGTTCCATACAATAAGTCTATATACATTGTGATGCCCCTAAATGAATGATTATTGTTGGTTTGGACACAAATAACCTAACAATGACTCGATGCCATAGTATGCTATATTGTGAATGCTTTTTGGAATGTGGGAATAAAGGAACGGCTATGTATGTTGCAACGAGTTGAGAATTGCATGTGATTTTGAAAAAGAATTGGGAATGAAATAATTGATGGATGAGCTCAACAGAATTAGTGAATTGACTCATGTGTGCTGGCTACTGCTTTTGAGACCCTAAGAATGTTATCTTGTGATACTGAGACCCCGAGATGTTGGTTAAGTATTGTGATCATTATAGATCATGAATGTCCGGAATAGATTGAGTTGGTATTGTTTAAGGATGGCTTCGTTTCTGAGTGGTATATTGCCTCTACCATCTCAGAACGAGATGTATGTTGACCCTTTCCATAGAATAGCAATAAGACTATTTGTGGGTACTGGGTAGTGCCGAGACTTAGCTGGAAGTCATATATTGTTGCTAGATTGCTCGAGTGTCCCTTGACGGTGATGTTATATTGAGTAGCGAGATTGGAAGAAATTGTAACCAGTGGCTTGGTTAGAAATTGTTTAGTCGAGTGATGACTCGGACTAGTAAGACAGTTAGAATGCTATGGGTAAATAGACTTGGATAGAGAATATTGTGGCTTAGAACATCTGAATGTTGACTTCGATTGGTTGAATGTAAATCAAATGTGGCTAATACAAAGTTGGTTGCCAAGCTGAAAGTTTAAAAATATTGTCGGTGAATCAAAGGAATATTAGAGATTTGTGCCTTGACCCTAAGGTGTAATAGATGTTAACCCATCTAGATCACCAAAAGGATAGTCGTTGCCCATGTGCATGTATGCTGAGGAATTGAATTGCACTAGAAAAATAACAAGTAGTGACTCTGAATACTGTTGTTGCCTAGAGGATGGTTAAGTGATACATAAATTGTCGGATTGAATGGATGAACTATTTGACCACTGCTGCATGAGACTTAAGAATGCTCGTAAGATAGTTTAATGATTGAGAAACGAATAGGAAGGAGAAATTTTAAACGTGTTGGATAATGTCGGTATAGGTGATTGTTGGTTGGGATATAGATTACTGGCTTATGACTTAGTGGTGTGACTTCGTCATACAGACCGAATAGTATGATTCTATAGTCCTATTGAGACTAACGGAATCGATGACCCTTGAATAGTTAGCCTTGGCTTATGGGTTTGTGTGAGTATAAAGGAATTGGAATAGAAATTGAATCGTTGGGAATTTACTTGATGGACTATTGGAACGATGAAAATTGTATGTCGGATTGGGAATTGACCGTAATGTTGATAGATCGATCTTAGTCGATCGTTGGGTAAGTCTAGAGTGAGCCTCTGTGGGAATTAGTTCCTTGAGGAAGACACTAGATAGATAGACTTGACCCTAGAAACCGTGGGATGCATGACCAATTGTTGGCATAGCCAACAATGGCGATTAGTTAATCGGACTGAGTTAAAACCCATAGGTTTGGGTAGAGTTCCTTAGAACTGTTGGTTGCTTGTTGGCCTTAAGAATAAGAAACTAGTATAACCCTAGTAGCCGTCCACTCTAGGGAAGTCACCTGAACGATTAAGTTTAGCTATCAGTGTAGCTAACCTTAGAGACTGGCTGAATAATAGGTGACTATTGGAGACCCATAGGATGACCTTGTGGCATTGAATGAGAGACAATGATAATGAGTATTGACCTAAGGGAATGTATGCTTCAACTTGATCCTCAAGAGATGTTTGACCATTGAGGATTATATGTCGGCCATAAGTAGGAATTGCAATCGTAAGGTAAGGCTTGAGTGTACCTATAGTCGGGTAGCTAAGTTAACCTTGACTGTTGTATAGAATTATACCCTGATTCGAGTAATCGATAGTGGGTGACTTCGGATTGTGTCTTATAGAAAAGATGAGTTGCCTCGGTGAAAAATATTGTTGGATTTGGGAAGGAATATGATTGCATGTTGTGAACTCTTGATATGGTTGGCTCTAAGTTAGACCCTTGATCGAATGTTAGAAATGTCATGCTTGGGTATAGAGTTTAACCAAGTTGTCCCTGATATTAAGTATTGTAGCCTGGAAGATAGTGATTGTGGCAAAGTGAATAAAGCAATAAGTCAAATGAAAGGATGCTAAGTCGGATTTAGAAAAGAGAGTTATATTGTGGCTGATCGAATCGTACTAACATGGAAGTTGGCTGAAGTACATATATTTTGGGGACGCCTAAAATATGTGTATGGATCCAGCCAAAGTGATTGGTTGCGACTGAGATAACATATGGGAAGAATTTATCGCACTAGTACGGAATTTGGCTGAAATGTATATGTTTTGGGGACGCCTAAAATATGTGTATGGATCCAAATGAAGTGATGTATTGCGACCAAGATAGAATGCAAGGAAAATGTTAGTGAATCAATGAGAAGTTACAAGTAATTGAAAAAGAGATAGACAGATCGAATCGTTGATGGATTTAAATGGTACAGTTGGATATATATTTTAAAATGACCGAGTGGGCTGAAATGAATATTGATTTGAAGTTGAATGAGTAAACTCATGGTGATTAAGTGAATCTTGTGGAAGACTTGTTTCCTTAAGTTTCGAGGACGAAACTTTTTCTGAGTGGTATATTATGTAATGCCCCGCTCCGTACGAAGCATTTGGTTGGCTTATTGGATGGGATCAGAATATTGGACCGTGACTTATGTTAGGAATCGGGAGAATTGAGACTGATGCAGTCTCTCTTAGCTGGCTAGACGGAATGGATATTGGAACGTGGCTCGCTGGAGGAGCTACGCTTAGTGAAATTTTGGGTGAGTGGAACTGTCCTTCCTCCTCCTTACTCCTTCATGCTTAATAGATGAAGTATTAAAATGCTATGAACTGCCCCTAAATGTCCCTTATGTTAGTTGCTGAGTAATAGAGATGTTTTTGTTGAGAATTATTGAATTGTACAACACATTGAACTGTTAATGTGATTCGTTGCCTAAGAATGAATTGATAACATTGCCCCTTATGCTTAACACTGCTGGAACAAGTGGACACTTGAATAATGAGATGCCTTATGAATGATAGAATAAGAAATGAACTGGCTATGCTATCGAACCAATGAACTGAATGAAACACTAGAATCATGTACTCTCTGTATATCTGTTGCAAGAATATGAAATGCTGCATGTCCCTTATAAGAAAGTTAGGAATGAATAAATGTCCCCATGAAATGAATGAATGTTACATTCCTCTTAAGAAAGGAATGATATGAGATACGTTGCAATGAAGTAATGAATAAGAAATGATAAAGCTGGGATCGTTGAGATCACTGAATGAAATGATAGAAATGATGAAATGAATAAGTCATTGAATATGACTAATGATGCACTGTTGCCTTTACTTTCCTTAATACATTTTACCATGCGATTTTGTTCACAATCGAGTCGGACACGCATTCGCATGGTCATGGACAACTTGTATACAAGGTTTGAGTAATAATTTCCTCGAACGGTTCCTAGGGCCCTGGGGACCGATTCGGCCTAGGAGGAAATAATGATGAGTGCTATGGGAGCACGGATAAGGCGGGGTGGCATAGAGGCTCGCCACCTACTATGCTGACCACATTATCTTAAAATGAAATGAAATGAGAAGAGTCCATATGGTTTAACAACACCAGTGACCATGTAGTCAGGATGCATGCTAATGAATGTTTTGTGCAGGCAGAGTAAGTATATCAGATAACCTGTAATTGATACAGGTACGAGGAGTCGACTATCGGTAAGAAATCACATAATTGTGATATTGTATAAGTTGGTTTAACTTGCCTGCTTAACATGTTCAATTCATTATGCTAGAAAGATGCCTTGCTATAATCATTGCTCAAACATAACATCCATGCTAAGTGATGCTTGAAGTGAGAACTGTTAGAACATGTTTAAGATGTTAATGTTAACGATGCCTCAATGATGCCTTTTCATGATAACACCTAGTATGCCTCAATGATGCCTTTGCATGATAACACCAAGAATGATAAATGATATGTCCACATGAATGCTACTAAGAATATGTTTACATGCTTCACTTTGATTATTGCCCATGAACTGTAAACTGATGCTAGGCCCCAAATAGAAAGATCACTCTAATAAATGCATGCTTAAATGATCACTTAAATGTCGGTTTATGCGAGTGGGTTGGATTCTGCTCGCCAGTACATAGATGATGTGCTGACCCACGTTTTGTGGGCAGGTGCTCGTGCTTGGAATGTTCTACACACGAAGATTAGCTGGATTGGTTCCGCGGCATCGAAGATTTGTTGGGCATACAGAAGCTCTCCTTGCATAAGATGATGTCTTCTGTTTATAAATGGCATAATGTATGGAACATTGTAATCAGTTGTACCAGTTAGATTGTAAGCCAAGTCGGTATATCGAGTTGTAATCCATTGTATCCAAATATCAAATGTAAGCTGTATAGCATTGTTCAGTTGGTTTCCAATGTAAAGTGAGATGTGCTGTAATCATTGTACTTCAATACAAGTCTTGTACTCTTCTTCAATTATCAATAAAGAGAATAAAGTTCTACATATCTCTGTGTGGCTTCAAGTTACTCTTTTTCTCCACTGCTATAAAGAGGTGATGTACTTCTATTCAATAAGAAAGATTGTCCTCATTAAATTCAATTTATCTGCTTCTGCCGCTGCGATGTGTTCCTATTTGAAGAATAATCGATTATGTACCATCTTTGCCTTGTACAAGTGCAATACCAGACTTGTACGGCATCACGCCCAAGCGAGGACGATCGATTCCAAGAGATA
The DNA here is from genome assembly GCA_029216955.1 of Iris pallida. Classification (NCBI taxonomy): domain Eukaryota; kingdom Viridiplantae; phylum Streptophyta; class Magnoliopsida; order Asparagales; family Iridaceae; genus Iris; species Iris pallida. The sequence goes on along the minus strand of JANAVB010008800.1, from coordinate 8,795,827 downwards.
AAATATGTGAATAAATGACTCTATGAATCGGGGCGTGACAAATTGGTATCAGAGCACGGCTTTACGTCCTTGGTCTCTTCTTTGATTCGTTTCAAATCAAAGTTGCATCGACGATTAACCAAAGTTGCTTCCGCGATCACTCAACGTTGCTTCCGCGATTAAATCAAAGATTGCTTCCGCGATTATGTTGTTGTTGTTCTGTAATCATCCTATGTTGTTCGTGTCTGAAAGATCATTGACCCTCTTGGCTGCTCACTCGATGTTCCATACAATAAGTCTATATACATTGTGATGCCCCTAAATGAATGATTATTGTTGGTTTGGACACAAATAACCTAACAATGACTCGATGCCATAGTATGCTATATTGTGAATGCTTTTTGGAATGTGGGAATAAAGGAACGGCTATGTATGTTGCAACGAGTTGAGAATTGCATGTGATTTTGGAAAAGAATTGGGAATGAAATAATTGATGGATGAGCTCAACAGAATTAGTGAATTGACTCATGTGTGCTGGCTACTGCTTTTGAGACCCTAAGAATGTTATCTTGTGATACTGAGACCCCGAGATGTTGGTTAAGTATTGTGATCATTATAGATCATGAATGTCCGGAATAGATTGAGTTGGTATTGTTTAAGGATGGCTTCGTTTCTGAGTGGTATATTGCCTCTACCATCTCAGAACGAGATGTATGTTGACCCTTTCCATAGAATAGCAATAAGACTATTTGTGGGTACTGGGTAGTGCCGAGACTTAGCTGGAAGTCATATATTGTTGCTAGATTGCTCGAGTGTCCCTTGACGGTGATGTTATATTGAGTAGCGAGATTGGAAAAAATTGTAACCAGTGGCTTGGTTAGAAATTGTTTAGTCGAGTGATGACTCGGACTAGTAAGACAGTTAGAATGCTATGGGTAAATAGACTTGGATAGAGAATATTGTGGCTTAGAACATCTGAATGTTGACTTCGATTGGTTGAATGTAAATCAAATGTGGCTAATACAAAGTTGGTTGCCAAGCTGAAAGTTTAAAAATATTGTCGGTGAATCAAAGGAATATTAGAGATTTGTGCCTTGACCCTAAGGTGTAATAGATGTTAACCCATCTAGATCACCAAAAGGATAGTCGTTGCCCATGTGCATGTATGCTGAGGAATTGAATTGCACTAGAAAAATAACAAGTAGTGACTCTGAATACTGTTGTTGCCTAGAGGATGGTTAAGTGATACATAAATTGTCGGATTGAATGGATGAACTATTTGACTACTGCTGCATGAGACTTAAGAATGCTCGTAAGATAGTTTAATGATTGAGAAACGAATAGGAAGGAGAAATTTTAAACGTGTTGGATAATGTCGGTATAGGTGATTGTTGGTTGGGATATAGATTACTGGCTTATGACTTAGTGGTGTGACTTCGTCATACAGACCGAATAGTATGATTCTATAGTCCTGTTGAGACTAACGGAATCGATGACCCTTGAATAGTTAGCCTTGGCTTATGGGTTTGTGTGAGTATAAAGGAATTGGAATAGAAATTGAATCGTTGGGAATTTACTTGATGGACTATTGGAACGATGAAAATTGTATGTCGGATTGGGAATTGACCGTAATGTTGATAGATCGATCTTAGTCGATCGTTGGGTAAGTCTAGAGTGAGCCTCTGTGGGAATTAGTTCCTTGAGGAAGACACTAGATAGATAGACTTGACCCTAGAAACCGTGGGATGCATGACCAATTGTTGGCATAGCCAACAATGGCGATTAGTTAATCGGACTGAGTTAAAACCTATAGGTTTGGGTAGAGTTCCTTAGAACTGTTGGTTGTTTGTTGGCCTTAAGAATAAGAAACTAGTATAACCCTAGTAGCCGTCCACTCTAGGGAAGTCACCTGAACGATTAAGTTTAGCTATCAGTGTAGCTAACCTTAGAGACTGGCTGAATAATAGGTGACTATTGGAGACCCATAGGATGACCTTGTGGCATTGAATGAGAGACAATGATAATGAGTATTGACCTAAGGGAATGTATGCTTCAACTTGATCCTCAAGAGATGTTTGACCATTGAGGATTATATGTCGGCCATAAGTAGGAATTGCAATCGTAAGGTAAGGCTTGAGTGTACCTATAGTCGGGTAGCTAAGTTAACCTTGACTGTTGTATAGAATTATACCCTGATTCGAGTAATCGATAGTGGGTGACTTCGGATTGTGTCTTATAGAAAAGATGAGTTGCCTCGGTGAAAAATATTGTTGGATTTGGGAAGGAATATGATTGCATGTTGTGAACTCTTGATATGGTTGGCTCTAAGTTAGACCCTTGATCGAATGTTAGAAATGTCATGCTTGGGTATAGAGTTTAACCAAGTTGTCCCTGATATTAAGTATTGTAGCCTGGAAGATAGTGATTGTGGCAAAGTGAATAAAGCAATAAGTCAAATGAAAGGATGCTAAGTCGGATTTAGAAAAGAGAGTTATATTGTGGCTGATCGAATCGTACTAACATGGAAGTTGGCTGAAGTACATATATTTTGGGGACGCCTAAAATATGTGTATGGATCCAGCCGAAGTGATTGGTTGCGACTGAGATAACATATGGGAAGAATTTATCGCACTAGTACGGAATTTGGCTGAAATGCATATGTTTTGGGGACGCCTAAAATATGTGTATGGATCCAAATGAAGTGATGTATTGCGACCAAGATAGAATGCAAGGAAAATGTTAGTGAATCAATGAGAAGTTACAAGTAATTGAAAAAGAGATAGACAGATCGAATCGTTGATGGATTTAAATGGTACAGTTGGATATATATTTTAAAATGACCGAGTGGGCTGAAATGAATATTGATTTGAAGTTGAATGAGTAAACTCATGGTGATTAAGTGAATCTTGTGGAAGACTTGTTTCCTTAAGTTTCGAGGACGAAACTTTTTCTGAGTGGTATATTATGTAATGCCCCGCTCCGCACGAAGCATTTGGTTGGCTTATTGGATGGGATCAGAATATTGGACCGTGACTTATGTTAGGAATCGGGAGAATTGAGACTGATGCAGTCTCTCTTAGCTGGCTAGACGGAATGGATATTGGAACGTGGCTCGCTGGAGGAGCTACGCTTAGTGAAATTTTGGGTGAGTGGAACTGTCCTTCCTCCTCCTTACTCCTTCATGCTTAATAGATGAAGTATTGAAATGCTATGAACTGCCCCTAAATGTCCCTTATGTTAGTTGCTGAGTAATAGAGATGTTTTTGTTGAGAATTATTGAATTGTACAACACATTGAACTGTTAATGTGATTCGCTGCCTAAGAATGAATTGATAACATTGCTCCTTATGCTTAACACTGCTGGAACAAGTGGACACTTGAATAATGAGATGCCTTATGAATGATAGAATAAGAAATGAACTGGCTATGCTATCGAACCAATGAACTGAATGAAACACTAGAATCATGTACTCTCTGTATATCTGTTGCAAGAATATGAAATGCTGCATGTCCCTTATAAGAAAGTTAGGAATGAATAAATGTCCCCATGAAATGAATGAATGTTACATTCCTCTTAAGAAAGGAATGATATGAGATACGTTGCAATGAAGTAATGAATAAGAAATGATAAAGCTGGGATCGTTGAGATCACTGAATGAAATGATAGAAATGATGAAATGAATAAGTCATTGAATATGTCTAATGATGCACTGTTGCCTTTACTTTCCTTAATACATTTTACCATGCGATTTTGTTCACAATCGAGTCGGACACGCATTCGCATGGTCATGGACAACTTGTATACAAGGTTTGAGTAATAATTTCCTCGAACGGTTCCTAGGGCCCTGGGGACCGATTCGGCCTAGGAGGAAATAATGATGAGTGCTATGGGAGCACGGATAAGGCGGGGTGGCATAGAGGCTCGCCACCTACTATGCTGACCACATTATCTTAAAATAAAATGAAATGAGAAGAGTCCATATGGTTTAACAACACCAGTGACCATGTAGTCAGGATGCATGCTAATGAATGTTTTGTGCAGGCAGAGTAAGTATATCAGATAACCTGTAATTGATACAGGTACGAGGAGTCGGCTATCGGTAAGAAATCACATAATTGTGATATTGTATAAGTTGGTTTAACTTGCCTGCTTAACATGTTCAATTCATTATGCTAGAAAGATGCCTTGCTATAATCATTGCTCAAACATAACATCCATGCTAAGTGATGCTTGAAGTGAGAACTGTTAGAACATGTTTAAGATGTTAATGTTAACGATGCCTCAATGATGCCTTTTCATGATAACACCTAGTATGCCTCAATGATGCCTTTGCATGATAACACCAAGAATGATAAATGATATGTCCACATGAATGCTACTAAGAATATGTTTACATGCTTCACTCTGATTATTGCCCATGAACTGTAAACTGATGCCAGGCCCCAAATAGAAAGATCACTCTAATAAATGCATGCTTAAATGATCACTTAAATGTCGGTTTATGCGAGTGGGTTAGATTCTGCTCGCCAGTACATAGATGATGTGCTGACCCACGTTTTGTGGGCAGGTGCTCGTGCTTGGAATGTTCTACACACGAAGATTAGCTGGATTGGTTCCGCAGCATCGAAGATTTGTTGGGCATACAGAAGCTCTCCTTGCATAAGATGATGTCTTCTGTTTATAAAGGGCATAATGTATGGAACATTGTAATCAGTTGTACCAGTTAGATTGTAAGCCAAGTCGGTATATCGAGTTGTAATCCATTGTATCCAAATATCAAATGTAAGCTGTATAGCATTGTTCAGTTGGTTTCCAATGTAAAGTGAGATGTGTTGTAATCATTGTACTTCAATACAAGTCTTGTACTCTTCTTCAATTATCAATAAAGAGAATAAAGTTCTACATATCTCTGTGTGGCTTCAAGTTACTCTTTTTCTCCACTGCTATAAAGAGGTGATGTACTTCTATTCAATAAGAAAGATTGTCCTCATTAAATTCAATTTATCTGCTTCTGCCGCTGCGATGTGTTCCTATTTGAAGAATAATCGATTATGTACCATCTTTGCCTTGTACAAGTGCAATACCAGACTTGTACGGGATCACGCCCAAGCGAGGACGATCGATTCCAAGAGATAAAATATGTGAATAAATGACTCTATGAATCGGGGCGTGACAGGATGGATTATAGAGATGTTGTGATTTGTACTTATTTATATTGGCTTGTTAGTTTTTCTAGCTTGGTACAGCTTACTACGTTGAGTCTTTCAACACAGGTTGGGCGTGTCCGACTCGTGTCCGATTATTCAGGAGCGGGTCGTGACAGTAATGTTGCTAGATCGATCTTACTCGATCGTTGGGTAAGTCTAAGAATGAGCCTCTGTGGGAATTATTTCCTTGAGGAAGACCCTGGATAATAGACTTGACCCTAGCGACCAGTTGATGACTTACCAATTGTTGGCATAGCCGACAATGGCGATTAGTTATTCAGACTGAGTTGATACCCATAGGTTTGGGTAGAGTTCCTTAGAACTGTCGGTTGCTTGTTGGGCCTAAAAATAAGGAACTAGTATAACCCTAGTAGCCGTCCACTCTAGGGAAGTCACCTGAATGATTAAGCTTAGCTGTCAGTGTAGCTAACCTTAGAGATTGACTGAATAATAGGTGACCATTGGAGACCCATAGGATGACCTTGTGGCATTGAACGAGAGATGGCGATGATGAGTATTGACCTAAGGAAATGTATGCTACAACTTGTGCCTTGGAGATGTTTGACCCATTTTAAGTTCACCTTAAGTGGGAATTGCAATCGTAGGGTAATACTTGAGTGGTGCGTGCTCAGCAGTATATTGTTCCATGAGATGGAATTGACTATTCATAACGAGAATGACTGATCGGTATCTATAGTCGGGTAGCTGGGTTAACCTTGATTGTCGCATAGAATTGTACTCCTGACTCGGGTAATCGATAGTGGGTGACGTCATATTGTATCTTGTAGAAAAGATGAATTGCCTCGGTGGGAAATATAGTTGGATTCGGAAAGAAAAAGAATTATATGTTGTGAACTCTTGATATGGTCGGCTCTAAGTTAGGCCCTTGGTCCGAATGTTAGAAATATTATGCTTGGGTAAGAAACTTATCTGAGTTGTCCCTGATGTTCAGTGTTGTGGCTGGAAAAATAGCGATTACGATGAGAGAACGAAACAATAAGTCAACTGAAAGGATGCTAAGTTGGATTTGGGAAAAAGAGTTACAATCGTGGCTTATCGAATCGCACGCACATGGAAGTTGGCTGAAGTATATGTATTTTGGGGACGCCTAAAGTATGTGAATGGATCCAATCGAAGTGATAGCTGCGACAGAGATAACACTATAGAGGGAGCTTATTGAATCGCACTAGCACGGACTTCGGCTGAAATGCATGTATTTTGGGGACGCCTAAGATATGTGTATGAATCCAAACAAAGTGGTAGGCTGCGACGAAGATAACAATGCTGGAAGAATATTGGTGAATCAATGAGAAGTACAGATACTATGGAAAAGAGAACGACAAATTGAATCATTGATTAGTTAAGTGGTATAATAAGATAGTAATTTTGAGATGACCGAGTGTACTGAAATAAATATTGAATTGAAGCTGAATGAGCAACTTCTTGGGACTAAGTGAATTAGTAGGATGAGTTGTTCCTTTAAGTTTCGAGGACGAAACTTTTTCTGAGTGGTATATTATGTAATGCCCCACTCCATGCGAGGCATTTGGTTGGCCGGTTGGACGCTATCAGAGTGTTGAACCGAGACTTATGTTGGAGATCAAGAGAATTGAGACTGATGCAATCTTTTAGCCAGCCGGATGGAATGGGTGTTGGAACATGGCTCACTGGTGGAGCTATGTCTGGTGGGAATATATGCGATCGGAATAAGAAGATCCTTTTATGCATGTGTGTGGAATTTTCACTACCAGAATAAGTCATTTTACCGACGCCTAAAGACGTTGCTAAAACGCCTAAAGACGTCGCTAAACCAGTTTAGCGACGTATTTAGCTACATCTTTCTCTTGTCGCGGAAACCTTAGTCGCTGTTTGGAAAGACGTCGCTGATCGTCGCCAACACCGACGTTTACCGACACAAAGATACGTCGGTAATATACCGACGTTTACCGTCGTTTCGTCGATGAAATAGCGACGTTTATGATGTCGCTATACGTTGGTATTCCCTGGGAAAATTATCGACGTTTTTGATGTCGCTATGCATCGGTATATATTACCGACGTTTTGTGATGTCGCTATACGTCAGTATATCCTAGAAAAATAAGGTAAAATCCTAGGATATTTACCGAAGTCTACCGACGTTTACCGACGCATACCGACGAAACTGACGTCGCTATATGTCGGTAGCCTGGCAATATATGCCAGTTTAGTGACGTCTACCGACGCAATGTGCCGTCGGAAAGCGTCAGTAAACGTCGATAGACGTCGCTAAATTTGAAAAAAATAAAAAAATAAATTACAGTATGCAGTTTTCTCTACAGAATTATTTTATCCCTGCAGTTTAATTTGAAACACAATACACAAGCACATTTTATCCCTGGGTTCGTCGACCCCTTCAGTGGAACAACAACACCGGTAAATTAATATCCAAATGAAACGAATAACAACATAAAATAACCAAAGTCCACACAACATATATAAACCAATATCCAAATTGTCATGGGTCTACACAACCAATTACCAATGTATCTATGCAACCAACAAACAAGTGTCACAAACAAATAAGTGTCACAAACAAATACAAAGAAAAATAAGTACTCAAACACTCAATACAAACAGTCCTAACTCGGACTACTGGGGATCTGGAGCAGGAGGGGGGCGCCGCAACGAAGGGCTAAGAAAAGCTCATAGTCCTCCTGTGAAATCGACACCGATGAAGGAGGTAGTAAAGTCGGTGGAGTCGGTGTCGATGAAGAAGGCAGTGGCGCTGGCAGAGTCGACGATGATGAAGGCGCACCCGGAGGACGATAACGCTCCAACGCTGCAAGTCGCTGGTGGTATGAATCCATGGTAGATAACATTCTATCACTGCTATCAGCCACCGAATCCTGCACCAATCTCAGCCTCTTGCCCATGGTCATCTGTGATGTCTGCAGATCTAATACGCTGCGCTCCGTCGACGCTCTAAGATCGGTGACGCTCTGCTCTGTCCGCTCACTCACATGCCGGAGCTCCATAATGCTGCGGTCGAGCGCATCCAATCGTGCTATAAGCGCAGGCTCATCCGACTGGTGCTGAGACTGGTCCTGAATCCGTCGTAGCAGCTCGTCCCGAAAAGGCTCCATCATCTGGTGGACTCGGACAGACTCCTGGGACGGCTGTTGACCATACACACTAGTGGGGGATGTCCTAGAGGACTGGCTCGCAACTAGGGTGCCATAGGATTCCGTACCGTAGTACGTACCCCTACGGAGGCCACCAGCGACGGTCATCCACAGCTCGTTCGCCGATGGAGCTTGAGTGGGCTGCGAGGAAGTACCAGCCTCTCCCGTAGTAGGTGCACTAGCAGTCGCCCGGTCCCGAAGCCTCTGATACTCGGCCTAGAAAGTATGGATAGTACTCTATGATTTCTAATTTCTAATTAATTACTTATTATTACTAACTACATGAATATTTATTTGCATGCATATTTACTAAGTTATATTAAAATTAACACGAAGTATTATAATTAACAAATAGTATTGTGATACTTACATAGGCAAGCTCGGCCCTCTCGTCAATAAGGCCTTCGCCCTTCCGATGGGTGGCCAGGAAGATAGTCACCATGTCGGCGTTACTGACCTCTCTTACCTGTAATTAAATATATTATCTTAGTAATAATTTATCGAATTTGCATTAAAATAATATTTTTGAAAGAAAAATACATACTAGACGACAAAAATGTTCCGTTATCGGAATCGACCCACCGCACCACTTCGAGACATGCTGCCTAGCCGCCTTGGCCTTCTCGGAGTACACGACACCAACTGTCCAATATCGACCCTTTGGGTCTACAAGAGTTACTTCACCCAGTTTGTCAAGAAAGGTAAAAATTTTTAAATTAATATCCAATATCGACCATTTGGCCTGTGCTTAAGCAGTATCCTAACTCAAACTATCTATCCTAACTAATAAATTAATATCCTACTTTAACATCTACTAACTCTCATATTTCTTCTAACATAAACTAATATCCTAATCTAAACTAACCCTTTAACTGAAACTAATATCTAAACAATGCTAATTATGAACTAACACCCTAACCTGGAAGTCTACACTGCTCAAGCACAGGCCAAAGACCAAGTTATAAGGCAAAATACAGGCAACTGCCTGTAGCTACAAGGTTAAAACCAAATGTTGATTGTATATATACCGTCAACATTTAAAAAGTTTACTTGTCTTGAAAAAATGAGTGAAGTAACTCTTATAGACTGAAAGGATACTCTATACACTCTATGTAATACGATATACCAATCATACCTACACTTCTAGGATACTCTATACACTGTAGGTACTAGGATACTCCTTAGTATATTAGATATCAAAATCACTTAGTATGACACAAATATGAGTGTGCATTTCATATAAGAATCTAAACATAAACTACATTCTTGGAAATAATATCAATCATGTTAGCAGACCACCTATTCATGCAACTATCTCAAACTGATAATTATTTTGAGTAACCTCTTTCATTTCTCTATCGATACATGCCAAAAATACTCTTTACCACATACAAAATAACACTAATATTTAGACTGTGTCAGCACATCAGGAGGAGGGAGATATCCACGGTCTAGGTGTGACGAAACTTCCACGGGAAAACTGTAGTATATATATATATATATATATATATATATATATATATATATATATATATATATATATATATATATATATATATATAAAGCTTCAAAGCAGCAATAGTCGCAAAGAATATGATCAGCAGATAGTCAAGCTCACTTGAATAAAAAGCAACTGAAGCTCACTAGGTAGTTATTCGAAAGCACAGCTTCAATGTCATGCGGAGAGGTAGCTAGATTGAAGGTGAGAGTACAGTAGTACTACGAGGAGCAGGAGAGAGAGAGAGAGTGAGTGAGAGTGAGAGCGAGAACGATAGTGAGGGAGTGAGGGAGCACAAAGTACTCTGACTTAAATAGAGGGGAATAGTACCATGACAGCTCCAAACCAAACCTAGGACAGTCTCAAACCACTGCTATTCCGTGGTCTGGACTCACGATGTGACAGTGACGGTAACGATAACTCGTATCAGTAGTGTTATGACACATTACTCTTTTCATTCTTTCAATATCATCACTATTAGGCCCCGTTTGGTTGGGATAGGGTGGAGGGGGCGGTGGGGGTGGGGGTGGTTGGTGTTGCGGGCACAGCCGCGGTCCCGAGTTTTTCTGAGACTGAATTATTTTTCCAGCACTAGATAGTAGTTGCTTAACCAGTAAGTAAAAGGGTCTCTAGAGTCGTCCCAGATGAAATATCCAGGAAAATGGTGGGCGAGTGCAGATGGTTTGCTTGTGTCTGCCTTCTCGAGAGCCAATCCAATTGATTTTTTTTTCCAGCTAACATTGAATTTCTGGGAAAGTGTTGATGCCATTTATATTTTCTAAAATAATCTTTGTCTATAGCCGTCTCAACAACTGATAGTTATGGCACTCGTCTAAAAATACAGTCTAAATTATTGTGTCGTGTCAGCGTGTCGTATCGTGTCTGTGTCAGCACATCAGGAGGAGGGAGATAGGGTTAGGGTTTATCTGCCTTGGTCGGAATCAGGTTGGGGTCGGGGCTGGAGCAGCGACGGAGGGGACTGGTCGGTTCGACGTCAACGAGGAGACTCGACGGTGGAGGAGCGACGGAGGGTCGTCGATTGAGGGAGGACGTCGGAGGAACGAGGGTCGCCGCGGGGAAAGGGGTCACCGCGGGGAGGGGGTCGCCGCAGGGAAGGGGAAAGCCGCGGAGGAGGGGGGTGGTCGCCGGTGGGAGAAAGATTTGGGGCTCTCGAGCGGGAGGATGAAATTTTGGGTGAAAAAATAAAATCGATCGGGCCAGCAGAACCCTATATGAAACGTTTTAGCGACGTCATTATGTGCCGTCGGTAACCGTCGCTAATATTAGTGATATTATCGACGTTTACCGACGTATCCGCGACGTACTTTTTTTTATACAAAATGTAGTCGCAATACGTCGCCGAACGTTGCTAATATTAGTGATTTTAGCGACGTTTACCGATAAATCCACGACGTATGTTTTTTAATACAAAAAAAGTCGCAAAACGTCGCCGACCGTCGGTATTAGTGACGTATTGTGACGTTTATAAAATACATCGCTAATTCCTTAAAAGGTAGCGACGTTTTACTAAAATGTCGCTAATTGCGTCGCTAATATGACTTATTCTAGTAGTGTTTCCTTCCTCCTCCTTACTCCTTCATGCTTAATAAAAATGAATATTGAAGTGCTGAGAATATGTCCCTAATGTCCTATACCTTGAATGCTGGATAATTGTGATGCTTTAGCTGCTAAATCGATAGAGATGCTTATGTTGCATAATATTGAAATGAACGACACATTAATATGGAATTTCTGAACGAATCATACTTGAATTGCTAATGTGACTTGATGCCTGTAAATGAATTAATAATGCCCCTTATGCTTAACACTGCCGGAACAAGTAAAACACTTGAATAATGAGATGCCTTGTGAAGGATAGAATAGACAATGTACTGACTATAAGAATTAAATAAAATACTTGAAACATGTACACTTTGTATAACTGTTGCAAGAATATGAAATATTGCCTGTCCCTTATAAGCAATGAAAGAATAAATAAATGTCCCTATGGAATGAATGAATGTTATATTCCTTGTCAAAAGGAACGATATGAGAAACGTTACAATGAAGCAATGAATGAGAAATGATAAAGCATGGGATCGTTGAGATCACCAAATGAAATGATGGTAATGATGAAATAAATAAGTCATTAAATATGACTAAAATGATGCACTATTGCCTTTACTTTCTTTAATATATTTTACCATACGATTATGTTCACATCGAGTCGGACACATATTCGCATGGTCATGGACAACTTGTATACAAGGTTTGAGTTTTAATTTCCTCGAACGGTATCGGGGCGACGGGACCGATTCGACCTAGGAGAAAATAATGATGATTACTGTGGGAGCACGGATAAGGCGGGGTGGCATAGAGGCTCGCCACCTACTATGCTGACCGCATTATCTTGAAGTGAAATGAAAAGAGTCCATATGGTTTAACAACACCAGTGACCATGTAGTCAGGATGCACGCTAATAAATATTTTTGTACAGACAGAGTAAGTATATCTGCTAACATGTATTTGATACAGGTACGAGAAGTCGGCTATCGGTAAGCAATCACATAATTATGATATTATATATGTTGGTTCAACTTGTAGGAACCCTAAAGGGAGGGTGAATAGGGTCAAGCTAACTAATCAAGCACTTAGCACACGCTAATGGGCAATTTAAAAATATAAGTGCAAGAGAAGAGGCAATAACAATACCGACGCACGATATATCCTGGTATCCTCCCAAGGGGCACTCCAGTCCCGGAACTCTCTCCGGCTTTAATCTACTATTTGAGTAAATAGTTACACACGAGTTTGGATCCGAAGAACTCGCCAACTTCTTACACGAGAGCTTTAGTCCGAAGGCCTCTCCGACTTCAACCGAGAGTTTGGATACAAAGACTCTCCAACTTCAACCGAGAGTTTGGATACGAAGACTCTCCAACTTCAACCGAGAGTTTGGATCCGAAGACTCTCCAACTTCAACCTTTCACAATAGGTTTTGATCTCCTTATACAACAAGATGAAGATCTTATTTTTCAACTCAATAACTCTAACACAATTTGTGGATGACAAATGAAAGCTTTGTAGAGTTGTTTGTGGATAGGCTTTGGTGGTTTATAAATTTTTAGGCTCAAAGCCTCAACCTTGAATGAAGGGGTTCAAGGCTATTTATAACAAAAGCATTGAAAAGAGCTCAAAGGCAACTTTTCAGTCAATAATCGATATACCGTCGGTATACTGTCGGTATACCATCGGTATGCCGATCTGGAATGCAACGGCTAGAAATATAGCCGTTGGAATCATTAAATGCTCAAAATCCGACCGTTGGAATTTCAACGTTACTGAATCGGTATACCGTCTGTATAGATCGGTATTCTGTCGGTATGCCAATTTTATAGACAGAAACTTTCTATGAACAAAATCGGTATACCGTCGGTATGCCGATTTTATAGACATAAACTTTCTGTGAACAAAATCGGTATACCATCGGTATAGACCGGTATACCGTCGGTATGCCGATTTCCATCCGAAAATGATCCTGGGATAATTTTTATCCTAGCTTTCGATTTTATCATCCATTTCTTGTGTTTATAATTATTCCTAAGACTCATTACAGACTCCAGAAATACTATAGTAGGTGCAGGCTTCTTCAGAGTCTTGGAATGATGATGGCATGGCATGGCTTTTTTCCTTGCGTGGCTCCGGAGATGTCGTCAGGTGGTTCAGAGAAATCTTGTGGGATCCGTCGTCTTTGGCCCACTATGATTTCTTTATTGCATATGTTGTAAGCCCCCTGAATTTTCGAGATTTATTTTTGAATTTCCTAAATGATTTATTCTCGATAATTCATTCTATTTAATTAATTTTGATCATTAAATGCTCATTACCGTGACTTGGATTTCTAGAGCATCAGGGATGCCAATATCTGGAAACTTCCTTCTTAAAGTTTGTAGTAGACGAGATTATCTACACATTGATATTTCGTGTTCCACTCGAACTTGTTCCCTTGTGCTCCATTTGATTCGCGCAACTTCGGGTCAATTTAGACCAATTTATCGTCTGTCGTAATTCGTGACTTAATTTCCAATTTAATTTCGGGACCCGACATCGGTCCAATCCAGTCGACCCAATATATGGCCCTGGCCTGTTTTGAGTCTAATGTGCACGTGCCACTTGTGTGCCATCGAATTGATTTCCTTTGTGCTCTCATTTTGCCCATGATTTTAATTGGTTTAAATTATTATTTTAATTAAATCTTGGCCCCAAGCTTGTCCAAACTTGGCCCAACACCCAACCCAATTTGGTGTATGCCCTATCATGACTGCCCATACACCCTACTGATATTTTCCTCTTTTTCTTCTACTCAAAATATCTTTTTACATAGAAATATCTATTTCTCTCTCTATTATATATATACATATATACATAATGCTCTCTCTCTCTCTCTCTCTCTCTACATTTAAATCTCTCTCTTCTCTACACACAAGCCCCCCTAGCAGCCGACCTCCTTCTCTCTCCCCCTTTTTCAAATATCCATCTATCTCTCTCTCTAAATATCTTACTTCACTCCCACACACATATTATATATATATATATATATATATATATATATATATATATATCTTCTCACCTACACACACACACTCCTCTATCACCATCAGCCACCCCCATGTGGCCGAACACCCCCCCCCCCCCTCTCTCTACTTCTCTCTCTCCCTCTTTATACATATTATTACACACACACAAAAACAAAACTCATTCTCTCTCTCTCTCTTTTATTTCCTCACAAACTCACACATACACACCACCACCATCAACACCATTTAGTCGAGCTCCCCACAGCCCTTGGCCGACCCATGGCCGAGTCCCCATGGCTGGTCGAGCTCCTCTCCATCTTCCTCCTCCCTCTCCTCCTTCTTTCCTCTATCACCACAACCATCATAACACCATCACCATCACTATTTATCACAACCACCACCACCCTCATCAAACCGACGTCCACCCTCGCCGTGCCCATGGCCACCGCCGCCGTGCCAGGCCAGTACCGCCGTCGCCGCGCGCGCGTGTGCCTGCACACAGCAGTAGCCAAAGCAGCAGCAACGCACTGTGCGCGCGTGCGTGGGCCGCCGTTGTGCGCCGCCGTGCCGCCGCACGGTGCTGCCGTCGGCCGCCGCCGCCGTGGCCGGCCACCCCTGGCCCGGGCGCACCTTTTCGTGGCGGCCACCGTCCTCCGGGACGCGCCGCCTAGGCGTTTCGTGCTGTAAAACCCCTAAATTTTTACTTTTTTTATTAAATTTGGTACTGAATTAAAATTTTGTATTGTACGTCGCGTAGTCGTATTGTACGTCGCACACGAAATTTTATTTTCGTAATTGCTCGACGAGTGCGAATATGTGCGAGCGTACATATTTTTTAGAAAAACATTTTTCTATAGTTTCAAAATAATATATATAATAACTATTTTAGCTATCGTACTAAAATTCCAAGCTCAATATTTTATTTATTTTTACAAAGCCTTTCATTTATAATAGTTATTGATAATATTCTTGTGCATACGTATATATTTCCTAATTATTTTACTAGTTATTTTAAATAAAAATATAATTTTCGAGATTTATTAATATTAATATTTTTATTATTCAAAAAGATATTTAAAAATATTTATTATTTTTGAAATTATTATTATTGGTATTTTTGGAAAATATATTTGAAATTTTTTTTGTGGCCATTTTAAATCTCGATTTAATTTTATGGATTTAATTTAAATAAGTATAAAGGTATAATTTATAGATTTAATTTGGAATTTGATTTAAATTTAGATTTGATTTCATTAATTTAAATCTAATAGATGAATTATCTACTTGGGTTTTAAATATTTCTAGTCCTTATCCAATTGGGAATTTCTACATCCTATAAATAGGCAGGTACTCCTCCAATATTTCTCCACATTATTCTCCATCCACCACAAACAAAAATACGTGCATTGTGTCCGTGTCAACCTAGTTACTTCCACAAATTTTCTTTTACATATACAATCCCTCCCGTGTCCGACACACCGGACACACCTCCTCATCACCATCCGTGTCTCGCAGGACACAAACCCGACTCGATACAATCAAATTCCTAACCTACCTCTAACCCTAACCTAAGCAGCCCTCGTCCAACCGTTGACATCCGCCCCGACGACAACCACGGCAGCACCATTGCATCACCGCCGTTAGCACCATCACCATCCCCCTCGTCCCGCCTCCTTCGACCATCACTAGAATCACCACTTCAACCCAAAAATCCCACCACCACAACTTTTTGCCTACACACAGTCACCGATGGCCTTCGGCCAATGTCCTCCGGCCATCTCACGACTACCTGCAACTCAACCCCCGCCACCACGCTGTACCAAACCCAGTCCGACCACCACCATACTCACCTCGCCGTAGCTCCGCCTTTGTCACGCCCCAGAACCAGAATATTGGAGAGCGGGGGCAGACATAGCCAGCTACGTATATTGAAATAGAATACATCTCAACTATACGGTCACGGCTGTCTAGATATGAGGGTTTACTACAAGCCAGCAGTCTCTTAAGGTCAAGCATATTGTCTCAATCTCAAGCAATTAACAGAGTTACAAGATATTAGAGCATCAAATATATATATAAGGCGTCCCAAATATTACATATTGGATGATCATGAAGCTAGTCGTACAAAATGATGGGACTAGCAAGAGTTCAGTTATACGTGATCAACCCTAGGATTTGTTAATCATGTTTACAGCCCGTAGGCAGACAGTAAGTAAATGTGCATCGAGCTAACAGGTGCTCGTCGGCTAAACGACTCAAAAGAATAAATTTATATATAAGTGGGTGAAACAAAAAGGAAAACCCACTCTTGGCCCGGGTTCCGTCTAGTTGTCACCATTGGGCTGGAAGCTCGGTAGATCCTCGGGAGCTGCTCCGAAATCTGGCCACACAAAACCAGCTGGGTCAAACCCCAGAAAGAGCAAGTGCCACAAAGGAGGCCACAAATAAGAACAAAAGCCAGCATATCAGAACATAAGAATAAAGAAGTACAAGTAGTAAAGTACACAGGGCGATAAACGACTAGGGACGTGGAACCATTCCGGGAGCCAGATTACAATCCTTAAACCAGACAAGGACCGGGGTTGTAACCCTTCGCCTGAATAGCTCACTGTCTCTACTCATTTATCGTTAAGACAAGTAAAACAAACATGCTCAGGAGATAGCAGGTACTGGAGCTAGACAAGACTTAGACAAGGCTGGACACCATCCATTCGCAATCGGCCAAACAAATACTACGGCTTACTACTTTAACTAACTAGGGTTATCACAAACCTAATTACTAACAAGATGCAAGTGATAATTCCAGTCCCAAGCCCTGCAGACTATCCAGTTATCCTTCTGCGGGTTGAGAGTTATAGGTGGGTACATTGCCCGGGAGACAAATGTACCCTTAGGTGACTTAGAGGGTGCAACACATGACAGTGTGCTGGAAATGTGCTCTACTCGTCGGCAAGCTACAAGTCCATTAAAGTGCCCAGATAACGAGATTGCCTGTGACTGGGAATTCTCCATGTTCTAGTTTGATCTAATCATTAGCCTAATCCAATTTAGCGCGAGTCCCTGGCCGTGGTACCCAGGAAGTCACGTCCTAGACATGATGCGAGACAAGACAAGTGGATTGTACAAGCAAGCAAGCAGGAACACCCACGGTGTCAAGTTGATTATACGAGTCAAGTTACAAGTTACAAGTCAAGTCAAGTCAGGAGTGCGCCGCCACGGGCCACCATCAAGTTATCAAGATAATTCATGTCAGGGTACTGTCAGAAGTGCGCCACTACGGGTCACTGTCATGTCAGGAGTGCACCACTACGGGTCACTGTCGTGTTATGCTAGTTCCTTGTCATACCATGCCGTGTACAATAGTCATTCCAAACATATTAAGTAAAATCAAGTTCATGACAAAAGGCGTAAGGATATAAAATGGACGTAAAATATCTAATAAAATACCAATATATATAGGGCTATAGAAGAGCCAAGCTTAAAGAAATAAACAATTCATCATAGACAAGTAGGTTGTGCAAGGGGGGTCAGGGGTTGGGCTGCGCAGGGTATGTACTGCGCATGGAAGAGCTGCGCAAGAGTTGCCTTGCGCAAGGGTTACCTTGCGCAAGGGTAGACTGTGCAGGGGTGGATTGCGCAAGGCTGGCTTGCGCAGAGGTGGATTGCGCAAGGCTGGCTTGCGCAGAGGTGGATTGCGCAAGGCTGGCTTGCGCAGAGGTGGATTGCGCAAGGCTGGCTTGCGCATGGATGGCTTGCGCCAGCGCAATCCAGTGCAGCGCAAAGCACTTGCTGAGGTCATGCACAATCGGCCCTGCGCTAAAGAGCACAGGCCGGGGGTGCACAACCGGCCATGCGCTAAAGAGCGTAAGGCAGAGGGATGTTCTTCCTGGCCGAGAGCAGGTCCAAGAACACCAAGAACTTCAATTCTTCATAACTTTGTCAAATCAAAACCAAATCTAGATTTTCAAAGTTCTAACTTGAGTAAAATCGAATTCTCTTCCACATGGAAGCATCAAAACATGCAAAAATCAAAGTTTAATGGATCAAAACCAAGGATTTTCGAAAATGGTTAAAACCTAGATCTAGAAAAATGAAAGCTCCAAATCACAAAATGTCAAGTTCTAAAGTTGTTCTCCATGGCCTAATCTAGTTAATGGACAAATAAAAAGTGATGCTTATTTGATGGTAAGGTGCACTTGCCTATGGGTTGGGGAGTTATGTGGAAGAAGGAAGAAGAAGAAGTTGAAAGAAATTAATGGAGTTATGGAGGAGAGAGAAAAGGTTGGTAGGTTTTAATGAGGGTGGTTGTGATGGAATGGAGGTAGAGAATAGGCTAAGGTGTTCCACTCATGATGAACCAAACCAATTCAAACCAACTCCACAAAATAAAACCAAGCCATGGTCCAAAACCCATTTACGAGAACCCGAATCCACAAGTCGAGAAAATAAAATACGTGCCAAAATCAAATTACGAGTACAAATATGAAATACAGGAAATAGGGGTGACAACTCTACCCACCTTCAAAGAATTCCGTCCTCGGAATTTAATCAAGAAGCTAGAGATTGCCACGACAAGCTATACTAAGCACAGACAAGCTACACTAAGCAGTTCAATCATACAATCATATAATGCAAGCAAGGAAGGGAAAGCGTAAGGCACAAGGAAGACATTATACCTTACGAGTCAAACAGGTAGGGATATCGCGATCGGATGTCGTCTTCACGCTCCCACGTTGACTCACCTAGAGAGTGATGACCCCAAGCAACACGGACTAAGTTAATAGTCATGTTCTTGAGCGTCTTTTCTCTCCGGTCCAATATAGACACGGGCCTCTCCTCATACGAAAGGTTGGTACCAACAACCAATTCCGAATGATCTAGGATATGGCTTGGGTCTGGGATGTACCGTCTTAATTGGGATACATGGAATACATCATGTACCTCACTTAGCGACGGCGGAAGAGCGAGACGATAGGACACATCGCCTACTCGCTCTAGAATATCGAACGGCCCTATATACCTAGGACTAAGCTTTCCCCGTACGCCAAAACGAATGACGCCGCGGGTACACGAGATCCTAAGGAATACTTGGTCGCCGACGGCAAATTCTAAGGGACGTCGATGAGCATCGGCCCAATGGCGCTGGCGATCCTGAGCAACTCGGAGGTGATCTCTGACTTTCCTGACCACTTCAACCGTCTGAGAAATCAGTTCTGGACCGAGCATCTGCCTCTCTCCGATATCGTCCCATGCTAACGGGGATCTGCACTTCCTACCATACAGAGCCTCGAAGGGTGCCATCTGGATACTGGCCTGGAAACTATTGTTGTACGAGAATTCCACCAGGTGCAGGTGATCCTCCCACGAACCACCGAAGTCAAGGGTACACGACCGCAATATATCTTCGAGAGTTTGTATAGTACGCTCTGACTGCCCATCTGTCAGCGGATGATACGCTGAGCTGAACTTGAGACAAGTCCCCAAACTTTGATGAAGACTGCGCCAGAAGTACGATGTGAATCTCGTATCCCTGTCTGATACTATGCTGACTAGCACTCCGTGAAGTCTGACGATCTGCCTGAGATACATCTCTGCTAGCTGTGCCGTCGACTGTCCAACTCTAAATGGAAGAAAGTGTGCCACCTTGGTAAGCCTGTCTATAATGACCTAAATAGCATCTCTGCCTGTCGGAGATCTGGGTAACCCAGTCACGAAATCCATGGTTATGCGTTCCCATTTCCATTCTGGGATCGGCAAGGATTGAAGAAGTCCAGCTGGCCTCTGATGTTCAGCCTTGACTTGTTGGCAAACCAAACACCGAGAGACATACCGGGCTATCTCCCTCTTCATACCATTCTATCAAAAGTGTTGACGAATATCTCTGTACATCTTCGTGCTGCCTGGGTGGATGGAATACTGTGAACTGTGAGCCTCTGCCATGACTTCCTGTCTGATATCTCCACTGGGTACACAAAGATGCGTGCCATGTCAAAGTGTACCATCCTCATAAATACATAACTCTGGCCTTCTTCCTGCCTCGCACTCTGCTCTGAGCCGCTGAATCTTGGAATCTGTTAACTGTACTGTCCGGATCCTCTCAACTATGGTGGACTGAATCTGTAGGCTGGCCATCAAGGCCACATTGGAAGGGAGGACAACTTCTATACCCATCTTCTGAAGATCTGCCAATAGCTCTGGTTGCGCCATCAGGAAATAAACTCCGGCTCTCCGGCTCAACGCATCTGCTACAACGTTGGCCTTCCCTGGATGATAATGTAAATCCACATCGTAGTCCACCAGTAGCTCGAGCCATCTTCTCTGCCGCATATTAAGATCCTTCTGGGTGAAAACATACTTCAGGCTCTTATGATCAGTAAATATCTCCACTCTGTCTCCGTACAAGTAGTGCCTCCACAACTTAAGTGCAAACACTACTGCTGCTAGCTCCAAGTCGTGGGTCGGGTAATTCTTCTTATTATCACGGAGTTGACATGACGCATAAGCAATTACCTTCCCATGCTGCATCAAAACACATCCCAATCCTCTGCCTGAAGCGTCGCAATAAACTGTGAATCCTCCGGTCCCATCTGAAAGGGTGAGAATGGGAGTCGTTATCAAACCTCGCTTCAACTTCTCAAATGATTCCTGACATTCTGCCGTCCAAACGAACGGCACATCCTTGCGGGTCAACTGGGTCATCGGCGCTGAAATCCTTGTAAAATCAGAGACGAACCGCCGGTAGTAGCCGGCCAATCCAAGAAAGCTGCGAACTTCTGCCACTGAGCTGGGTACTGGCCATGCCTCGATAGCCACAATCTTCTGGGGATCCACTTCCACTCCTCCTCTGGTAATGATGTGACCCAAATAAGAAATGCGATCGAGCCAGAACTCGCATTTACTGAACTTGGCGTACAACTGGTGCTCTCTGAGAATCTGGAGGACAATTCTGAGATGCTGCTCGTGCTCTGCTTCACTCTTGCTGTAGACCAGGATGTCATCCAGGAACACTATCACAAACTGATCCAAGTAAGGCATGAAAATATAGTTCATGAGGTCCATGAACACTGTCGGCGCATTGGTCGCTCCAAAGGACATAACTAGAAACTCCCAATGCCCGTACCTAGATCTGAACGCCGTCTTCGGGATGTCCTGCTCTCTGACTCTGATTTGGTGGTATCCTGACCGCAAGTCGATCTTCGAGAAAACTGAAGCCCCCTTGAGTTGATCAAACAAGTCATCTATCCTCGGGAGAGGGTATATGTTCTTGATTGTCACTGAGTTCAAGGTACGATAATCAACACATAGCCTGGACGTACCATCCTTCTTTTTCACAAGAAGCATCGGGGCTCCCCAAGGCGATCCACTTGCACGAATGAATCCCTTGGTCCTGAGTTCTTCAATCATCTTGTACAAAATCTCCAACTCTGAAGGCGCCATTCTGTAGACTCGCTCTGATACTGGTGCTGTCCCGGGAATCAAGTCGATGGTGAACTCGATCTCCCGCTCTGGTAGCATCCCTGGAAGTTCCTCTGGGAAGACATCTGAAAACTCTTTAACTATCCGGGGCAACTGCACTGCTGCTACTGCCATCCGCAATACTGGAGGAGATGGCTCTACTGTGCCTCTGGAAAATAAAAACTCTGGCTCTCCGGAAATACTAAAGACAACTCTGCCAACATGGCAGTCTATCCTAGCATAATGGTTCCTCAACCAATCCATGCCTAGGACTACATCATAGTCTGCCATAGGGAACTCTATGAGCCTAGCGGGGAACTCTCTACCGCTAACTACGATCCGACACGAGAAAAACACTCGATCTACTCCCACAAGACCATTACCAGTAAGTATATTGAGCCTCACTGATAATGACTCGGGCTCCAATCCTATCCGTGTCGCGAATCGTACAGACATGAATGAATGCGATGCACCAGAATCAATTAATACAGATGCTGGAAAGGTGTTGACGAGAATAGTACCTGCCACTACCTCACCTGGTGCAACTTCTTCTTCCATGGTCATCATCATAGCCTAACCTCTAGCTGCGGGTCCTCTCTGCTGGGAACCCCTCTGCCGACTCTGTGCTGGAGCCTGGGTGAACTGCTGCTGGAAGGCCTGGGCCTGGGGCAACAATGGCCTCGGGTACTGCTGTTGCTGCTGCTGGACTGGAACTAGGGCTGGTCCTCTCACCGAAGAACTAGAAAGGTTGGATGATGATGGACCTCCCCTATTCGGGCAGGTCCCTATCTGGTAGTCTGCTCCTCCACAAGCCAGACACAATCCCTGTGCCCTATGACACTCTGCCACTATATGGCCCGGCTTTCCGCAATGCGAACATCCCACCGCGGAAGACTGCTTCTGCTTCTGCTGCTGCGAATACGTCGGGGTTGAATGCTGAACCGACGTCACTAAGGCCGCCCGCCTCGGAGTTCCAATGGTCAATCCCCTAGCTGCCGGGACTGGAGCTGATGATTGGTGCATCTGACTGTGGGACAGCTTCCTGCCTCCGGTCCTGTCCACAATTCTCCGGGAGGTATACTCATGCCTCCTTGCTGCCTTCAACACTGCATCGAACGTCTGGTGCTCGAACTGCTCCACAGCCAATAATATCTCTAAGTGCAGCCCTTGCTGGAACCGCTGAGCCCTATCGAACTCGGTCGCCACCAAGGTGGGGGCGAACCTACTCAGCCTGGAAAACTCGGTCGCATAGCCATCGACCGTCCTGCCTCCTTGCTTCAAGTTGGTGAATCTGGTCTGCAGGTCGTACCGTGCCACCGCATCGAAGTACTTGGTCTGGAACCTTTCTCTGAACGTCGCCCAAGTGACTGGTGCCGCTAACCCCATGGCCTGAGCTGTCCACCAATCGCGAGCCAAGTCTAACAACTGTAGGCGTACCACCGCCACCTTCTTATTTTCAGGTGTCCTAGCTGCTTCTAGAACCACCTCGGTATCCTGAAGCCAAGCGTCCGCGGCAATCGCATCTTCACTGCCGTCAAAGAAGGGAGGGTTCAAGCGCTTGAAACTGTTGGCCGCCTGATTCCCTTGGGGACCTCCTCCGTTTAGTGCATCATGAACTTCCTGGTGCAAGGCGTCGCCTCGACGATCTTGGGATGCAAGCAGTTCTCTGATAAGCCCTACCAAAGGTCCCTCATCCTGTCTAGCTGGTTGAACGGGCGGAGCTGTCTGAACTGGAGGTTCTGAGCCTCTGGGAAACATAACTTGGGAGGCTACTCCAGAGTGCTGAGCTTGATCTTCCTGGCGCTGGGGTGCTTGTCGAGCTTCCTCTGGCTGGTTGGCAGGTCCGGGAGTAATGCCGCTGAAGAAGACGACATAGGGAACAATAAGGAAAGGACCAGGACAGATCAATGATACAAGCAATGTGATCAGGTCGAGATTCTCAGGGATTTGAAGATACGAGCAGAGATCAAGGACGAATATTGATTGAGACATCTATTCGGTAAACCCTCACATTTCTTGAATGCCAAGACCTGCATGGGCCACCACTTAAACCATGTCACGCTCCAGAACCAGAATACTGGAGAGCGGGGGCAGACATAGCCAGCTACGTATATTGAAATAGAATACATCTCAACTATACGGTCACGGCTGTCTAGATATGAGAGTTTACTACAAGCCAGCAGTCTCTTAAGGTCAAGCCTATTGTCTCAATCTCAAGCAATTAACAGAGTTACAAGATATTAGAGCATCAAATATATATATATAAGGCGTCCCAAATATTACATATTGGATGATCATGAAGTTAGTCGTACAAAATGATGGGACTAGCAAGAGTTCAGTCATACATGATCAACCCTAGGATTTGTTAATCATATTTACAACCCGTAGGCAGACAGTAAGTAAATGTGCATCGAGCTAACAGGTGCTCGTCGGCTAAACGCCTCAAAAGAATAAATTTACATATAAGTGGGTGAAAAAAAAGGAAAACCCACTCTTGGCCCGGGTTCCGTCTAGTTGTCACCATTGGGCTGGAAGCTCGGTAGATCCTCGGAAGCTGCTCCGAAATCTGGCCACACAAAACCAGCTGGGTCAAACCCCAGAAAGAGCAAGTGCCACAAAGGAGGCCACAAATAAGAACAAAAGCCAGCATATCAGAACATAAGAATAAAAGAAGTACAAGTAGTAAAGTACACAGGGCGATAAACGACTAGGGACGTGGAACCATTCCGGGAGCCAGGTTACAATCCTTAAACCAGACAAGGACCGGGGTTGTAACCCTTCGCCTGAATAGCTCACTGTCTCTACTCATTTATCGTTAAGACAAGTAAAACAAACATGCTCAGGAGATAGCAGGTACTGGAGCTAGACAAGACTTAGACAAGGCTGGACACCATCCATTCGCAATCGGCCAAACAAATACTACGGCTTACTACTTTAACTAACTAGGGTTATTACAAACCTAATTACTAACAAGATGCAAGTGATAATTCCAGTCCCAAGCCCTGCAGACTATCCAGTTATCCTTCTGCGGGTTGAGAGTTATAGGTGGGTACATTGCCCGGGAGACAAATGTACCCTTAGGTGACTTAGAGGGTGCAACACATGACAGTGTGCTGGAAATGTGCTCTACTCGTCGGCAAGCTACAAGTCCATTAAAGTGCCCAGATAACGAGATTGCCTGTGACTGGGAATTCTCCATGTTCTAGTTTGATCTAATCATTAGCCTAATCCAATTTAGCGCGAGTCCCTGGCCGTGGTACCCAGGAAGTCACGTCCTAGACATGATGCGAGACAAGACAAGTAGATTGTACAAGCAAGCAAGCAGGAACACCCACGGTGTCAAGTTGATTATACGAGTCAAGTTACAAGTTACAAGTCAAGTCAAGTCAGGAGTGCGCCGCCACGGGCCACCATCAAGTTATCAAGATAATTCATGTCAGGGTACTGTCAGGAGTGCGCCACTACGGGTCACTGTCATGTCAGGTTGGTCATGTCAGGAGTGCACCACTATGGGTCACTGTCGTGTTATGCTAGTTCCTTGTCATACCATGCCGTGTACAATAGTCATTCCAAACATATTAAGTAAAATCAAGTTCATGATAAAAGGCATAAGGATATAAAATGGACGTAAAATATCTAATAAAATACCAATATATATAGGGCTATAGAAGAGCCAAGCTTAAAGAAATAAACAATTCATCATAGACAAGTGGGTTGTGCAAGGGGGGTCAGGGGTTGGGCTGCGCAGGGTATGTACTGCGTATGGAAGAGCTGCGCAAGAGTTGCCTTGCGCAAGGGTTACCTTGCGCAAGGGTAGACTGCGCAGGGGTGGATTGTGCAAGGGTGGATTACGCAGAGGTGGATTGCGCAAGGCTGGCTTACGCAGAGGTGGATTGTGCAAGGCTGGCTTGTGCAGAGGTGGATTGCGCAAGGCTGGCTTGCGCATAGGTGGATTGCGCAAGGCTGGCTTGCGCATTGATGGCTTGCGCCAGCGCAATCCAGCGCAGCACAAAGCACTGGCTGAGGTCATACGCAATCGGCCCTGCACTAAAGAGCACAGGCCGGGGGTGCGCAACCGGCTATGCGCTAGAGAGCGCAAGGCAGAGGGATGTTCTTCCTGGCCGAGAGCAGGTCCATGAACACCAAGAACTTCAATTCTTCATAACTTTGTCAAATCAAAACCAAATCTAGATTTTCAAAGTTCTAACTTGAGTAAAATCGAATTCTCTTCCACATGGAAGCATCAAAATATGCAAAAATTGAAGTTTAATGGATCAAAACCAAGGATTTTTGAAAATGGTTAAAACCTAGATCTAGAAAAATGAAAGCTCCAAATCACAAAATGTCAAGTTCTAAAGTTATTCTCCATGGCCTAATCTAGTTAATGGACAAATAAAAAGTGGTGCTTATTTGATGGCAAGGTGCACTTGCCTATGGGTTGGGGAGTTGTGTGGAAGAAGGAAGAAGAAGAAGTTGAAAGAAATTAATGGAGTTATGGAGGAGAGAGAAAAGGTTGGTAGGTTTTAATGAGGATGGTTGTGATGGAATGGAGGTGGAGAATAGGCTAAGGTGTTCCACTCATGATGAACCAAACCAATTCAAACCAACTCCACAAAATAAAACCAAGCCATGGTCCAAAACCCATTTACGAGAACCCGAATCCACAAGTCGATAAAGTAAAATACGTGCCAAAATCAAATTACGAGTACAAATATAAAATACAGGAAATGGGGGTGACAGCCTTGTCGGAGTAGCCTCGCCCCCTGTCCCCGTTCGACCACCATCGCCACCATTGTCACCCGATCCCGACAAAACCAGCCAGCCACATCCACCACCACCATCATCAAGTATAAGAAGAAGAAAACCCTAACCTAAACTCACCTCCGCCCGGAGCCGTACCCGCGCCGGCATCCAGCCACCGGTGTCGATCCCGACCAATGGCTGCGCCGCCCTCTGACTTCCCCCGCCCACGTCGTAGCCCTTCCTCCTCCGAGCGAGCTGGCCAGCCCCCGTCTTCGCGCCGCACCCTCCGCCCGTAGCCGCCACTGGACCTCGGTACCGCCGCCCGACGCACCGCCATCCTCCGACCTCGCTCTTCCTCTTTCCTCCACCGCGTCGTCGAGCCCACCGAGAAACCCCGTGCCCCTAACAACCACCGCATCACCGCTCCCAACCAGCCGCCTCCCTCGACGGATCTGCGGCCACGCTCCTCCCGCCAGCCGAGCAGGATCTGCTCCTCCCCTTCCCTTTTCCGACTACTCCGCCGCTTCCCTCACCCTCTCTCTTCGTGTCTTCTCCCCCCTTTCTCACACTCTCATTCTCTCTCTCTCTGTCTCCCTAAATTTATTAAAAGGAAAGTGGAATCTGATCCTTTTGGGTTTTTTTATTTTTTTGTGTTATTATTATTATTATTATTATTTCTCTATTATTATCATTATTACTATTATATTTTCTATTATAAAAAATAAATAAATAAATAAATAAATAAAAATCAAAACAAAAGATGTGTTGATATTTTGTATTAGTTGCATTATTATTGTTTTATTTTGTTTTGTTACAGTAAAAATATTTTATTATTACAACTATTATGTGCTTTCTATTTGTTATTATTATATTCTCTTAGTATGTAAGGGGTGTATGTACCAATAGGTACATATACCATGATTTAGTATAAATGGTTATTAGAAATTTTGATATTATTTTGGTTATTTAGAGTTTATTATTACTTTAAAAGTGATCAATAGTTTTTTTTAAAAAATATTTTGGGCCTTAATAAAATTTATTGTCTAATTATTTCACCAGGACTTTTGAGTCTATAAATATACTGATGGGCTTGGCCCTGTACATATGAATTTTGAAACCTTGAAGATACTATTATATTATTTTATTTTTAAAGTACTTATCTAACTATATTGACTAATAAAATATATAATATTTTCTAAAATTATATATATTATTTATTTGACTTCCTTCGATTTTTTTTCCATCTCGTGATTTAGTCCATTATTCCTATTCCTTGTCAATACCGTACCTTTCCTTATCGACTCTAACTAAGTTGACCGTTCTGGACCCGATGGAATACTCTGTGTCGTCAACAGAGGCCCCCTTGCGTAGTTGTAACACCGAAGTCGATCTTGTGCCACCTTTATTGTACCACACCAGGCAGCTCACCAGGCATCGCAACAGGCAAGTATACCTTGCTAATTAACTGTCACATTATTATTTTCAGCATTATTTACTTGTTTCATATTTGTTATTTTATTTGTTATAAACTGCGCGTCCAAGCCACACTTGGGTGCAAGCGACTTTATTAGTCGTTTTTATTTTACTATATGCAAGTTAACTTAGTTGTACTGGACTACCCTCCTATTGCGGGATATTTTTATATCTCCGCTGGCCATGACACTTACACTATACGATTTGAGGCATTTTATTAGGGGCACGATTTATTGACTAGCTATCTCTAAAGTCGTGTGACGGTAGATGATCATAACTGCTATGACTAGGGTTTTAGAGACTCAAGCAGTTACAAAACTGGACGATCCATGGACATGACTTGAACAGTATGGGAAATATTGGGGGAGGACAGTCGCTAGTGCGTATGGAAAGCCAAACAGGTAAACCATAGTCTCCGGATGGAACTGTGGCGATATATTTACAGATACCCTTTGACGTTTTGGACGTTACGGACGGATACAGATGACTGGATGCCAGTTACGTACATATAGCCAAAAATCCCACCCATGCGTATGAAAGTTGTCCTCTAAATTGCATATTAGGCGGTTAGAATCTCCTTTGCATATTTGTGTCTAGGATAGTCATTTATATATTATTTTATTCTGACAGTTCATATTAGCTTGTTCTTCTTGTATTTTGCTACGTCCGTCTGAGGACCTGGTTTTTCCCCAGGTGTGTGTTCATGTCTTCCGCAGGTATTCTAGCCAAGGCTGTGGTCTTCTCCATTCCTTCGAAGACAATTGTGCTTGGTTCGTCTTGCCATTTTTATCGTTCGATTTATTGTACATTTCTTTTATTGGGATAGTTGGTAGTGGACTTTGTCTCCGCCCAACGATTGTATCATAAATATCTAAGTTGATTTTATATTATTATTCTTTTCATTGTGGATGAGATTTAGTTCGTCTTGGATTACCACATTTTACAGCTTATGTATTTATACGAAGCCTACGTACTTCGTATGAATACAGCTGGCAAGTCTACGTACTTAGTCCTACGTATTTTGGGACTGGGGCATTACACGTGCGTTTGGCACGGGTTTCCGTTGGCGCGAGCTCGGAATGGATCCGGAAATGGTGTTCCGTCGCAGCAACTTCGCACACATTTTTTAGGAAATTTGACCGTTGGATCGGCAATTTCTTCGCTCCGTCTCAATCTCGGTATATACCCCTTCATCCCTCTCAAATTTCATCCGTTAATTTCATCGTTTGATACATCAAAACCGGCCACCAAGTTGACATTTTAATTTGAACTGTTTCTGGACAGTTTCGTGGAGCCAACTTCGCGGGATCGTATCTTCATCGTCGATATCAAAACCGGCCACCAAGTTGACGTTTTAATTTGAACTGTTTCTGGACAGTTTTGTGGAGCCAACTTCGCAGGATCGTATCTTTATCGTCGAAGCTTCGTCTAGCGTGCCACTGGTTCCTACGCGAAGCTGGTATGACCTTCTTCCTAACCCTCCAGTTTTATTTCATTGTGAGCACGTTTGATTGGTCGAATTCGACGCCAAAGTTGGCCGTCCGAATTCGTAATCTTTAACTTGTAAAATTTCATTTTTGAACTCGAGACTCCGAATTCAATTTCTGACACCACCAATAGACTCATGGCGTCGTTCTGGCACGTTTTCATATAAAGTTTGTTAGATTTGGAGGACGTGAGCCCTGGCACGCATTTCGATGCGAAGCGGGCCCCACAGTCCGGGTCAATGGAATATTTTGAGATCGGCTCATCGGAATCCAATTTTGGATATACCGTTGAGTTCGTATCGTCATTCTGAACTCGTTGACATATAATTTGCTAGATTTTAGTGGACATTGGTTCCGACACGCATTTCGGTGTAAGTCAGATATCAATATCCGGGTCAATAGGTCATTTTGAGATCGGCTCATCGGAATCCAATTCTGGACATATTGTTGAGTTCGTATCGTCATTCTGGACTCGTTAACATATAATTTGCTGAGTTTTGAGGACATTGGCTCCGACACGCTTTTTCGTGCAAATTAAAATTTTAATATCCTGGTCAACGGACCAATTTGAGATCGGGTCAACGGAATTCAATTCTGGACATACCGTTGAGTTCGTATCGTCATTCTGGATTCGTGGACATATAATTTGTTAGGTTTAGTGGACTATTATTCTTGCACATTTTTCGGTGCAAAGCGGGTCCGACACGGACACCGTTTTGATCCGAAATTACCTTTTTTCTCCTGTGTCCAAATTGAACTTATGGATAGGCTATCCTAGCAGATTTGACCATTTTGGACACGTTGGTGATTTTTTTTATCATCCGACAATGTTTGTAGATATTTTTCTGTGTATTACCTTTTTTTATAATTAATTCTTATTTAGTTCGTATTTTGGAATCAGTACAACGAAACTGAGATCAGTCGATTCCAGTGATCTCACATCGTTGAAATTGGCAAGATGATCATGTGGATCATTGTGATAAGATGATTAACTTTAACGTTGATTATCTTATCTCGATTTACATGTCGTAGGTTTTGATGTACGAATAACGAGGTACAACTTGATATTTTAATTCTTAATTTAGAGTGATCCTGTTTGACCAAGATAAATGGTATCTTGGTAGATAAATATTAGGAATAGTATGCTTAGGCTAGTTTTAACCTTGGTTGACCAAGTTTGACTGCTTTGACCAAGTCAACTATCAGTCAACACTTAGCCTAGAAATGTCTAGAACTTGACCAGAGTTGACCAGTTGACTAAAAGTCAACTGTAAGTCAACCATTGTCCCAGTTTGACCTAGTTTGACTTGGTTTGACTTCCTGTGACCTAGTGTGACCTAGTGTGACTCAGTGTGACCTAGTTTGACTTAGTTGACTGAGACTGACCTAGATTACGTAGCTTATACTATAGAATCAAGCCTAACACTGTTGAACCCTAATTAGCTTATATGTATCTTATCTTTAGGTCTGTGGCATCACTCTGAGCATCGACCCTATTTGATAGCTCAAGACCGCAGGCGAGTACATTCACTGATAGTTTTCATTGTCTTGATATCTGCTATATCCGATTCAGTTGTAGTGTCTTACTCGATTTTCAGTCACGATAGTTCACGGACTAGTATACGTTGGATCATGACATGAGATGTTGTTCCTGGATTTTCTTGGTATATATGTATATTTCCTATCTTATTCCCTGTATTGTATAGACACCGATTCCTGAGAGGGAGTAGCTATCCTCTTAGGAAATCCCGTGTCATGACGTGTTATGTCCAGGTCCATTATACTATTCGGGGATGAAGAATTATTAGGGGTTATGTGATCAAAGCCACCCTGTCACTATATTTTTGTGCTCGCGCCACTCTTCCCTCACGTAGGGTGTAGCGAGATCCTATTTACCTTGTACTCGTTATCCAGGTTGGCCGACATGACTTTCCGTTGAGGTCACCGCGGATTGTCGGGCCAAGTGGATAGCCTGTCCTGTTACTTATCCCAAGTCGATCACATAACGCTCTAATAATTCAAGGCACATTTTATATTTACTTTATCTTATCATATATCCTGCTCTGTTCTACATTCAGTACTTTCTCACCATGCTATGATATTCAGTTACTCACATGTTCTACATGCCTTTATATTGTACCTTGATTGGAAACCAAGTTCTGCTCGGGAGAAGAGTTACAACTCCGGTCCTTGTTTGGTTTAAGGGTTGTAACTCAGCTTCCGAACGGTTCCCAAGTCTTCATATATCTTTGTCTTATAGTTTATTATATTGTCTCTTATAGAATTTGTCAATTCACATGGAATTGTTGTTAGTGTTTGTACTTGCTCATTTTTCTGATAGGATACCGTTGATAAAATTTTAGGAGTAGTTGTGCCCTCAGTTTTGGACTTCATGATGTTGCTAGCTGAGGTGGATCTCACCATTCTTCTATGTGAGTTGCCTGGTAGTTATCCTTAGTTAGTCTTGTTGTTCCTTCTTTATTTTCATGTCTTATGATCCTTGTAGATTCTAGTCGTTCTAGTGATATTATTATTATTTTTTGTCTTATCTTCCTTAGTTTTCGTGATGTGACATGAGTACATTTCTAGTTATGGATCTTTAGATGTTGTGGTTACTATAGTATACTTGACAGCGCTCTACCGCCGATACTGCGGCGTAGGCTGGGCGTGGCCCACGTATTCGTACCCGTATATCCGGGTGCGGGTCGTGACACATTTTTGTGATGGCCCATGCAGGTCAGTCTTTGTAATTAATGCGAAGTCGTGGTGGTACTTGAGCTTATCTGTACTACTACGAGCCTGCCCTAGGATTAAGGTTGAGTCATAAAATATTTTAGGATTTTGGTACTCAGTCACATATTAGGAACTCTTGGTAGATTCCAGGGATGACCCCTGGGAATCTTATTTCGAACTTTTTGAAACTTTTTCCATTTGTTCCTGTCCGTCCTGATTTCTGAAATATCTGTCCGTTATCAACCTTATTCTTTCTTAGAATGAGCTGGTGGACCCCAGAGGAAAGGTATAAGTTAAACTTATATATCTTCTAGGTTGAGACGAGAATATGAATTGCCAGTCTCATATCAGGTTGAGATTGTTTTAGATTATATTCCAATGATTTTCTTTATCTTGACCTAAATGGTACCTTTGGGACTTCACCTGAGAACTTTTCCTAAATCCTGTATCGAAATCTGTTTCCGCTAGTTTTCATTTACTTATCCTTGATTCGTTGTTGAATTTTGAATCTTGATGTTCGTTGTTGACTTCGATTTTGATTCTGTTTGAAGATAAGTTTCTCTGGATTGAGTAAGATATTCTGATAAACATATTTGATGAGGACGATGAGAACGATAAATGTCTACTTTATTCATGGAGTTTAGAATTTATCGCAGTCATATTAGCTAGCCTGACAAGGACATGGAGCCTGATTTTGGATATACTATCCTAGTTATGGCATTTAGATTCTCTTGCAGCCATACCTGTTGGCGTGGTAAGGAATCTAGATGACGTGATTATAGGGTGTATACCTTAGTTATGGACTCTATCGTTTATTGCAGCTATGTTTACTGACGTGGCATAAATTCTGGCAACATGATTTTGGATAGACGTGTATGGTTATCAGGTCATATCTTAAGTTGATTCACTTCTTTTACCAATTGAGCAAGAAAATTCCTACCATTATTTCTTGTTTATCATTATTTTCTCTCCCATCGCATGATGATTTTCTCATCTTACCGTCATTTCCTTTGCCTTGTTTAGCTATGTCTTGATTACCAATCAACTATCTCGTATCTACTTCTGTCATCTATACTTTAAAATCTTTTTGAGCTCTTGTATCTTTTTATCTTGGGAAAAGTCGAGGAAGTATCTTAATCATCTGTTTCGGAGTAGACGTTGGATCTTGGTAGTAGTCGAAGCAGAGCGAGATGATTTTTCCGACTTTCTTCTACAATCCTACATTTAGGTTTTCCTCCATAACAGAAGAAATTCAATTCCTTATCCTTGAACTGTTTCTTAAAATTCAATATCGTAAGATTTGATCTTCTCTGATTTTGACCAGTCGATTTGGTCGTCTTGTTATTCGTGCCAAAGAGTCTTGGTTGCTGACTAGACTCTAGATGACTTCAAATTTCTTTGTGACTTGGATTTTCATCCTTGGATGCTCGTGCCCATCCTTCGTTGATCTTATTCTCCATCTTGCCTAAATTCTGATTTACTCAAAAGTTGATCAACTTAGATTGTGTTGAGACAAATTTCTTTATCGTGGTTGGATTTCAATGCTATTAAGCCTCGTGCATTGACTTCCAATTTTGATCATGTTTGGATTTTGGACACTCGTGTCTAAACTCTTTTCGACCTTGATTTCATTTCCTGATTACATCCAAATTCCTTGTGATTAGTCGTGCCTAGATGACTTGGCATGACTAAGACAACTTGGGATATCCTTGACCGTGATTTTAACGATCATAAATATACATTTCATCTTACCTCAGACTCGTGCCTAAAATTTTTGACTTTCAATCACGACTAACTAGTGTGACTACGAAATTATTCGTGTTAGAATTGAACATGTCTGACTTTCTACCGTGCCTAATTGACTTGGGTTCCTTCCTAAATTGTGCTTCTAAGACCTTGATTTTGAATTCATGATTTATCGTCTTTCACAACTGAACTTGGATCTTGATCGTGCTTATGTGACCTATAATCTGATTTCTATCAAATCTATCTCTCAATCGTGCTATACTCAAAATTTTCTTCCCATTTGCCTCTCTTAGCCCTGTTTTAGATCATGACTATCCGACTTTGATTTTCATGATCTTGATAATCTTAACCCTCAAATCGTGCTAAAAATCTTGAACCCTAATCGACTGTGTCGAAATAGATCTCCTTCGTACTTGAATTTTGATTCTCTAGTCACTCGTGCTCAGGTTTCATTCCTAATCATGACTAGATTTTCGATTTTCCTCGTTCTATTCTAAATCATTCCTAAGTGGTTAATCATCACAAATTTTTAACGAGTCTGAGTCTTGATTTTACTCATGACCAGATGGTTAATCCTTGATCAATGTTTGTGCTAAACATCTGATTATTCCTAACAACGCCCAATCACGTCATTTTCATCTTGATCGTGCCTATGTATAACCCTAAATCTAATTTCATTGAGCTGAAATCCTGTTAATCAAATTTTTGACTTGATTGTAATCGGACGAAGCTCAAGTTTTGATTTCGTTGTCGTATCTCTATCGTGCCAAGTGAATTTAGACTATTTCCAATTTTAATCACATTCGAACTTGGATCGTATTTCATGATTTTATTAATCATACTCCTTAATCTTTGATCGGGCCTATAAGACCTTGACTTCAATTTTGTTGTGTCTGAAATTTTATCTTAACCATGCCAAACCTTGTTTTGGTCATGGTTAGCTTTTCATCTTGATCAGACCTGTGCGACTTTCGGGTTGATTTCCATCAACCTAAGTCCTACAGATCACACCGTACTTGAACTTCACTTATATCTTCGATTCTCTAAATCATCTCTAAAATTATGCCCCAATAACTTGACTATTTCTGAAATCATTCACATATGGTTTTGTTCATATCATGATTCTATCGTGCCAAATCCCTCATCGTGTCTGAACAATTTTGAATTGATTTTCTTGATCGTGTAAAACTCGTCATTCTTGGATCGTGCCTAAAATATTGCCTAAATCTTCTATCATGTTTTAACCCCACTACCAATCTTTAATTTCGAGGACAAAATTTTTATAAGGTGGGTAGGATATAAGCCCCCTGAATTTTCGGGATTTATTTTCGAATTTCCTAAATGATTTATTCTCGATAATTCATTCTATTTAATTAATTTTGATCATTAAATGCTCTTTACCGTGACTTAGATTTCTAGCTCATATCACTAAAATGTAAACCAATAGACACATATCACCAAATGTATAAGTATAAGTAGAAATGCTATAGCGATAGTATGAAGATTAGTGATAATGAAATGCTAAACTTAACATATTAACCATATTAAAAAACATGATACAATCATTGGGCCAACACAACTTGCCTGCTTAACATGCTAAATAAAATAATGATGTGTTGTTGCTTTTAAATGAGAAACTCTATAACATGCTTAACATGTTAAATACGATTTGCTAATGCATTGCCTTTTAGAATATTGCCATAACCTGTTGAACAATAACACCAAGTATGCCAAACGATGTCTTCCAGGAATATTTCCATAATATGCTCAACATGTTAACTCAATGTTGCTTAGACGGTGCCATCCACAAAGAAATGTTACATCATGCTATAACATGTTTACTGACTTCAATGTTTCTGCTCAAGAACTGTAAACCGATGCTAGGCCCAAGTGGAAAGATCATTCTATTAAATGCTTGCTAAATTTACCAGTTAGTTTTGGTTTAGGCGAGTGTGTTGGATTCTGCTCGCGAGTACATAGATGATGTACTGACCCACGTTTTCTGGGCAGGTGCTCGTGCTTGGGATATTCTGTACACGAAGATTTGGCTTGATCGGTCCCGCAGCATCGAAGATTTGTTGGGCATACAGAAGCTCTCCTTGTACAAGATGATGTCTTCTGTTTATAAAGGACATAATGTATGGAACAGTGTAATCAGTTGTACCAATGAGTTGTAAGCCAAGTCGGTATATCGAGTTGTAATCCAATGTATCCAAGTATCAAATGTAAGCTTTATAGCGTTGTTTAGTTGGCTTTCAATATAAGTGAGATGTGTTGTAAGCAGTGTACTTCAATACAAGTCTTATACTCTTATTCAATTATCAATAAAGATAATAAAGTTCTATATATCTCTCTGTGACTGTAAGTTATCTTCTCATTTCTGCTGTTACAAATCAAATGATGTGTTCCCATTCGATAAGAAAGAATGTCCTCGCTAACTTTAATTTGTCTGATTCTGTCGCTGCGATGTGTTCCTATTTGAAGATAATCAATTATGTACCATCTTTGCCTTGCACAAGTACAATACCAGACTTGTACGACATCACGCCCAAGCGAGGACGATCGATTCTAAGAGATAAAATATGTGAATAAATGACTCTACAAATCATGGCATGACAAATTGGTATCAGAGCACGGCTTTACGTTCTTGGTCTCTTCTTTGATTCGTTTCAAATCAAAATTGCATCGACGATTAACCAAAGTTGCTTTTGCGATCACTCAACGTTGCTTCCGCGATTAAATCAAAGATTGCTTCCGCGATTATGTTGTTGTTGTTCTGTAATCATCCGATGTTGTTCGTGTCTGAAAGTTCGTTGACCCTCTTGGTTGCTCACTGGATGTTCCATACAATAAGTCTATATACATTATGATGCCCCTGAATAATGATTGTTGTTGGTTGGGACACAAATAACCCAACGTTGACTTGATGCCATAGTATTCTATATTGTGAATGCTGTTTGGAATGTGGGAATAAAGAAAAGTGGCTATGTATGATGTAACAAGTTGAGAATTGCATGTGACATTGGAAAAAGAATTGTGAATGGGGTAATTGATGGATGAGTTCAACGAAACTGGTGAGTTGACTCATGTGTGCTGGCTAGTGCTTTTGAGACCCTAAAGATGTTGGCTAAGTGTTGTGATCGTTATAGATCACGAATGTCCGGAATAGATTTGAGTTAGTATTTTTTGGAAATGGCTTCATTTCTGAGTGGTATACTCATAAGGTTATCCGAAACACAATAATAGAGGGTACGCAGAGAAATTGAAAACATTTGTATAGAAAAAACTTTGCTTTATTGATAATGAACATTATATTACATACTCGATTACAAAGGTGTCGCACAGGCGTACAAACTGACTTCATTAACAAATGAATGCTGATGAGATAGTCCTTCCATACATTTACATTCCTTTATACATAAGCAACAAAATACTCTCTTAGACCTTGAATCGGAGAGAGTTGGTGCGACATGGATCTCTTCAAAAGGTGGGATAATTGCCTTTGCACACTAGCAAGGCTTCAAAATATTACGGCGTCACCTTCAGTGTGTAGGAATTCTAGATTGACTCTTGTTTTATTTCACTTTGATATTTTTTTTATACATTACCTATGATGCTTGCCTTGTTTAGGAATGCGATCAACAAAAAGATGATGATGTTGACGTGAGTGTAGAGGAGAAAAATTCCCAAAGCAAAGTTGACTCAATGCAAGGGCAAATCAACTCCATATCAAAGTTACTTGAACAACAAAATCAACTAATTGGTACATTAATGAAAAGTCAGGTAAGTCATCAAGAATGACCACTTGTAACAAATCTATATTTTTCTTTTTGGTAGTACATGTAACTGTTTTCCTCATTAGGATCAAAACAATATGAGAAATGAGAAGAACGACGAGAACACTAAAGAGGAGGAGGAGAACAATGAGGGCAACAGTGATGATGAGAACAATAAAGAGGAGGAGGAGAACAATGAGGGCAGCAGTGATGATGAGAACAATAAAGAGGAGGATAACAACAGTGTCGACGAGAATGATTTTGAAGTAAAGGTCATTTCAAAATCTCCATCTACTCCACAGGTAATATATTCTAATAACAAATAGAAGTATTGTAACTCGAATGATATTTAATATTTTTAAGCTTCAATCTTTGTTGTAGTCACATCATCATCTGTCAAAGGACCAAAAATGCAAGTTACTGGATTGGACGAAAAATAAGAAGGAAGTTGTTGCAATTGGACGATGGATCACCGATGATTCGAATGTGCCGGTTCACGGTTATCCTCTTGGACAAGGTGCATCCCGTGTTTGGGTAGATATAGTGATACAACCCAAAGCTCTGTTGTTTAGGCCGTGTTTTGGTAACGACACAGTAGAGGAAATCATTGGAGGTACCACGGCTTGGCCAACAGACCACATTATGCCGTTTGAAGACTAGGTACGTCTTTAGTGCAGTACCTCTAAATGCTATACTAAATTCCTACACACTATACTTTAATTCATGCACCCCTATGTTTTACTCACTGTTTTCACATTCTATTAGACAGATGTAAAATAAAAACTAATCCTACACACTCTTTGATACTAATTTCTACTTATCTGCACACTTTTTCAATAATCTGGACTTATACTAGCTCTACTGTTTAGTGCAGTACTGATAAGTCTTTAGTATAGACCACATTTACTTTAGTGCAGTACTGATAAGTCTTTAGTATAGTGCACTAGTAATGCATAATCTGGACTTATACTCTACTGTATCATTAGCCTAATGATTTTTCCAATTAGTGCACTGGTAATGCATCACTAGTAATTTTTTCTTTACACTAATGATTTGTATTAGTGCACTGGTAAGGCATAATCTGGACTTATACTCTACTGTATCATTAGCCTAATAATTTTTTCAATTAGTGCACTGGTAATGCATCACTAGTAATTTTTTCTTTACACTAATGATTTGTATTAGTGCACTGGTAAGGCACTGGTAAGGCATCACTAATGATTAATCCTATTTTTGTATAGGCATCACTAATGATTTTTTCCTTACACTAATGATCTTTAGTGCACTGGTAAGGCCTTCAGTCAAAAATGCACGCACTCGAGATGGTTTTTTCTTTACACTAATGATTTCCCCCTATTTTTGTGTAGGTTGGATGAAGGAAGAGGATGCTTTCTGAGGAGTTTTGGTTGTGGATAGGCTCGAAGGGAGCTAAATGTTAGATAGTCAACATTTTGGGATATATGTAGCTGATACACTGTTAATGTTTAATATTTGGACATATGTTTGGTACTACTTCGTTGTTCTACATGGAGAAATTAAGGATTTTGAATGTTTGGTACTACTTTATTGTTCTACATGGAGAAATTAAGGATTTTGAATGTTTGGTACTACTTCGTTGTTCTACATATGTTTGGTACTACTTCATTCTGTGATTGATTCGCATTTAAACATTTGAATACCTGCATTTTGTGTAACTGTGGGCTGCATTCTGCAAATTTTTGAATACAGAATTTTCACTCTGCAATAGCATTCTGACATGCTATTGTTGCAAATATAATAGCAGGAAAGAAATGCAGATATATGAAAGAATTTTGACTCTACAATAGCATATATATATCGAAACGCTATTATAACTCAACAACGTTCAGGAACGCCATAACACATTTATAGCGTTAACAAATGTTATTAATGGGCTATAGCGTTCGTAAACGCTATAAAACCTATACAGCGTTTTCCAGTGCTATAAAAGGTCTATAGCGTTCATGAACGCTACAAGTGATGGATAGCGTTCATGTATGCTATTAAAGCTCTATAGCGTTCCAAAATGCTATAAGCAATATACAACGTTTCGAAACGCTATACATGCTCTATAGCGGCCATAAACGCTATAAACCATCAATAGCGTTCTGGAACGCTATACTTTTATAGCGTTCTTGTACATGGGGTTATTATAGCGGGGGCATTTATAGCGGACGCAATATGCTATAATAAACATTCTACAGCGTTCGGAGCACGCTATTATATCCCATATCTGTTGTAGTGGCACATGTGGAGAGCGAGGGTCAGTACGATCATATGTACTGGTGGGTGGCTAATTAAACCCAAGCTCTCATTTGTTCAAGAAGTTTTATGAATAAGCATATATAATTCGTGAACTTTCTAGCCATCCTAATCAATTCATACAAGCATTCAATGGGTAAATAACATACTACGATAAATCTTACCCACGGTCGAGCTTGCCGTTGCAACATAATTTACCATGTTCTTCCCTGTCAGATTTATATCAAAGCTTATAGATAATGTGCAAGTGGGGGTCACTGGCAATTCAAGCCATCCTGGACGTATAGCCTGGTCGAGACAGCGACCCTTTCGACGCGGGTAGCTAGTCCCACTGAAAGTTTCAAATGACCCGTGCTAGTATCCAGCACAGCTATCTTGCATTCCTCCTAGGCCGAAACGGTCCCGTGGTCCCGGGCCATTCGAGGAAGCAAAATCTTGTGCACAAGTTGTCCATGACCGTGCTAGTCTAAAATTAATTATTCAAGCATGGTCTACGAAATCTTTGAGAGTTAGCCAGTTTGAATGTGTGTCGCCTTATCGTTGCAACATTCGTTAATTGATTCATCTTCATTTTGCACATATCTATAGTAAATAAGGCATAAGAAAGCATGCATTAGTTTCATGTTAAAGCAATTATATGGCAAGTGTATGTGAGGAATTGTGCCACAATTTATTGATTCTACACTATAACGACATGCATATCTCCTTTTGTATTCATGATAGATTTAAATCAGAGGGTCGAGGGGAAGGGGGGTCAGCCACTCACCTTGAATTTTCTTGAGGCGAGAAACTGGTTGGTCGCGCTAGACGGTGCCTACGCGATAACCTAAAATCACATAAACACTTGATCAGAACACTACGCGATAACCTGAAATCACATAAACACTTGATCAGAACACTACGCGATAACCTAAAATCACATAAACACTTGATCAGAACACTGCCCCATTCAATGAGTTCGATACGAATGTGAAGTTCGAAAATGCAAGCCATAAAAATATTAAAAACGTTCATGAAAACGCATTCAGAAAACCAAAATCCAAGAAGCAATTGCGACATAAAAAAGCAGAGCAACGAGAGGTATCTCTCGATTCAGCCGCATAGTCTATCCTCGAGGCGCAACCCGCTGAATATGAGACTTGATTCTAAAGAAGTCATTCCATGACAAGGAAAAGATCTTAATTCAATCGGTCCCGTGCTTGTTCATTAAATTTAATGAGTACAATTAGGTAATTATATACTAATTTTTTTTTTTAGGTATCATTTTCTCCG
Source organism: Iris pallida (assembly GCA_029216955.1). Taxonomy (NCBI): domain Eukaryota; kingdom Viridiplantae; phylum Streptophyta; class Magnoliopsida; order Asparagales; family Iridaceae; genus Iris; species Iris pallida. The sequence continues at coordinate 8,754,439 of JANAVB010008800.1, read as the reverse complement.
GCTTGACAAATGTTAGGAGGATATAATATAAAAACTACAAGTCCTACGGATGGTAGTTTTTATAATATACTCATTTTTAAAAAAAATATAGTTTGCTATTATAATGCATTTTGTTATTTCCAAGTGAAAAAAAAGTTAATTAAAAATAGATAAAATACGTGCAACTTGTTTGGATAACAGGGGTAATTTTGTGAAATTTTCTAACTCGACGCTCCAAAGGCCAAACGGGTAATTTCAGTTGTATCCGGAAACCCTACTCTTCTTTATAAATTAATCTCCATCTCAAAACCTAGGGTTTCTTCCTCCATTCCCATCGGCAGCACCAAATCAAGAAAAAACCCTTCCAATCGGAACAATGGTGAAGTTTCTGAAGCCGAACAAGGCGGTGATCCTCCTCCAGGGGCGGTTCGCCGGCCGGAAGGCGGTGATCGTCCGCAACTTCGACGATGGGACGCGCGACCGCGGATACGGACACTGCCTCGTCGCCGGCGTGTCTAAGTATCCGAAGAAGGTGATACGGAAGGACTCGGCGAAGAAGACGGCGAAGAAGTCGAGGGTGAAGGCGTTCGTCAAGGTGGTCAACTACAGCCACCTCATGCCGACGAGGTACAACCTCGACATCGACCTCAAGGACGTGGTCACCGGCGATGTGGTCGGGAGCGGGGGCGGCGGCGACAGGAAAGTGGCGGCGTGCAAGGAGGTGAAGAAGAGGTTCGAGGAGAGGTTCAAGACCGGGAAGAACAGGTGGTTCTTCACCAAGCTCAGGTTCTGATCTGCTGATTTGGGATAAAATTACTTTTTAGGGTTTTATTTATCTGTCGGATTTGGATTTTAGTTAATTGTTGCTGTTATCCTATTAAGCATGGATTTTGAATGGATTTTAAGTTTCATCATTTTATTGATTGAATGATGAAATATCTTTTTATTGATTGAATGATGAAATGATGGTCGATATGTGGGTTAGGGTTAGGTTTTGAATCATTTCAATAAATCATGGAAAGTTAGTGATGAAATGATTTTGTTACGATTGATAGTTCTCATATTGTAAATTCATCTTGCAGATGTAAGCTGTCATGTCGACAATCAATTGTACATGCAAGTGTACGTCATTTGTTAGAGTTTGCTATTCCAAGGAATGTAAGCCGCATCCAAAAATCTATGTGCATTGTGTTGGACACAACACAAAAACTCTCCAATACACTAGGACACTGAAATAGGTGTTGTATTGTGATGCTGCGCACAAATTGTGCCATATTTGTGTTTGTGAAATCCCACTGCTAATATTTAGTTTGGGTTTGGTGTGACCTGTTATCGGCTATGATGTTATTTGTTGTAATCATCATCTTACTTGATGAGGTATCTGTTAGTAGGGATCTATTAGTAGTAGAAGCTTGGTATTTCTTGAAGGGTTTTGTTAGGGCACATGTTAAAGATAATTAATACATAGTGTTTTGCTTTGAAAATTATTATCAAAACTCAATCAACATTAAAAAAGGTAGTATTTTGCATTGAAAAATGTAATCAAGATCCAATGTAAAAACACTTTGCATTGGAAATTTTTTTTGTTGGGTATTGATGACATTTTTCAATACTAAAAAATATTTTTTTAATATTTATTAGGCGTTGATAATAATTTTCAAAGCAAAAGGTTATGTATTAAATTGTCCTTAACATGTGCCCTTAGGGCACATGTTAACAAAACCCTTTCTTGAAATATCCCTTTTTCGGATAGTTTGGGTGGGGACATGGAGGAATAAGAGGAAATTTCATATATATATATATATATATATATATATATATATATATATATATAGTAGGATTTGATGTCATATGTGACAGCCAACCGGATGCTTTTCAGAAGCATTTCATTTTAGAGTACTGCTACGTTGCCCGCCTGGGGGCCAGCCCTCCCGCCACGTGTCGCCGTCCCATTGGCACATCAACTGGCGTGGGACCCGTGAATACGGGGAGGGGGGCAATGGGGTGCGGCCACGCGGTGGGCGGGCCAGCCCGCCTGTGGGCAAATTAGCTTTTCCGATCATTTTATCCCCTCTGGACCATCGGAAATTCGATAACTAAGAGCTATGCAAATTGTAAAAGGTGCTAGCAAAATATGGAGGTTGAATTGGTGCAATACTTTTGTTTTTATGGATTTTGACTGCTGAATAACTTTTGGACAAAGAAATAGGAATTTCGTTTTCCTCAATTTAGCAATTGATTTCTTATGGCAGTCTCATCAAATGCTTGTGGAATTGGGGGGATATCTTGTCCATTATCATGTGATTTCTTTTATCGGATTCCTATACGAAGCTCAGGATATAATTCTCTGTATGTATGTTGTCGCTTGCACAGTTGCTCTAAGAATAGTTAATTTGATACAGCAGATAGGTTAAGCATATGATATTTTTGTGGAATATAATAGAAATACGTTAGATTATATCTTCCATCCTTTTTCCTTACTAAAGCTGCCAATTTGTAACCATTCGTTCATCTTCCTTGCACTGAATTCCTGAATTTGAACATTGTTCCCTGGTTTAAAAGCCTATCGTCTTCCTAAATAGATATTTTTATGTGCAGAAAACTTCAATGCTCATTTCAAACTTAAGGCTCCTGTCAGTTGTTTTTGGACATCTGTATGTTTCTTCATTTGTCTGCTTGCAGCTTACCCATGATGATTTTGTGGCAGACTGGCAGCCCTCTCATGGGAACCATTGCCGAAACCCGATTAGTTTCAATAATCAACGGATAGTTGGATTCAACTGAACATACTTTTCAGTACTATTGTTACATAGCACTTTGTTTTGTGTTGAATCCCTTCTCTAGAAACCTGCTTGTTTGATTTAGTTGAACATGTTATAACCTGATACTACTACTGGAAATGATATTGTGCTTCACCAGGTGTTAGTACATGCGCCTCAAGTTTTTCTATATTCTTAAAGTACTCATAATTTGTGGCCATTGCCCATACTATGGATTGATATATCACTTGATTCCTTGTGAAATTTCCTAACTGCAAAGTGCAAATACCAAAATCTGATGTGTCTAGCCATACCGAATTTTATTCGAACCAAGTTAGAACCTTATCCAGCTGGGGTTGTTGGACTTAGGATTTACTAGCCTGTTACAGATGCCAAATGGGGGTTAGATGAGCATTGTCTAGTTGGAGCTTAATTCATATATGCTTTATAGTTAAAAATGTTGTATTACAATAGAGTTATCAATTAGGAAAGAGCTCTTATTGCAAGCTGACAACAGTTTAATATGAGTGATCATGATCTGCATAATGTTTGGATAAATGTCATCAAGGGATTTAAGTGGTAACTTACCAGGATTCTGTCCATGTCTAAACTGGGTGAAGAAGTGTTGGGTTTCTTCCTAGTATAATCATGAAAGAGCTGGTGGTAGGGAAACTTGAAAGCTCTGTTTTTTTGGTTAACACATCAGTTTCTATAGAACCTTTGATAGGCGAAGCCACGGAAGTATAGTGTATGGATCCAATTGGAAACATCTTTATTGAACAGAAAAATCAACTACTGTGCGCTGCCAAATTATGTCCTTTCCTCTTATCTCAACTTCAAGGTGTTGGGTGGGCAAGCCCCAGGCCGACCCGACTCGGTTTTACTGGGTTCGGTCTAGGCCGGGCTAGCCTGGTCAAAGACCTCGTTAGAGCTGGTACGACTATTTCAAATAAAGAAGTTCAATAAAATATTAGAAAAAGAATCATAGGTAAGTGGGTGGATGATCGTGACGTGTGCTAGGCTAGATATGTACTGGACTTGCCTAAGATATGTGCTGGACTTGCCTGGGCTTTTGTATTAGGCCAAATTTCAGCTTGTCCTTTTATTTTATTTGAGCCTTTTCGAATTATTTGATTATTATCTTCTTCTTCTTTTTCTCTTCTTTTGTAGAAAAATAAAATCTCTCTCTAGAGAGAGAGAGAGAGAGAGAGATTTTATATTGACAAACTAACACCCTTGGACCCTAGGTGTATATTGATGATTGTGGAAATTTGAAATCAAATAAGGTTTTGAATTATATTGCCGTGATATTTTGATTCAATTAGTCTTATCTAATTAATATAATTGTTCTATAATTTACAAATTATAATTATACATAACTTAGAATGAATAAATGTAAATATACAATAACTAGTACTTAAAAAAATATTAATTAAAATGTTAAATAACTTGTAGTCTTGAAAACAACACATAAATATAAAGATAAATCATAAACCGATACATGATATTAATAGCTAAATAAATCAAAATAGATCTTTCGTGTCGGGATGCAAATTTGTAGATCTAGATACAACAATCTAGATGTCTATATAGCATTCCTATGTTAGGTGCCCATTTTATTCAAATTCTGTATTTCATGCATTAAACGTGTGAGTTATACACTCCTGACTACTCAACATTCTCATTATAGACTCCACTAAATTGTGATGCCAAGGCTCTCCTTCTCTTACATGGTTGTAACACCCCCCCCCCCCCCCCCCCCCCCCCCCTCCCTCTTCCGGTTGCGTCGGTTGAGGTTGTGGACCTTACGATTGTTGCGGTCGTTTTTGTTCATTATCCACGCCCTTTCGACTGAGTAGAGAATACTAGATGTCTAGGACTAGAAGTGCTAGAGGTGAAGTGAATAAGAAGTATATAAAAAAAATTGAGTTTTGAATTTGTGATAGAAAATATAAGTAAACTGTATTTATATAGTTTTGTAGAATTAAAATTACCAAATTAATCTATAATATAGCCATTTTTGCTGTAATGGTAGTATTCGGGTCATTTTCAGTGAAATGGTCAAAATGTTCTTGTATAACGGTCATAAACGACTAAAACATGGGGATATTTTAGTAAAAATATGATTGAAAGACCATATTGCCCTTGTAATATGACACTATTTGGGAGATTTTACCAAAATGCCTCTCCGAACAGTCACAAATGGTCATTGGGAGTAAATTGGTAATACACCTACCGAACCAAAAGGTAACAGATCCGGCTGGCCGAGTCTTGGGGTTTGAGGGGTAAAATCTGTTCCGACCTGGTATGGAAAGGTTAACCCAGCCCCACCACGATGGGGGGCCTGTCCCAGACGTTGTCCGGGCCTGGGTCGGCCTAGCTCGGGTTTTTGTCCGGAATGTTTGCTGGGCTGCCTGCCCCCGGAAACGGCACAATCTCAACTTATTCAAGCCCTCTCGAAACAAACTGTAAGTGCGTGCATGAATGGGAGATTTTTGGGTGACTCGATAGTCAAGTTCAAGCTTTTGTCTTTGCAGTTCATGATCCAGCACTGAAACACTCTTGTGTGCTGTCTATAAGCTATTCAATCAATATATGGAACTCGTAATATTCCTATAAAAACATTTTAGTATCCTACTACATCAATTTTGACTTGTGGGTAGTTAACACTACTCATTGGTTCACGGAATGGAAGGGAAAGGAAATCAATTCCTTGACATTTCCTTTCCTTTGGGAAATTACAATTCCCATTGTTTTTCCTTTTCCGTGTTTGGAAATGTTAAGGAATTTGAAAAGGAAAGTGAATACTTCAATGTGGAAAAGTGATTCCTTGTTTGGATGGATGTAATCACTTTCTCCTCTAATTTTTCTTCCATTATGAATCACTTTCCTTTCCTCCTCAATTCCTTTGGCACCCAAACATAGGAAAATAATCACTTTTCTTTCCTAACCCGATGATTCCGCGAACCAAACGAGGCCTAAAAGATGTCAGTTGAGCACCAATAAGTTTTATTTGTTTCTTATATCTGCTTCTTTTCTTTCCTGGTGTTTGAATTGGTCTCATGAAGTGGGAAATTCACTAGTATTGTTTTGAATTGTGGGTTCTGCTTTCCTATGCGGAATAGTTCGTGCAATTTGTATTTGGCTAACTTTCCCCTTTCTATAGTTCATGCAGTTTGTACTGTGGACTATAAGTTGGAAATTCTCCAGTTTCTTGGTTTGATCGTCTTCATTAAGCATGTTATTATCTGTCAAAAACTTATGTATTAAGGTTATATATTATTGTTACAAAATCTTCTACTTTGATGCAAATGGTATATCATGTGCAGTTGTTTGGTTATAATTCTATATTATCTGTTCTTGGCAATGGAAACAAATGCATGCCGTAGGGATTGTTGAAATTTTTTACCTTGATTCTTGTAAACAAAGTAACAAAATATTAGAGTTACCGGTCTACGGAAAAGTCATGCAAGAAGCATTGTCTTAAGAGAGTATTTGAGGTCTATGTGCAGACTTCTTCTCGATTACACACAACTCCGGAAGAATGATCCGAACTTAGTTTTATCCAGAGTAGGAGGGAGAGGAGTGGTTACTCTTTTCTTTTTTCTTTTTCAAGTATCTTCTCAATACAATATGAATATATATATGCAAACCCTTTTCCTACAAATTCAATAGATTTTAATAGGATTTTATGACTAGTTATGTAGTCATTAGGTCATTAAGTACAAGTTTATAAATATCAATGAATATAAAATAAATATTAGAACGGTCAAAATTTAGACAACAAAACGGTTGAAAGTATTGAATAACAAATTGAATGACATTGAAGAGAGAAGTAGTTGGATTTTTCTCAAATTATACAACGGGGATTACGTGGAGTCACTATCTGGATTTGTTTTATTGTCAGTTTACTGCATTTTATTCTAGTCTCGAGTAGTGTAGAATGCACCGACACTTTGGCCTTGCCAACTATATAATATTATGTTGCTCTTGGGCCTTGGCTGCCGCTGGCGTCCCTTTCCACCAGTGAATGTTTAGCACATTCTGCTTATAGTGGGCCACCTTTGTCCATATTTTCTCTGATGAACCGAATTGCGGTTCAAAAAATTCGGTTCAAAATGGTTTTATTAGGCACATCATTTTTATTGAAGAGGAACGATGATGGAGAGAGATGAAACAAAGGAGTAGCGAGGTGAAAAAAGATTCCTACATTTTTATCATTAGCTTTGTGTAGAAATTTTTTTTGGGTTATTTAGTAATAAGGTCTCACATAATAGTTAATATTAGGATTTGAGTTTTCAAATTGTCCAACTTTAGCATTTAGGTATCCAAGAAACATTAACATTGAATAATTTGGAGACCCAAATTCTAATATCAACTATTATATGAGACCGTGTTACTAAATAATCCAAAAAAAAATTTCCATAGACGATAATGATGGTCAGGCTGGTCAGATGCAGGATCAATTGTTTGTATAAGATGATTGATTGAAATTATCGATTGTTCTCTCAACTCGAGTCTGTACAAGGAGTTGGTGGTCATCATTTTAAAATGGTGGTGGTCAACTGCATTGCCCTAAAGACATGGCCAGCCCAGGGGTTGGGTTGTCCTGGTTGAAGCTAGCCAACCCTAAGGCTCCGTTTGGTTCGCGGAATGGAAGGGAAAGGAAATCGATTCCTTGTCATTTCCTTTCCTTTGGGAAATTTTAATTCCCACTGATTTTTCTTTCCGATGTTTGGTAATGCTAGGGAATTTGGAAAGGAAAGTGAATACTTCAATGTAGGAAAATGATTTCTTGTTTGGATGGATGAAATCACTTTTTCTCCTAATTTTTTTTCCTATTGGGAATCATTTTTCTTTTCTCCTCAATTTTTTTGGCACCCAAATATAGGAAAGTAATTATTTTTCTTTTCCAATCCGAAGATTCTGCGAATCAAACGAGGCCTAAGAAAATGGAAGTTCAACCTCCAAAGATGTTTAAGACATGAAATGAAAGTAGGATTTTTGCTGGGTCAATCCCAAGAAAAACAACTGGCAGGGGTTTGCATTGTGGAGAAGGGTTGTCGACTTGTCCCTGCCCTGCTCTGCCTAAGAGCATCTCCAATGCTATTGTCTTGTTTTATGTTGTGAATCCTATGTGGCATGAGGCACAAGACAATGTCTTTCCTATGTGGCAAAATGACATTCACACAAGACAATGAGATAAAAATGTGTTCTCCAATACAAAAGTTTGAGAAGACAATAAAATTGCTTTTTTTCAACTTCCACGACAACTTTTTCACTTCTTTTTTTTTATGGGTTTTGTAGGGCATATGTTAAGGATAGTTATTACTTAACTTTTTATGTTGAAAATTGTGAACAACATTTAATAAACATTAAAATAGTAAAATTTGTATTGGAAAAGGTTGTCAAGACCAAATAAACTAATTTTTTAATAAAAAAATTATTTTGCATCAAGTTTTGATAACATTTTTTAATGTAAAAAGTTACTTTTTTAATGTTTATTAAATGTTGATCACAATATTTAATGGAAAAAGTTAAGTATTAATTTTTGTTAACATGTGCCCTAACAAAACCCTTCATTTTTTATTAAGGTGCCCATCTTTCCCCTCAACTCTTCCGCCTTAACTCTCTTTTTGGAGTTTGCACTTATTATGTTTTTGTAACGAAAACGTCCTTTAAAATGACATTTTCTAGTTAATTAAAAATTAAGGTACGGGAGAGTTAATTCAAGTTATGCCAATGGCCTTTGAGTGTGGATGACGTGGATGTTTCAAAAATGCCCCTTTAAAGGACGTTTTCAATAAAACTTAAAAATGTCCTTTTAAAGGACGTTTTGTGTCTTATATTGTAATTTTCGAAACTTCGTTGCTCTCAGCACAATTTCAGTAAAACTATAATGCTATATATGCAATTTTCTGCTAATTAAATTCCTTCCTTTGCTAAGTATCTCATTCAATCCGATAAAGAATATTTGTTGGAGATCTCAAAGTTGATAGAAAATGTACATTAAAGGATGCATACACGTTTATGGGGTGTCTTTTTTCACAACTATATAGTACTAGGACTTTAAAGTGCAAATTCTATTTTGTTTTGATAATAGCATTTAAAGTACAATTTCTGTTTATTTTTAATAACAATATAGTGCACTTTAAAGTGATATTCTTTTATCATTTTAAAGTGCATTAGAGATATATGAATAAACTTTTTTCCCCTTAAATACTTTAAAATTATTTTAAACACAAATTTACTAGTATAAATAAAAGAAGCATAAATTCTCCCTTTCAAATACTTTTATCAACACAACATAAAGTTATTTCATACTTATTACTTAAGTTCACTAATTTGGAAATTAGTTTCTTTTTTTGCACCGAAAATTATTTAACTTGTTAAAAACTCTCAAGAGAAAAGAAAAGAAGAAACTCTCAAGAGGAAATTAGTTTCTTTTTTTTTTGACCGTCACATTGTAATTTCTTCAAATATCGTTCTTCTTTTGTCACCAGACGAGCTTTTTGATGAATACATGTTATTAAAAACTCTCAATGAGAAAGAAGAAAAATATCATGCATCACCTGCAACGGGCAACCGGTCAAATTAGGTCATCAACTGTTTTACAGAACCTTGTAAGACTTCATACTGATATACTTAGCTCTGTTCAGTATCAAAATTTAGCAGCACAAGTATCAGAGCTCATCTGCAAAAGCATCAGATATGTCTTAACCACCACAACGACTAATCTCCACATCATCACTGAATATAACAGGAGACGTACTCTCATCTTCATCATTGCCACGTCACCCCAATTCTGTTATCCAGCTCATCAATTCGGTTATGAGCTCAGTAATAAAGGTAACAGAAACTGATTGGAAAAAATATACCAAAATACAATCATAACATATAATTAGTAAGGTCCCAAATCTTTTAAACAACAAAATAGCCAGTGATGAAATTTTATTGTCCACTTGTCAGCATTTTATTTATATACACCAAAGCGGTACCATACGTATTTGTTACAATTATGTAATCGACTTCAAGAACTTACTCGACGCCACGACAGCCAACCGGATCTCTTGGGGAACTTTGGTCACAGGTATCTTGTGCGGGTTCACTTCCTGATACAAAATGTTTGGAATTCAAGCAGCTAATAAGAGAAATGCAGTTAATACTCAAGTATTTGAAACCATCATTTCTACTGTGAAGATAATCGAAATGATATGATAGAGGAAGCTCGCGTCCTCATTGTGTCGTATATCATATAAATTCAGTGTAAAAGAATCTTAAATAATTGTACCTGAGATAAAAATACATTAAAAGTTTTTAATACAGTAAACGAATTTCCGTTTGTTATTCTAACTAAAAATATCATCCAATGATCCTCTCATTCAAAATCTTTCAGTTATTGAAAGTATTGCACATTATAGCTCCAACCATGACAAACCATTTCATCTTCGGTATTAGCTTGATTTGTCTTGATTTCTTTGACAAATCCTTCGACCACTTGGTTTTCCTCTCATCTAATCTCATTCTTCTAGATAGAAGGTGATACTTGGAATAAACAAAAAACTCTAGCAAATTGTGGGAGTAACTTGTTCCTCCTATATGAGTAAATAAAAGAGAAGGCTGACCAATTTATTTCATGCACAACAAGAAGTCGGTTGTCTAAGAATTGTCTAGGTATAAGCCTAAGCTCGTTCCATTTATTTCGAACAAAGCAACCCTAGAAAAAGAATCACTGGTCCCTTACGGGTGACCAGTTGATATAGTCAGGACTCGGGGTTGTGAGAAGATTTCTCTGGGTTTATGTATGATCAGTTAGCAGGTCCAGTCAACCTGTCCGGACGTGAAGTGGACGACTGGGCCAGTGTTGGAAGATTTTTCTTGAATTGGTTATTTGGTTCCAGCTCCAAGTTAGGGCATGCTATTTACTTATGGTTTCCTTCGCATAAATCCTGGTGTTCATAAGGTGTTGAGACTAGATCGAGGAAAGAAAAAAGATTGGAGAATTGAGATATGCTTTTTCATGTTCTCGAGTGTAATCTTTGGGGTTTTCTTATGTGATTTCTCTTGTATTTGGGGGTTGTCAAGTTGTCGTGAGTTTGTCAAGCTTTGTAATCCTTGATAGTAGTAATCTCCCTTCCCTTAGTTTTTTTTGGGTTTGGATTGTCCATGTAATTCTTATCTTGTGTCTAATCTTTGATTTTAAAAAAAAACTTTGATTTCTCTCCAAAGTCGGCCTATGGTTCATCATCGATCAAGATCTCGTCACAGAGCACGATATCACGGTCTCGTCCCATTTAGTCGTATCAAATATTACTTTCTGTGATACCATCAAATAATATCAAAAGTCCGACTGAAGATATGGAAGATTGATAATGGTGAGGAAAACTTCACATTACTTGGACGACTCGAGATAGAGAAGTTCGAAGACAAAGCAACTTCAAGTTATGACAAAGAAAGGTAAAAAAATATATTGGCACAGTACAATATTTACAGCCTTTTTGGAAAAAATTAAGAAGTCAACAACAATGAAGGAAACATGATGGAACATAGATTATTGCTTTCATCAAGATGTGCTTGGTTGATATTGTTCTCTTCAATATCATATATTACATTGTAGTATGCCCTTAGAAAAAGCTAAAGATGTACATGGTGAAGTCTATCACTACACAGCTTTACTTGAAGCTACAACTATATGGTCTAAAGATACAACACACAACAACAACAACAAAAAAGCCTTTATCTCATTTATGGGTCGGCACTTTGAATCCTCTTCTTCCATTCGGTTATGTTAAGGGCTATGTTCTCTGTAACGCTAACAAGATCAATATCTTTCTTTAACATTTCAAATCATATTAGCCTAGGCCTACCTCTAGTCCTAGTGCTCCATTAACTAATATCATCGCTCCTCCTTATGTGGACATCTATGGGTCTATGTTACACATGTCCAAACCACCTAAGTGGATTTCTCTCGTATGGTCATCAGCTGGCGCTAACCTCTAACTTCCACAGATACACTAATTTCTTATCCTCTCTTTTAATGTATTCTCATCCATCAATCTTAGCATTCTTATTTTAGCTACACTATCTTTTCGGACATGTTTCTTAATTGCCCAACACTCTAATCCATAAAGCATGACTGGTCTTATAGTTTTTTTTTTTTCAACTTCAGAAGTATCTCGCGATAAACAAAGCACTCCAGAAGTATTTCTCTATTTCAACTATCATGTTTTAATTCCATGCATGACATTCTTTTCAATCTATCCATCACGATAAATGATTAATCCCAAATACCAAAATATATTACTCTCTGTCTTGTCCATCTGTTAGATTCTGAAGCCTCTCTCCACACTTATGTTTTAGCATCTAATCATTCTCTACTCTCATCAACTCAACTATATGGTCTAAAGATAAAGTAAATATTTCCTGAAACATTTAAACATGTTCAATGGACTTATGAACAAATTAGAGACAACAATTTTGACGGGAGAAAGAAGACTAGGCCCTTTTGCTTCTTATCTCGATTTTCCCTTTATGGAAAATATTCGATGAAGCTAGAGAAGGTCACATCATCTATCTATCTAAACTGTTGAAAGCTCCTGATTCTTAGGGTAAGCAGTTGATGACATAGTAATCAAGGCGAAAAACCTCACTAGGTGCCAAGGTCCTTCGAGGCTTAGGTGCAAAGCACAAACATGAGGTGTATGTATAATTAGAAGAAAATATAGGTCATGGACCTCAAATTGTTATGCGTTGCTATATTCGAGATCACACTTGCTTGTAATAAAATAAGGAATCTTCGGCGGTGCTTGAATCGTTGATAAGGAGGGTCTATGAAGTTAATATATTATCGTATGAGGTAACACTTGATCACAACAAACACAAAGTGTGCGCCTAGCTGAAGCATGGTGCAACCTCCCTTGGTACTGAGCTTCTCGTGTAGGCACACTTCAATAACTGGTTGATGGAGGTGGTAAATGGAAGGAGGTTGTTTGACAATAGATCGAGAGAGACAATGTTGAGCATGTCAAGGAATAAGGTTAGATGGTGTTATCATTTAAAAAAAATGGCTACATCATAAAAACTGCTGGCATTGTGTGACAAAGTATTCCAAAGATACGATATTCGTACACGAAGGATTGGGTGGTAATTATCCATGATCGCTCCCACTGGGATTCGAACATCGCCTACTTAGGTCTTATGTCTCCACTAGCCACTTGAGCTAGAGGTCATATATATATTATATATTTATATATATATATATATATATATATATATTTTTTTTTTATATATATATATATATATATATATATATATATGGGTCCGGATCGGGAGCCCCATTTTCGGAGCCCCGCCAAAGTCCCGCGATCCTTGACCGTTGGATCGCGCAGCATCGCGTGGGCCCCGCGATCCGATGGTGCAGGGGGGGGGGGGGGTGGGGCTTCGGAGGGGCTCCAGGGGCGGGGTCTTTGATCCGGATCTTATATATATATATATATATATATATTGGAAAAAAGGTAATTTTATTTCCAATAGGTAATTACAGTATCAGCAATTTGCATCATCTGATTTATATCGAACTCTATGTTGTGCAGGATTCCAACTGTTGTAGTATGCATTGTTTCAAATAAGCACTTGTTCCGCTCCCTCCATATGTGCCAGACGCACGCTGCAAGCCTTAAACGAGCTTTCCTTGTACCATTTGCTTCCTTTAGTCTTCAGATCAGTTATCTGTTCAATTTGCCTTTAACTCCCTCGAGCCTGTGTAATTGATATTCAGGATATTGCATTGCCTCTGCCATATGTCCCATGTAACCGGACATGCGAAGAATAGATGAATTATGTTCTCAACAGCAGCTGTATTACAAATCAAGCATCCACTTGTATTAACTTGAATGCCAAAGCTGTGTAATATCTCGTGTTAATAGGCGTCCAAGTAGAACCTTATACAGATTTAATTGCATCTACTTCGCTAGGCCTTTCATCCATATGAACTCCAGATGTGAGATTGGCTTACTCCTTGGCCGGAGTAGCTCGTAGACATGTCTGAACTCGAATGCTTTTGTAGCACTGCTATCCCACGCCCATCTATCTTTCTTTAGTGCCGGATCAATCGTCACCTTTGTGATTAGTGGAGAGCAAATTCTCCCTACTATATGGTTCGAAGGATGCCAACGCCCATTGTGCATGATCAGGCTCACGAATCTCCCTCCCCGGTTGGACTGAACATCTGCCACCCTAGTCGATCAACCATACTTTGGTGCTCAAGCCATGGGTCGAACCATAAGTGAGTATTCAAACCCGTCCCAAACTCTCTAGAAATATGCAGCTTGATAGTGTTTCTGTGACGCAAGATGGTTTTAAAAGTCACTGAATAGTTATTATTAGGCTTATGAATCCAGAAGTTCAATCCCTTAAGATAACGATTCCTCATCCACTCCGCCCACATGGAGTTACCTTCGATGAAATTCCAAGTTATCCGTACTCCAGCCAACTCTCGTAAAGTAAATAACGATCTGATACCAACTCCGCCTTCTTCAATAGGACGGCATAAACTGGCCCAAGCAATCGTGTGTACCCCTCCCCGCCAAAGAAATCAGCGCAAAACTTATTCACTTTTCGAATGGTCTCCGTAGGAAGCATTATTGTCTGGAGCCAGAATAAAGAGATAGACGAAATCACCGACTTAATGAGCTCTATTCGTCCTCCGAATGATAACGTCTGAGCTTGCCAGCCTTCGATTCTCCTTTGTACATAATCTGACAGGCTTTGGCATTCTTGAGCGCGTACGTAGTTCACCGACAGTGGTACCCTCAAATACTTAACTGGAAGGGAACCCTTCTCAATTTGAAGAATTTTCTGGAGTTCTTGATCGGCACAGTGACTATTGAAGTACACCTTACTTTTCTCTTTATTAAGCTGGAGACTCGTCAATTCCCCAAATTTACCCATTAATCTAACCATGGTATTAAGCCCTATGTTGGTTGGTACCAGGAATACCAACAAATCATCTGCATATATAAGATGTGAAACTATCGGGGATACCTTCTAATGTAGCGGCACAATGCTTTTGCATTGTATTTCCTCATCCATCAAGCATGTGAAATACTCCATAACTATTGTGAACTGATACGGAGAGAGGGGATCGCCTTGCCTTAATCCCCGGTTACTGGGGAAGAACCCATATGGCTGACCTTTGATGAGGATAGAGAAGGTTGGAGAAGTTATACATTCACGGATCCTATCCACCCATTGTTTGTTGAAGCCCATTGGCAGCATTGTTTCACAAACAAATCTCGGTTTACCATGTCGTAAGCTTTTCGTAAATCCAACTTCATGCATGCTTTGTTACCTCCTGCTTCGTCGAAGTTTCTGACCAGTTCGTGAGCAAGGAGACTATTTTTCGCTATCAATCTTCCTTTTATAAAGGTCGCCTGATTTGGTGATATGAG
The DNA here is from genome assembly GCA_029216955.1 of Iris pallida. Lineage (NCBI taxonomy): Eukaryota > Viridiplantae > Streptophyta > Magnoliopsida > Asparagales > Iridaceae > Iris > Iris pallida. The sequence continues at coordinate 8,739,252 of JANAVB010008800.1, read as the reverse complement.
CTCTTGCATAATTTTCTCCATGTGCCGCACATGACAGAGGCGATGATTTTATACAAGTAGTTGCAACACGACAGGCCTGAAGTCCGCCAATGATGTCGCCCCTCCTTTTTCTGGTATCAGTGTCAGAAATGTGTGATTGATTTCACGTAATAGTCTTCATTTGTCAGAAAATCCTGTACAATACAAAAAATCTGCATCTTTAATTCATCCCAATGAGTATTATAAAACTTACTGTTAAAACCGTCGGGTCCCGACGCTTTGTTTGAATCCGCCTTTTTCACCACTTCTTCGATTTCTTCTAATGAAACAGGGGCCATGAGTGAGAGATTTCCTTGTTAGTTTACCACCTTCTTATATATGAGATTCGGGAAGTTTGTGTTATAACCCTCTTGGTTATAAAAACTCTTGTAATACTCAATTGCTTCAGCCGTATGTCTTTGGCAACAGAGGCTTTCCGGCCTTGAACGTCAATGATCTTGTGAATTTGGTTTCGATGTTGATGCGTACGAATAATATCGTAAAAAAATTTAGTGCATCGATCATCCTCTTTCAACCATTGGCTCTTAGCTCGTTGTGCGAGCGCGATCTCCTCTTGCAGTGATAGCTCGCGAACTTCCTCCAGCAGCCGCCTCTCTTGGCTGGATAGTAGCGGATCATGTGGGGTGTCCTGAAGCCGGATCTGTACTTCTCTGAGTTCCGCCTCCTTGTTCAGTTCCGCCTATGGTTTGGTCCTCCCCCATCTTTTCAGCGCCCCCTTGGTGGCCTTAAGCATGTGTAAGAATTTGTATTGGAGGTTTCCTGTGACCGACGCTCGTATTCACTCCTTCACCGTCTCAATGTACCCATGTTGTAGCGGCCAAGTATTATTGAACGTGAAGGGTCTGGCTCGATGATCCGAGAGAGAGGTCCTCCGAACATGGATCGGCGAATGGTCACTAGTAGCCGGAACAAGGCCCTCCGCTACTGCATATTATTCAAACCACATGCCGTTACCCAACGCACGATCCAGTTGGCATGCTATTCGGTGATGCGTGGATCTGTTACTCCAAGTCCACACATGTCGCGAACGTTCCAAACACTTCAGCCCAGTCTGTAGCAAACATCTCTGGAAGTCAACGAGTATAGTGCCGGGAACCCGTCTCCCGCCTACTTTTTCACTGTTGTAGAGGATGGCATTGAAGTCTCCTGCTAGTAGTAATGGGACATGATAATGAGTGCAATTTCACCAATGTGAGAAATGTCTCTCCACATCTGCTCCCTTTGGCGCCTGTCGTTATGTCCATAAACTTCTCTGAAGACGAAGCGCAAACCTTCCTTGTTAGTGAACATCCCGGCGATCACTTGGGCAGAATGAAGTATGACGTCGCAGTTCCAGGTTAGTGAACATCCCGGCGATCACTTGTCTGATGTCTGGATTTGGGCACCTCCCGGCCGCTCGGAGGGTGCAGGGGAGTTCAGATTTAGCAGCTGCTACGACCTTGTCCGGCCACACTTCGATGATATTGAGGAGTACGACTTTGTCTGGGGGAAGGGACTTGCCAGGAAGATGCAACTGTTTACATACAAACTGGTGCTGGGCCGGTTGCTTACTAGGGACAGATTGCTTCGGTTCGGGGTTTCTGTCCCTGACCCTAAGTTTGTTATGTGTGAGACAGAGCCTGAATCCATTGGGCATCTGTTCTTTCAGTGCCATGTGGCGTGGAGCATCTGGGCAGAGCAGAGCCGGAGACACTTGGGAGGGGTTGGAAGGGAGCGTGACTTCCGAAAAATCCTTAAGTGGATTGGTGATTGCAGTGGCAAGGAGCAGAGCTGGGCCAGGCGTGCTAGATTGAGACTTGCTGCATCAGTTTGGCATGTCTGGCGGGAGAGGAACCGGCACATTTATGAGGGACTGTCCACCCACTGGTGGGCATACTTCATAACATTGAGTCGGATGTACTAGTAATGTCCCCCTGAGTTGGGATTGTATCTCTATGTTGTAACCTTATTGCGATGATGGAATAAAATTTACCCTTTTTCCAAATATATATATATATTATATATATATATTATATATATATATATATATATAAAAAGAGGAAGAAGGTAATTATCTATGATCGCTCCTACTGGGATTCGAACATCGCCTACTTGGGATCATATGCTTCAAGAGGCGGACATGAGGTTACGAGTTCAGCACATTCTAGGGCAGGAGTGGCAGCCTGAAAGTTACATGTACACGACCAGGTTTGCTGAGATTATCTGGACAGTACCCGTGGACTCCAATGCACAGCAGGGTGATAGGTGGGTTTGGCAGCCGTCTATAGCGGCCACTGGGTCTGGATAGTTCGACTTTAAATCATGTTATAATTTTCTACGGACGTCTCATATTAGACTGGAAGAGTTTACTTTCATATGGGTCAGCGGATTAGCCCGAAAAATATAACTGTGCATGTATAAATTGCTGTTGGGACGACTTCTGACCACGGATAGGCTTGTTCGGTTTGGAGTTAAACTCAATTCACAAAGGTATGCCCTATGCAACCAACAAGATGAATCGATTCGCCATTTATTCTTTGAATGCGTGGCATCTTGGTCCATATGGCAGGCACATAGTAGAAGAGGATTGGGTGCCTGTACTGATTCGAGAGGTGTTTGCGACATTATTGTTTGGATTAGGACGCGAAAAAATCGAGGTGGGATGTGGTATATGGAAGCACGGATCAGACTTACTGCGTCTGTTTGGCATGTGTGGAGAGCGAAACATGCAGATTTTTAAGGAACTACCTCCACTATAGGAATTTTACACAATATTGATTTTGATGTATCTGCTTTGAAGAGGCCTACTGAGCCTTGAAAGTGTGGAAGTTGTACTTGACATTTTTATTATATGAAATTTATATTTTTTCAAAATTATATATATATAGGGTAAAGTGCAAAAAACCCTTCGTTAAATATGTGCCTTTTGCACTAAAAGACCTTTTAGAATTTTTTGTCAGTTTACCCCTCCTTAGATTATATATCCGCTCGAGTAGGCCCCTCCAGCCAAATTTTAAAAAATTTATACCAAAAATACCCCTCCCCTCCCCCCTCCAGCGGCGCCGGCGCCGGCGATCCCCCAAACCCCCCCCCATCGCCGGCGATCCCCCAGCCCCCCCCGACCACCCCCCGCCGGCGATCCCCCAGCCCCCCAGACCCCCCCCGATCCCCCCCTCGCCGGCGAGCCCCCAGCCCCACCCTCCTCGCCGGCGAGCGCTCCCCCGACCCACCCCCCCTCCTCCTCCCTCGCCGGCCTCGACCCCCCCCTCCTCCTCCTTCGCCGGCCCCGACCCCCCCGCTCCCTCGTCGGCCCCGACCCCCGACTCCCTCGCCGCCCCCCCGCTCTCTCGCCGGCCCCGACCCCCCCGCTCCCTCGCCGGCCCCGACCCCCGGCTCCCTCGCCGGCCCCGACCCCCCCCCCCCCTCCGCCTCCGTCGCCGGCGAGCACAGCCGAAGAAGGAGGGGGGAGGGAGGGGTAAAATTGTCATTTGGGGGCAAAATGAGCATATTTCATACTTTGAAATTTTAAGAGCATGGGGTCTTTTAGTGCAAAAGGCACATATTTAACGAGGGGTTTTTTGCACTTTACCATATATATATATATATATATATATATATATATATATATATATATTATATATATATCCAGGATTGAAATATTACGCATTGAAATATTACGCTTAGATTTGTGAACTCATATTTGAATGAAGAGCAGAGACATATATCTCATGAATTATTCAGATTTGAATTGCATTAAAAAAAAAATCAATTTATTCATTTTCATCTTTTCTTTGCTACATAATTATCAGAGCTACATTATTCACTATTTCAAGTACATAAATACTTGGATAATGACAATTACATCAAACATACATGTCACACAAACTGACTTTATATCTGCTGACATTGTTCTCAACTTCAAATTTTCTTCTTCAAGAAACTGTAGCCAAGCACTAACAGTTGAACTCTTGGTTGCATATAGCTCTTCTTGTAATAACTTATTCCTATCAACCAAGTTATTGATCATTGTCTTGTACCAGGGTCCTGAGCCCTGGTACAAAAGCATGGAAAAATCACATTCGTTCATACTGCAATTGAAGAATCTTCTTCCTTGATTGTTAGTTGTCCATGAGACTCTTAGTTTAGTTTAGATTTTCCTGGATTGACAGTTACAATAAGGGGGTGGGCTTCATCATTCTCAATTTCTCATCAACATTAACATCCGCTCCTAGCACTGGAACCAGTTGAGGATATCGACATTACAACTGAAACCTTAAAAAGGATTTAATATGAATCATTAACTAAAGAGATTGCATAACCCCTAATATAATTTTGGACAAAATTTGAAGGCGGCATTGTTACCTGGAGAATCTGCAAAATAGTTAGAAAACGATGGTTTTGGTTTTACGATCGGCATATTGTTTCAGCTTGGTGGAAACCAACGTCACGGCAGTTAGAAAGAAACACGAACGGAACCCAATCGACAACATGCCGAGGCGTGAGGGGGGAAGATGATCGGGAGAGGGAAAATGGAAGAGTAAAAATCTCACAGTAAATGAACGCAGGGGCAATTAGAATTTGGGCATGACATATTTCTCACGTGACCACTTAAGGAGCTCCACGACTAATTTGAAATGAGGGACCATTCATAAGTTGGAGCTCCACAACCAAACGTCATGGAGGTTTCCTGCAAATTACCCTTTATTTATTTTAATGAAAAAAATTTCATTTTCTAAAGCATATATATATATATATATATATATATATATATATATATATTTTTTTATTTTTTTTTTGGAACCAGGTAAATTGTTTCTGGAATCGCTCCCACTGGGATTCGAACTCCTGACCACTCGGGCCGCATGCATCTCTCTTAACCACTAGGCTAGAGGTCATCTGCCATATATATATATATATATATATATATATATATATATATATATATATATTTGGAATAAGGGTGAATTTATTCCTCGCAAATAGCGGAAAAGGTATTAAAGTACAACATCACAACTCTCCATACCCCAAATAATAGTTATGGGGTCATTACAGATACATCGAATTCTATATTATGTAGAATTCCAATAGGGGGGGTAGTCAAGCCCTCAAAGATACGTCTGTTCCTCTCCTTCCAGATGTGCCAAACAGACGCAGCAAGACGAACTCTGGCTCTTCTAGCCCACCCCGGCTCCCGGCCTCTGTGATCTCGGATCCAGCTGAGAATGCTCCGGATGTCTCGGTCCACCCCAACTCCTCCTCTCAGCTGTGCACACTGCTCAGTCCAAATGTGCCAAGTCACCGGACAAACAAAGAAAAGATGTCCCATAGATTCATTTTCCTCATTACATAGCACACATTTGGCATCCGGGATCTGCAACCCAAACCGGAGGAGTCTGTCTCTCGTCATCAATCTACCCCGGAGAAGACGATATGCACATAGTTGCATTTTTCGTGCAACGCCCTCGCCCCAAATGAAGTCCACCTCCTCAGCCTGGTCGTGGTGGGTCCGAACCAAATCATAGCAGCTACGAAAGCAGAATAGATCTGACCCGCCCCCCGTACCTGGGCCGGCCCAGCTCCATGTATCCTCCGTCTGGCTAGCGTCAATGATAATAAGGTGGATCTCTGCTGCAAGTTGGGCAGTAAATGGGTATCCCTCTGGCCTCCAAACTCCATCTCTAATGACCCGACTGCATGTGAGCCCCCTTCCCGCTTCTCTGTCCAGCTGTCCTCCCAATATCTCGAGAAGGGATCTGGAACCCAACCAAGGGTCTAGCCAAAGGTCGGTAGTCGTCCCATCCTTCATGCGCATGCAGATAGCGGTCTGGAGCACCGGTCTACATCTCAGGATGGCCTTAAACGTGACCGAAAAATTATTGTCTATCCTGCAGGCCCAGAAGTTGGTCCTCCGTAAGTATCTACTAGCCATCCAATCCGCCCATAGCGATCCCCCTTGATGAATTTCCAGGCCATCTTCATACAAGCTGCCTTCCTAACCTCATGGAGAGGCCTCAACCCGACTCCGCCTTCCTCCCGAGGCCGACATAACTGGTCCCAGGATATCGCATGTATCCCTCCCCTCCAGATGAAGTTAGCGCAGATAGCCTCCACTTTCCGAATAGTAGCGGTGGGGATCTGGATAGACTGGAGCCAGAACATAGTGATGCCTGCAATAACCAAACGCACCAACTCAATCCGTCCCCCAAATGATAGCCCCGTCGCTTGCCAGCCCTCCACTCTCCTCTGAGCAAAGTCCACCAAGCTGTGACAATCCTGCTCTCGGACATAGTTGACCGTCAGCGGGACCCCCAGGTATTTCACTGGTAGCTCGCCTCTGTCCACTCCTAAAGCGAAAGCTCTCTCCTCCTGAAGTGTACACCTGGAACTGAAGTAGACTCTGCTCTTCTCCCGGTTTAACTGTAGCCCAGAGAGCCGCCCGAACTCCTCCATAATGTCAGAGAGCTCTCTCATACCCCGCATGGAAGGCTGGAGTAGCACCAATAGGTCGTCCGCATAAATCAAATGGGATACAGCTGGACTCACCAACCGGAAAAGGGGGACGATCCTCCCGCTATACACTGCCATATCCATCATACAAGTAAAGTACTCCATCACCAAGGTAAAAAGATACGGGGAGAGGGGGTCACCCTGCCTCAACCCCCTGTTGCTACTGAAGTAGCCATACGGCGTGCCCTGGATGAGGACTGAGAAGGTAGGGGAGCAAATGCACTCCCTCACTCTCGCAACCCACCTCTCGTCAAACCCCATGACAAACATCAAGTGACACAAGAAGTCCCGGTTGACCGTGTCATACGCTTTCCGGAGGTCAAGTTTCACACAAGCCTTCATCCCTCCCGGTTTGCTGAACTCCCGCACCATCTCGTGAGCTAGAAGGCTGTGCTCCGCTATCGACCGGCCCTTGATGAATGCTGCTTGATTCTGGGACACTAATCCCTGCATAATCCCCTCCATACGCCTGCACATAAGATGAGTGATAATCTTGTAAAGAAAATTACAGCAAGCAATGGGCCGAAAGTCTGCAAGTGAGGTCGCCCCTTCCTTCTTGGGAACCAGCGTCAAGAAAGTATGTATATATATAAGCTTCAGAAAATGAATTTGTTTTTTTTCCAATAATAATAAAACAAATGTACCAAACCTATATTTTTAAGTATAAGGTAAGTGTTACTCAATGACAGTAATAGAAAGTACCATGAAAGTATCAAAGAAGTACCCGCAAATTATCCAAATTAAAATTAAAAATATAAATAATAAAATTTTGGGTACGTATGCGGTAAGTATCTAGGAGTACCAAAGAATACAACTACCCAGTAGGTGTACGTCTTCGTAAATGGTTTATCCGTAGTTTGTAGGTCAACAAGCATTGGTTCAAGTGGTCATGACTTGAAGACTTATGATCCGAAAAACTATGTCGGAGGTTTGAATCATCCGGAAGAATTATGCCCTTAAATATTAAAGGCATTGAATCAGGGTATTTGGCCCAGCAAGAGGATCATGGTACTGACGGTCAACTCAAGTAGAGTGGTGTATGATGGAGATCGGCCCGAACGGTTGTGGATCGAGAAAGGATGGATCAGACGCAAACATTAGATGATCGACATGCAAAGATTAAGATCCGACTTGGCCGGGAAGAAAAGGATGAAGTAGTAAGTCATGGGCTTAGCCTGATGTATAAATTGTAATATAATTACCTTGCTACACACACATATATATAGAGAGGATGGTCACTTTTCTTAAAACAAATGATCCTCCTTTTATCACATGGCAAATGCTCATACTAGAAAATGGGCTTGGTTCATATCATATTTTCCTGTACATGCGTGGATGCATGTCTGATTGTGATGAATTCTATGTTACTAGTCGAACTAGTAACTATTCCTATTTACTTTCTTTTTGCAGATATGGAACAAATTACTTGCAAGTTGAAAATACACGAGTGTTGAAAAAGCGTATCATACAAAATCATTTTCGTCCAATTTTTAGTTTGTTGTTCTTTTCTCCTTCTTGGAGATGATCAAGAACGTTTGCTCTTCTATCTGATACCAACTCAACTTGTAATTCGGATGCCACTACTATGAATAGGTACTACATGCTTAGGTACTACATGCTTACTGCCTGAATTTCTGTAGATTATAGCAATGAAATATAGCATTGAATAGAATGGGGTACAGCTTATGTGTATTTGTGTGTGTGTGTATTCACAATATGTTATGGACTATTAACAACAAATTCAGTAACTCACTAAAATTGCAATAAATTTGTGAACGAAGACTATGGAAATATAGGTACGATACAAGCACCTACCTCAGTTTTCAAGTAGGGAATGTGGTAGAACTTTGTAAGGGTTCAAAATTTTGTTGGGATCAAATAACTTTTTGATGGAAGCCATCAGTTGTACCTAGCCATATTGGAAATAGATCAACATGAGTATAAAAATCCTTGTATATCAAGATAAACTAGGTCTTCCACTACTCTCAAAGGGAATAAAACAAATATGGTGCAAACTTATAAAAATCAACTGTTCAGAAGTAGTGCACAAACTTTCACCACTTACCACCAAATATTATGGTCATGCATAATACTTGTTATAATGGTAACAATGAATCATCATCATCATCATCATCATCATCATCATCCAAGCCTTCTCCCATCATAACGGGGTCAGCTACAGAGCATAAAAAACTCCATAAAAGACAGTTTTTATAACCAGTTGTCGGCCTGTTTTCAACCCTCTATGTGTGCCATATTCTAGCCAAAGTAGTTATGAACATGACAGGGACATGTCATAAAACTTACAATGCCAATTGGCGGGTAGGTAAACCTACATTTTGGTTATACAGTTTAAGCTTATACAACCAACAAGCACCTTCCGAGTTTCCCTAAAGTATTATAAAAAGCATAGACAAAAAGGTAAGATGATACAGTTGGTATAGGAAATTGCATTCATCTTTGTGACACGTCAAGCCAAACAGTGGAAGGAATGGCATTCCCATAATGGCAAACTTGAAACTTTAGACCAAATCCCATGTAATCAAACAAACCACCATAAACTTCAGCCAACAGTATGCTAATGCTGAATTTATGGGGGAAAAATCATGATGTCCATCTCCTTAATAATAAGGTTCGTATATGAAAACCCTTCATCTTTTTTTTTTTTTTTTGGGGTCAGATTAATACATCAACAATGTTGGGACCTAGGTTGTCAACTCACGTATCTGTGTATTGTATCGTCTATCGAGTATCGTATCGTGTAAGTATGATAAGGCAACTCTAGGAGTTTAGATCTATACTTCCTAATCCATATAGGAACATGATTTAATATTGGAGTAGTTTAGCAAATGCCCCTATTACAAATATGAAAAGTAGCATATACCCTTATTTAAAAAACTAGCAAATGTCCCCATTCCTCTGTATGCATTATTTAAAAAATTTAAGATATGCCACCACTATTTTAACCTAAAATTTGATTATTTTACACATAATGGGGACATTTTGCTAGTTTTTAAAATAAGTGAGGATATATGCTAGTTTTCATATTTGTAATGGGGGCATTTGCTAAAATATCCCTTTAATATTATCTTCTTATATTTTCTTTTATTTATTTCATCTTCAAAAGTGTATTTAGTTCCATGAACCAGGCTCTAAAGTATGCATTACATGACCGAAGTAAAAAATCGATACTACTTATCAGCCTATATGTAGCATATTGAATAAACTGTTACGTAACAAAATGGTAGTGTACCGTATCATAACATAGTAACAACATAGATTGGGACCAATGGCATTTAGAAGTAGGAAAACAAAGCTGATATATGCTGTGATTGAAAATGATCCCATGTGATTGAAAGAACACATTAACTTATCTAATCCCCCAAACATACACAAAAAGGACACTTAATAATGTCAAACCTGCATCAACGTAAAGATCCTCTCAACCGAAACAAGAAAGTAAAGAATACAATGCAACCATTATATATGCTTTTACTAGTGATGAGATGTTGAGGTTCACTAACTGTTTCTGTAGACTTGCTGTAGTGAATTTTGTTCGCTTTCATTAATCCTAGTCCATGCTCGGCGCTGATGCTTCCTCTGTGACTTGAAGTCCACTCGTAGACAAAAGGTTCAATTTGTGCAAGAACCTGCAGTATTCAGTCAGACGCAGCGATTGATTCATGAAACTACTTCATACCAAGAAAATCTTGTTATTTCAGTGGCGAAATTACACTATCATCATATGCAGTTGCTGAGATATTTAGATGCAGGTTGCCGTCTCCAAGGTGACCATATCCCACAACCTTAGCTGTATGGCCTGAAACAGCATATCCAAGAGACTTACGGTGGAAAACTAAAATTTTATTTTATGATATTGATGACTCAAGAATCCAAGTATAATACTTTCATGAAGAATGAAAATGATGTTAACTACCAAGTCGTGTTCTCATTTCTTGAACAATATCATAGATCTTCTCAACAGGTAATGATAAGTCGTACTTGTAGACGGCCCCCATTTTCATAGATGCTTCCGATATTCCCTGCCAACATGAGATATTTTAGAGTGCTGACCTGTTTTAATGTAATACCATAATCAGTTTAGTGATTGTTTGTTCTAAGGGATAATTCAAAAGATGGGATGTTTCTTGTACAAGGATATGGTTAGTACTTAGTAGATGACCATAAATTCTGGTCAGTCATGACCGTAATTAAAGCCAGGTTAGAATATTGGGTCAACACCTATTTTGGTGGTGAAAAAATAATTTTGATTTTTTATAATAATAAATAATAAGTTTGTTGTTGTTGTTTTAGATCCAAAGGGATCACAGAAATAGAATATTAAAAAAATTAAATTAAAAATTAAAAAAAATGACTCACTACGTCAAATGCAGTCGTTGGCACTGGCTACAAACCAGTCAACACCTCGCACCATATGTTCTTGCTGGCAGTTGTTGTACCATAATAGCTACTTTATTTCTATATTCTCTCCTCTCAAGTTGAGTATGGTGATGAATCAATAAATCTAGGGGTGAGCATTATTCGGTTTTGGACCGAAAACCGAACCGAACCGAACCGAATAAGAGATTTGGTTCGGTTTAAAAAAAAAATCGGTTCGGTTTCGGTTTTGAAAATATTAAAATTTCTTATTCGGTTTCGGTTTTGGATTTCGGTTCAAAACCAAAAACCGAATAAGAAATATATATATATATATATATATATATATATATATATATAGTTACTATATATATTAACAAAAAAAGGTGCAAATAAACCGAAAAATCAAATAAACCGAAAACCGAACCGATTTAATTTAGTTCGTTTAATTCGGTTATGTTTCGGTTTTGCTCGAATTCGATTTTCGGTTATTCGGTTCGGTTGGAACCGAATTAACCGAATGCTCACCCCTAAATAAATGAACCGTCATGCTGAACTTGCAAGAAAAAATTTGCGAGATCAAGTCTACAACAATATCTTGATGTGTTTCTATAATTGCTTTGTGATATGTTGCCACCACTAACAATCTCTCTGGCCGATCTAAGAAGCCCTCTAATTGTTTGATGTCATCTACAATATGTTACCATATTGTTCTCCCTAAAAGGCCATAGGAAGTGTTGCCACAGCTATTAATGCCACAGCTATTAATCTCTGTTACAGATGATGCCTCGTTGCTATTATCATTATGTTCCCTAAAATGTAGTGCCATCATCTTGACCTCCATAAAATTGTCGTCAATATCTTCGGATTAACAACCGAATGATTTATTCTTTTGTTTTGTTTTAAAATTTTTTTACTCCCCCTCTCGAATGACGAAGAACCCATATAGAGAGCAAGATTTTCTTCTTTATTTTTTTTTATGAAGATCTACTAAATAAAACCCTTTTTCTACTCCAAAGAATATAAAGAGTTCCTTTTTTTTTCTTTTTCTTTTTTTTTCAAAAGAAAAAGAATCTAGATATACTTCTAAAGAAACTCCCCCCTCCCCACCCAATGGATTTTGAAGATATCATCGACAAAGGACAAGATCTTACCTTTTTCCTTTTCCTTTTTCTTTAAATCTAAAAATAATTTCTAAAAGAAATCTACCGAGAATGACATGCTCATTGATGATGTTTGTCTCGGAGTCTTCCTCGACAATCATCGAATCCACTATGATACCATTAGAAGTTTATAAGGATTTAGGTCCGGCCCTGGCCCAGGGCGAATGCCCAAGGCCCATGAAGTAGGAGGGCCTCAATATATATATATATATATATATATATATATATATATATATATATATATATAATGGCAACGGAGAAGGAGGCGAACCCTAGCTCTGCTAGGGCATCACCGAATCAACGCGAGGAGGCGGCCAACCGACCGCCGGACGGGGAAAGGCAAGGGGGTGGCGGGGGGCGGCCGGCGGCGACCATCTGGAGGCGGGCGGCGGCGGCCGGCCGCCGGGAAATCCTCTCGTGGCGGATCCACGTCCGCGCGGACATGCTGGCGGCCAGGGGCGCGGCCGGGGGGGTCCGACGAACCCCCCCCGGGGGCAGGCGGCGGCCGGCGACCCACCTCAGGTGGGGGGGTGGCCGGGGATGGATGCGGTCGGTGGCGACGCCGCCGGGCACGGTTTCGGTCGGTGGTTCGATGGCGAGTGCTCCGGGGGGCTCCTCTATGGTGTTCACCGCCCAAAGGGCATCGCCTGGATTGGAGGATGGCCAGAGTGAGGAGGGGGCTTGGACCACGGTTCAAAATCGGAGGGTACGGCGAGGGGGTGGGCAACGATCGCATATCGCTGAGACTAGGAGGGGCTCCACCTCTACGCAGGGATCGGACAGGAGGTCAGGGATAGCCAGGAGAACTGGACCTACGGTGGGCCAGGCGCACACAGGTGGACGGGAGGGACAAGCCAGGACTACGTGGAGGCCTCGAGCGACTGAGTCTGCAGGGACGGCTGGCCCAGTTATCGGGGGGAGAGGGACTGCTACGAACGTGAGTGTCCGGCCGGCCCCGACGATCCTGCCTCGAAGTTCGGGCTCGTGACCTGTATCCTGGACAGATGCGTGCAAGGTGGGGGTTGCAAAAACTCCGGCATCGATGGAGTATGTTGCACCTCTGGCGGTTGGGGGTGAGCTCTGCGCCGACTTCCCGGCTGAGGAAGTGGCGAAGGTGACGGCATTCTGGGAGAACACTTTAGTATTATATGTGTTGGGTAGCAAGCCCTTCTACGGGCAGATCCGTGGTTATGCGGAGAGAGTCTGGCGGCCGAAGGGTAGCATGGAGTTCTTCTCCAAGGAGAACGGCTTCTACTTCGTTAAATTTGGGATGGCAGAAGATGTGGCTCGGATCCTCCAGGGAGGGCCATGGACGTTCGATGGTCGCCTCATCATACTGAAGCAATGGACCCCTGACTTGAGATGTGAGAAGGAGGTGCTGAATGCGGTGCCTGTGTGGGTTCGGTTCCCTGAATTCCCGGTACGCTTCTGGAGTGTTCCCCTTCTTATGAGACTTGCCAGCCTCATTGGCAAGCCGATTAAGGCGGACGATGCCACCGCCTTCAGGACGAGGTTGATGTATGCTCGGGTATTTGTGGAGATTGACGCCAGGTTGGACCTGCCAGAGCAGTTGAAGTACCGGATACCTACTGGCCAGATTCTTATGCAAAAGGTGGAGTATGAGTGGGTTCCCCCCAGATGTCCGGCGTGTGTCTGTTTTGGGCATCTCCCAGGTGCTTGTCGACGTGGTGGAGTTTCTGCAGCGGTGACGGAGGAGGCAGTGCAGGAGACAGGTGGTGTAGTTAATACCCCTGTAGTTGACCAGGCGGGCTTGATGGAGGATGAGATGGAGGCAGACCTTCCCCCCGTCTCTGGGGAAAACGACGGGTCTCCGACGGAGATCCTTACCGGAGCGATGGTTGCGTATACGGGGACGAGGACTATGATCACCAGGAGTATGGGACAGGGGGACAGGCGACAAGGAGAGGATAACACCTTAGCACTTCAGGTATACAGTCGGAAGCGCCAGGCTACGGAGTCGCATAGTGAGGACAGCGGACAAGGTGGGGCGGAGAGAGTGTGGAAGGTCAACCCTCAATGGGTTGCGGTCCTAGCTCAGCCTCTTCTTCAGGGGGATCGAGATGAGGAGTCCAGAGAGATGGAGGTTGCACTCTCCCCGGGTGTGCCTTCAGAGGATGTTCAGGGGATCCCACCCGCGGATTAGATGTCGGCCCTTGCCTGGAATGTCCGGGAGGGTGTTCTCTGGGGAGATGGAGGGAGATTAGTGAGGTGCTGAGGAAAGAGAAGTGTGAAATCTCGATATTACTAGAGACTAAGATCAGGGGGGTGAAAACCCTGTCTCGTAGAACCCCTACGGACTGGGTCCAGCTCCACAACCTTGGTCTCTGTGATATGGCGAGAATCTGGGTTAGATGGAACGGAGCTAGTTGGGAGGGGGAGGAGGTCTTCATGACTGACCAGCTGGTGGCCATCTCCTTCACCAACAAGGGTGGGTTCCGATTCTTACTTGGTGCTGTCTATGGGCACAATGACAGGAGGCTGCGGGAGGTCTTGTGGCAGGACATCATTAGACTGAGTACATTGGCGGTGCATCGTCATCTCCCCCTGCTTATTATGGGAGACTTCAATGCCACGCTATACAGGGGGGAGAAGCTGGGGGGGCGGCCGGTGCCTTACCAGATACTATCTGACTTTCAGTCCTACCTTCTCCAGTCCGGGCTCAAAAATCTGGAGAGGGTGGGGCACATATGGACGTGGCACAACAAGGCGGTAGTTGGCAGGGTGGCCTGCCAGCTTGATCGGACTTTGGGGAACAGTGATTGGTTCCGCCTATTCCCTTCTGCTGTTGCTGAGGGACTACCTGCGGGGACCAGTGACCATTCGCCGATCCTGGTGCGCTTCGTGGAGAGTCCCAGATGGAGAGCCCGTCCGTTCCGGTATGACAACAGTTGGTTCCTCTCGCCTGGCTATGAGGAGACTGTGGCGGGGGGGTCTTTGTCAGGATGTGGCCGGCACTGCTCAGTTCCGTATGGTTCACAGGCTGAAGAAGACCAAACGCGCCATCAGAGACTGGGTGAGGGCCCTCCCCCGGACCTCCTTACAGGAGAAGGAGGCGGAGTTGAGAGACCTGCAGTCAGACCTTCAGGGAGACATGATGAGTGGGGAGTTGGCGTCTAGAGAGAAGAAGTTGGCTGCAGAGGTCAACACCTTGAGACTCCAGCAGGAGATTAGTGCGGCCCAACGGGCCAAATGCTCCTGGCTCAAGGATGGGGACCGTTGCACCAAATTCTTCTATGATGTCATTCGGGCTCGCCAGCACCGGAACTGCATCCAGAGACTTCTAGGCAGTGATGGGCGTCTTGTGACCGACCAGGTTGCTATCCAGGAGGAGGCTGTCCGGCTGAGCTTTATCATCAGACGGACTATCCCACGGCTTTCCCGCAGCTGACTACGAAGACGTTGATTACTGAATATGGCAACAGTCTTCTTATGGCTCCTATCCGGATGGCGGAGGTGGAGGCGATTGTGATGCAGGCTGATGCTTCCAAGTCCCCTGGGCCGGACGGTTTCTCCAGCGGCTTCTACAAGCGACATTGGGGTTCCCTCAAGTTCCAGGTTCTAGAGGCTGTTCAGGAGTTCTTTGAGACGGGCAAGCTCCTGAAGGAGCTGAACCACACCTTCCTGACGCTGGTGCCCAAGAAGGAGGGGGCGACTTCTCTTGCTGACTTCCGACCGATTGCTTGCTGTAATTATTTGTATAAAATAATTACTCATCTTATGTGCAGGAGGATGGAGGACGCTATGCAGGGCCTGGTTTCTTGGAATCAGGCGGCATTCATCAAGGGGCGGTCTATTGCTGAGCATAGTCTGTTGGCTCATGAGATGATTCGGGAGTTCCACAAGCCAGGGGGGATGAAAGCATGTGTGAAGTTTGACCTGAGGAAAGCCTACGACACCGTCAACAGGGACTTCCTCTGTCATTTGATGGGTGCGATGGGCTTCTCCGAGACATGGGTGGACAGAGTCCGAGCGTGCATCACCTCCCCTACATTCTCGGTTCTCATCCAGGGTATCCCTTACGGGTTCTTCGACAGCAGCAGGAGGCTTCGGCAGGGGGACCCGCTTTCCCCCTACCTTTTCACCCTCGTGATGGAGTATTTTACCTGTTTGATGGACATCGCGGTGCATCGGGAGAGGATTGTACCGATATACAGTAGGGTGTCTCCGGTGGTCTCACACCTCATTTATGCGGATGATCTATTGGTATTGATGAGGCCTTCCATGCGAGGGATGAGGGAGCTTGCGGTGGTGATGGAGGAGTTCGGACAGTTATCGGGTCTTCGGTTGAATAGGGACAAGAGTAAAGTTTACTTCAACAGCTCTTGCACCTTGAAGGAGGAACGGGCCCTGGAGCTTGGGGTGGAAAAGGATGACCTCCCGGTGAAATATCTGGGGGTGCCACTATCTGTCAATTACGCGAAGGACCGAGAATGTCAGAGTCTGGTGGACTTTGCGCAGAGGAGGGTAGAGGGCTGGCAGGCGGCTGGCCTATCTTTTGGAGGGCGTATTGAGCTGGTTCGATCGGTTATATCTGCTATTGCTCTATTTTGGCTCCAATCTATTATGGTCCCTTTGGCTACTATCAGAAAGATTGAGGGCATATGTGCCAAGTTCATTTGGCATGGGGGGATTCATGCCATCTCTTGGAAGCAGCTCTGTCGTCCTAGGAAGGAGGGAGGTGTGGGTCTGCGTTCTCTGGTTTCTGTCAGGGAGGCGGCGGGGATCAAGCTGGCGTGGAGGTTCCTTCAGGGCGGCTCTCTTTGGTCGGCTTGGATGTCTAGTCGGTACCTCCGGGGTAGGAACTTCTGGGTATGTGACATTGACAACAACTTCTCTGTGTCTTTCAAGCATATCCTGAGGAACCGACCTGTACTTCGGAAGGCGATTCGGCGGAAGATGAGGGAGGGAGGGGAGACGGACCTATGGCTTGATCCGTGGATTGCTGGTCAGTCTCTCCTGGAGATTCTGGGTCCCCAGTCGGATGGTATGGAGTACAGAGGTCTGACTTGTAGGCGCATCATCAGGGGTGGGGTCTGGAGACCAGAGGAGTATCGTTTCATTGCTCAGTTAGGAGGGGAGATCAGGCAAGTACAGATCACTCCTGATGTACTGTCTGACGTCTGGATTTGGGCCCCTCCCGGCTACACGGAGGGTGCTGGGGAGTTCAGATTTAGCAGCTGCTACGATCTTGTTCGTTCCCACTTCGACAAGATCGAGGAGTATGACTTTATATGGGGGAAGGGCCTTGCCAGAAAGATGCAATTGTCTGCATATAAACTGGTGCTGGGCCGGTTGCTTACTAGGGACAGACTGCTTCGGTTCGGGGTCCCTGTCCCTGACCCTACGTGTGTTTTGTGTGAGGCAGAGAATGAATCCATTGGGCACCTGTTCTTTCAGTGCCAAGTGGCGTGGAGCATCTGGGCAGAGCAGAGCCGGAGATACTTGGGAGGGGTTGGAAGGGAGCGTGACTTCAGAGAAATCCTTCAGTGGATTGGAGATGGCAGGGGCCGGGGGCAGAGCTGGGCTAGACGTGCTAGATTGAGGCTTGCTGCATCAGTTTGGCATGTCTGGAGGGAGAGGAACCGGCGCATTTATGAGGGACTGTCCACCCCACTGGTGGGCATCCTTCATAACATTGAGTCGGATGTACTAGTAATGTCCCCCTGAGTTGGGATTGTATCTCTATGTTGTAACCTTATTGCGATGATTGTGGAATAAAATTTACCCTTTTTCCAAAAATATATATATATATATATATATATATATATATATATAAGCTTTGTAATATGTTAAATATTATTATGAATACAAAATAACATGGTAACTTAGTGCAGGTGGTTTTCACTTATACCTACTATATAAAAGTCATGGGTTCAAGGCCTTGTAGAAGCATTTTTTTTTCTTTTTTAAATGGTTTCATTTTTTTTTAAAGGGACACCATTTTTTATTGTGTCGTGGGCCCCAAAATCTCTGGACCTGCCCTGTAAGGATTGTTTCTGATACCAATTTCTTTTACAAATATGGACTTTTGGCTCATTCTAAAAAAAGAGAAATAATCTATAAGATTCACTAAATCTACTAAATCAATCTAAAAGATTGACTAAATCTACGAGTATATCTACAAAATAAATCCTAGAGGTCCCAGGAAATTATTCCTAAACAAATCCTAAAATACACCAAATTTGGTACCAACCAAATATTCTAACATCACTGTAATTCCGATCATGACTGAACAGAATTTATGGTCATCTACTGACTATATTCTTCAACATTTCTACTACTCTAAAGAGAGCAACATATTACGAGGCTACTGATGAATTCGTCACAAATTTAAATTCAAGAAGAAAGAAAACCAGACCTAAAATGCATGTTGCAAACAATAAATGATCTATTATTCAACATTAGTTGGGTAATTGACATGGGTGTCAAGTGTCTAGGTTTCAAAAGTGTCACATGGTAACCTTCCGAAAAACTGACTTGGACATAGCTACAGTACGCCGATGTGTATGAACATATGAATTGTTGAGAGACTTTTGTTACAATGACAAGATAAGTGGTGCACCTGCTAGATTGACCAGTCAATAGGTCATTTGGCTACTACATCAGCTAGTTCTTGCAAGTACGGTTCGTTTTGATACATGGAACATGTATGGTTATGAGGTACACTATTTTTTTTGGTAAGTAGTATGATGGGGTTAGGCTTAACCACTACATCTCAGTTCACTTAGCAACAATATATATATATATGCTCTTCTACACAACAACGAGAAAGTGGGTGGCCGACGGTTCCTGACTCTATCCTGCAGGATTTTCAGAACTGTCTTTTGAGATCGGGAGATTGCAACCCTTTGCTCGATCTGGTCATATTTGGACCTGGAATAATAAGGCTCTGAGAAGAAGAGTGGCTTGTCAACTTGACTGAGCTGTGAAAATAGTAGGTGGTTGGCCTCTTTTTCTACGATTGTTGCCGAGGGATTGGTAGCAGGTACTAGTGATCATTGTCCTATTCCGATCAACCTTCTACAACCAGAGAGACACAAAGCTCGTCCTTTCATATACAACAACAAGTGGCCTATAGTTGCTGGTTATCAGAAGACGGTGGCCTGCGGGCTTGCTAGTCGGACTTATGGGAACAAACAGTACACACTGGTTCAAACCTTGAAGAGAGTTAAAGAAGAGCTGAAGACTTGGAACAAATTCACGCCTTCCCCGTCACTGGGGCAAAAGGAGAAAGAGCTTCAAGAGATACAACACATGTCCTCCAGTCGGACATTCTTAATGAGGATATTGGGAGATGCAAGCGGTTGCTAATTCGGGAGGTGGGATCTCTTCGCCTGTAGAAGGAACTCCAACTTGCACAACGGACTAAGTGTGATTGGCTGAAGGATGGAGACAGATGCACCAAGTTCTTTTACAATGTGGTCCGCACGCGACAACATCGTAATTCTATTCATCGTCTTATTGCTGAGGATGACTTGGAAATGCGAACATAGCAAGCTATCCATGATGAGGCAGTCAGGTTCTATTATGATCTCTACAATCAATCTGATTATACTAATGTGTTTCTTGATTTGATATATAAGAAGCTGGTCACTACTAGAGCAAATGATATTCATTTAGCTCCTGTGACGGAAAAGGAAATGGAGGATATTATTAGGGACACCGATTCCAACAAAGCGTCAGGTCTTGATGGATTTAGTAGCAAGTTCTTTAAATCCCATTGGGCAGATGTGAAGACGTAGGCGGTTGACGTGATTCGAGATTTTTTTTTTCTTTCAGGGCAGACTTTTGCGGGAGATCAGCTATACATTCCTAACTCTAGTATCGAATAAGGAGGGTACGACTACTCTTGCCGACTTTCGCCCTATCGCTTCTATAATTTCATATACAAGCTTATCACGCATCTCATGTGTAATCGCATGAAGGACATTATGCCGAGATTGATTTTTCCGAATCAGGCTGCATTTATTCGAGGTAGGAGTACCGCGGACCATTGTTTACTAGCGCATGAGATGGTACGAGGCTTCAATAAGGCGGGAGGAGAGAATACTTGTATCAAATTGGATCTCCGGAAGACTTATGGTATGGTCAACAGAAAATTTGTCTGCCATATTCTATTGGTCATAGGGTTCAGCCCTACCTGGGTCCAAGGTTGTAAAAATCGCTAGTGGGCCGCTAGTCGGTTCGCGGGGACTATGAATAAATCGGATTAATCGGAGACTAGTCGGGGGACTAGTCGGATTAATCGGTTTGAATTTTTTTAATTAAATATATATATATGTATATGCAATAAAATAATAATACATGTCATCAAAGTATTAACTTAAATACCCAAAAAAATATATGCAATATATGTCTTTTGTATGCACATTTTCTTTCTCCTCCTCTTCTTTCTCCTTCTCCTTCTTTGTCGGTTGCTTTTAAGTTTTTGAAAAACTGAATTTTGGATGAAATTTTGATCTTTTTTATCCTTTTTTTGGAACCGAGGCCTAATCGGCCGACTAGCCCCCTAGTCGAGTCGGTGAAGGCCGACTACAGATTAGTCGGGGACTAGTCGGCCGACTAGTCAGATTTTTACAACAGTGCCTGGGTCGACCGAATCCGGTAGTGTATTACCATTCCTACTTTTTTGGTCCTAATTCGAGGACAACCATATGGGTTCTTTGGTAGTAATCGGAGGCTTCGGCAAGAAGACCCCTTGTCCCTTGTTCACCATTGTTATGGAGTACCTCACGTGTCTCATGGATGCTGCGAGTTACTGTCGGAAGATCACTCTTTTGTTCAAGCAGGTGACCCCTCACATAACTTATTTGATTTATGATGACGATTTTCTTCTGTTCGTGAAGCCTTCTAGGCCTGGATTGAGAGCGGTCTCTAATATTATGTCTTCCTTTAAGCGGCCATCGGGTTTGAGTCTCAATAAGGAGAAAAGTAAGGTTTACTTTAACTGATTATGTCAGGATAAAGAGGAGAAGATTGCTATCTTGGGTATTAGCCAGGGTACTCTTCCAGTTAAATATCTTAGGGTTCCTCTCCTGTAATTATTCTATAAACCTGGAATGTCAAAGCTTAGTTGAGTTCACTCAGCGGTGGGTAGAAGGGTGGTAGGCGCAAAGTCTCTCTTTCGGCGGCAGAATTGAGCTGGTCCGATGTGTAATTTCAGCGGTAGTGATGTTTTGGCTGCAATCAGTCCTTCTACCAACTGCTACCATCCGAAAGATCGAGAAGATATGTTCAACTTCATATGGCGGAGAGGTATTCATGCGATCTCCTGGGAGACTCTATGTCGTCCCAGGGAAGAAGGGGGAGTGGGTCTCAGACCTCTTCTAGCACTTCGAAAGATTGCTAGTCTACGACTGGATTGAAAATTTATTTAGGGAGACTTACTGTGGACGACCTGGATGAGGAATCAATATTTTTGCCAGAAATCTTTCTGGAAGTGTTGATGTAACAATAATGAATCGGTTGTCCTCAAACATATTCTCCGTCAGCGGGATGGCTTGAAACAGCGTATCACTCGAGTTATTGTTGATGAAAAGGAGAAGAGCCTTTGGGAAGATCCTTGGGTTGCTAACCAGAGCATACCGGAATGGCTGGGTATCGAATGACGGGCTCCTTTGCCTTGGCAGGACCGGGTCAACTGTATCATCGGGATAGGTGCATGGCAGTTGGAGGACCTACATATTCTGGCGAAACTTGCAAATTGCATTCGTCACATCCCTGGGGATGTCGATCGGGATGTCTGGAGGTAGGATGGTTGTCATACTAGAGGATTTGTCTTCAAGCTTGCTTACGATCAGACTCGAGAGCATTTTGTCACTTGGGGAGTATGCTGATATCGTTTGGCAGAAAGGTATTGCAAGGAAGTTCCAATATTACATGTATAAGCTCATGTTGGATAAACTACTAACCAGGGACCGTCTTCACCGCTTTAGAATTCTTCATGCTGACCTTAGTTGTGTACTATGTGGTCAAAGACTGGAGTCCATGAAGCATATGTTCTTGGAATGTTGTTATTCCTTGGAAGTCTTGCAGGCGCAAAGAAGGGCTCTAAAGTTGAGGAATGGTAACTCTATGCAACACACAGAGATCGTGGAAAACATCATAGGGATTCGACGACGAGGATTGCGTTGGTTGAAAGAGGCTTGTACCCGTCTGGCTTTTGCAGTATGGCATATCTGGAAGGAAAGGAGAAAGGAACAACATGATTTTTGTCGGGTTTCATACCTCTCCTACTGAAGTTCTATATAACATTTAGTTTGATGTAAAAGGGTTGATCCCCAGTTTGACTCTCACCCAAAGGGGTTGAGTTGTAACAAGCATTTTATCAGATCCTACTCTTGCAAGCTTCATCTTGATAACTAATTGATTCCATTGTCTTTTATATTAACCTTTGACCGATATCTTTGTTTAAGTTTGTCTTGTGAGGTCCAAATTGCCCGAGTTGCCACTTTTGGCATCCAGATCGAGAACACACAAAAGGCTAAAATTAAAGGTAGCGTCAACTAAGAACAAGACGAGAGAAAATTGTCTTAGGTGGTTTGGACATATAGACAATGTAGATCACTAGATGCTTTTGTAAGGAACGCTGATATAATAGTTAATGGAGATGTTAGTATAAGAGGTAGGCATAGACGAACATGGTTTGTAGTTTTAAAAATGATATGATTTTTGTTAGTGTTACATATGACATAGCCCATAACAGAGACAAATGGAAGACGAGGAACTAAACAACCAACTCCAAATCATAGGGATAAAGCTTTCTTCTTGTTGTGCGTATGTGTATGTGTATAATTGTCGTATCGTGGTATCTTTACCAGTCCAAAATAGGGTGTCGTTTTCTCTCTTCTCAACTTTCAAAATGACTAGATACTATTCGCAGAATAATAGATCATGTGAGATTTCTTTTGTGAAATTTTTATTGCTTCATATATTTCCAGTCATAAATAATAGTAAATGACTAATATTTACTTTATGACTAGCTTGATTCATATTGTCATTATGAAGTTATGTTCTAAAAGAATTATTAAGTAAGGAAACTAGAAGCAACATTTGCTTGTACAGGCTCCAACTTGCCAAACAACTTTGATATCATTTCTAAATGCCTTATTATCAATCCATAGAAGCATTCTATTCAAAATTAACCAAAAGAAACCTAAAAACAATCCATTAGAATGTAGAACCTCACGAATACGCCAAAATGAGGATGCTTGGTTCATGTCTTGAGCTAAAACACCATCTGATATGAGGCCATCTTCCATGTACCGTAACAAAAAAGCTTCAAGTTTAGCCCTACATTGCCAATATGCACATAAATGGAATCACTAATATTTGATACCTATCCTAATAAAAGAAGCCATAGTAACACACACATATACGAATATACGATGGAGTAACAAATTACTTAATTCAAATCAGGGCTGGCTTATATTCACAAGGCAGCATGGACGGTTCAACAGTCTCCATGATCTTCATTCTTTCAACCATTGATGGTTAAAAAGTTATGACTTGGAAATTTCTAACCACTGGTAGCATGGGAGACGGAAGGAAGAAGAAGAGATGTGGCTAATCCTAACTTGGAAAAAAAAAACTCAGATTTTAGAGAAAAGCAACACCCTACATAAGGGAGTTCCATCTTATTTATAGTAAAATAGTACAAGTAGAAAGACTAAACCACCCCTGAACCCTAAAATAAACCAAAAGGGTGCATATTTGCTGGATTAATAGATCATTTTTCACTGGGGAAAACTCGATCTACCTGTAGATCCTATTCTTCTACACTACGGGTTAAGGAATTCCAAAATGATGAACTTTTCATTAATAGAACAAATGAAATTTGATTGATTTGTCTTTCATGCAAAGACATTTTTCAAGGTGTGGAATGGTCCACCAAGACATTTAGATACACTTCTAAATTTTATATAACTGCCCAAGAGAGAGAAACTGTTTTGTACATAAATAAAATAATATGACATACATTCTATAAAGGTTAGACCTCAGAAATTTGGGATAAAGGCTTTGTTGTTGTACATGCTAATACGCTATAAGATTGAAGAGGGACACAACCCTAGCTATTGTAGTTGGAATTTACCTGTCATATGATTCATCACTACCAGTTGTCTCGATAAGAACATAGAAATTGTACAACTTTGGCGGGAAAGGATAGCGGACACCCTCTAAGTGAGTCAAAACCTTCAAAGTCATATATAACCACAACTTATCAACTTAATTACAAAATAACCAACCCCTAAGTAAGCATTTCAGGACTACAACAAAAATATATTGATGATCAAATAAAAAGAGGATAATCAGTAAGGACTAGCATCAGGCATTGCATAATCAGCTGAACAATTGCTTCAGTGAAAAAATAATCCAAATGCATAAACAAGCAACAAATCTGCCAATTCAAGAGAAGGTCAACCAAGCAAGTTGATCAGCATTCACTAAATCGTAAACTATTCATTAACCGCTTGATAAACACATCTGTAGAACTACCACTTTCTGAAAAAAAGAAAAAAAAAAAAACATTCATTTTAATGTTGTTGTAAACCAAATTCTGCACTAGAATACTACTGATATGCAGGGCGGCCCTGAGCTCATGGGAGGCCCAAGGCGAACTTCCAAAATGGAGCCCCCATACATAGTGTAAAAAGAAGTAAATTAAAAAAACTATCATCATCAAGAATTGAACTAAGGACCTCATATATGCAAGCCTAACTTAACCACTACACCATAATTGTTTTGTGTTAAATGAGGCCGATGAGACATACTAGATCTGTTTTAGATACAAAAATATTAATATATTTATATTTAAACTGATTTTTTTGGACCCTCCGGACACGTGGGCCCTGGACGGTTGTCCTGGCTGCCCTGGGCAGGGCCGGCCCTGCTGATATGGACTTTTAAGTTTGTTTATAGGGTACCGGAACCCAACTGGAAGATGCTATGGAGCGTGGACCTGCCAAGTTTGCACCTATTACTGGTGTCAAATGGAACTGACAGACACCACTCCAAGATTTGGTGAATAATAATTGAGTATAAGAGATGTCAAGAAGACATGGTAATGAGGATCATTCAGGCAGTGATGTACACTTAACATTCTTATAAGTAATTTATGTTTATATCTATAAAAGAAATGGGCTGCCTAATTATCAATAACCGGACCAGAGTGATTATGTCTTTAAGAAATCCAGAAATTCGTCAAGACTGAGGACTATTCAGTCCCCTAAATGGGTATGCTGCCATATGCACATCTCAGGATCACCATATAAACTATGCTTGGAAGTTATCGAAGGTACAATTAAATATAAAGATAAAATTCATTCTTCTATGAAATAAGCAATTGCCTCATGTTGACTATCTGATCTTTTGAGGACAGAATCCTTACTCCAATCTAAGACATTCAGCTGATAACAGTCATAGGTCTTCTACCTCTAACTTCCATCTCACCCGTTCTGTCTTCATCTCTATTCTTGAATCCTTTCCTATTCTACTTAGTTTGAAGTTTTGAACCCGAGGTTGCTCTCAAAGTATATATTAAAAATTAGCGTTCGTATAAGGAAACTAAACTGGGTCAACAGTTGGTCAATACTCATTGTCAGGTCATCGGCCACCGACAAGCACAGAATATCCGGAACTATAAATTTATAAGCTATGGAAGAGTCTTGATCCAGTAACCGTTATAGCACACTTGAAACCCTATAACATATGGGAAAAAACCATTTCATAGGTTTTTTTTTATTTCAGGTATAGGATGAGCTCCGTTATGTAACCTATAACTTCCATGGGAGTTTTTGGGATATTTCAATGCATGTTATGGTTTGAACTATCTAGCGGAAAGAAATATGACATTTTGAACTAAGAAGAGTTCTCTTGACTAAAAAGTTTCAATGCGTTCTCTTATTAATTTTTGGACAGGATCTATGCCAGCTAAAATGAAATCAAAGTAGATTT
Organism: Iris pallida; assembly: GCA_029216955.1. NCBI lineage: Eukaryota > Viridiplantae > Streptophyta > Magnoliopsida > Asparagales > Iridaceae > Iris > Iris pallida. The sequence goes on along the minus strand of JANAVB010008800.1, from coordinate 8,713,213 downwards.
CTCTTGATTAAAAAGTTTCAGTGCGTTCTCTTATTAATTTTTGGACAGGATCTATGCCAGCTAAAAAGAAATCAAAGTTAGTAAGCCTCCTTGGGCATGTCTGTGTTACTCTGGAGTACCATGCTACTACTCATTGCTCCAAGGCTGGTTCTTCTATAACAATCCCTTGGGCAGAATATGATCGTCTTGTTCACGGTCAATCAACTCACAGTACTACTCCGCCTTCTACAGCAGCCTCCAGTATTGCTCATGTCATTCCGCATCCATTCTGGTTGTTAGGTTTTGGTGATACTTCCGGCATAACAGGAGATCAATCATGTTTCATTCGGGTACAACTTTTGTCTAATCTTTTACATGTTTACATTGCTGATGGCCAACCCTAACAAGAGACCAATCATATTTCTCTCAGATACAGCTTTTGTCTACTCTTCACACATTTACTTTGTTGATGGCCAACCTTCCCCGGGGGCTGGAACTGGACTAGTTTAGGTTTCTCCTCATCTATTATGCACCTCAGTTTCATTAATCTTCTTTTCATTAGTCATTTCACAAAGTCTTAAAACTGCTGTGTTAGCTTCTTTCCTTCACACAGTGTTTGAGGATTTTTGGAAATGAGGATTAGTGGAGGCTATCAAAGGAGTAACTTGTACTACTTAGATAGATCCCTTGTATGGTTCAACACTTTCTCCACTAAGTCGGTATCTCCTCTTCAGCAGCATCAACAACTAGATCATCCCCCTCTGCAGAAAATTAAAATTTTCTTGCTATTAGTCACTTGTATCTGGTTTTCGGTGCGAGGCTTGAGAATTGCACAAACACTTAACACCATAATTAATCTACCCCTTCTGGATTCAACAACCAGAGTCTTGGCACTGGCAACTTGGTTCATTATGATATTTGGCGTCCTAGTCGAGTACCGTCTACATGTAGTCTTGTTACTATATTACTTTAATTAGTGATCATTCTCTGCTTACCTGGATATATATAGGTTGAAGATTCGGCCTCAAGCTTTTGACATGTTTAAGGTGTTTCATCAAGAAGTTAGAACTCAATTTGGTTGTGAAAATTAAACTAAAACCTATCATACTGATAATTCTTTGGTGTGCCTGTGTCATGACATGCCAGCTTATTGTAATACTTCTTGTGCCCGCACTTCTCAGCAAAATAGACTAGTTAATATTGATGGCTCTATTGAGTGATTGATGGTCCATTTCATTGCTCAAAGATTTACTCAGCAATACGACATTGATTATGACAAGGCATCCTCGTCGGTTGCCAAACTCAATATTGTCTGAGTTTTACTCTCTTTGTTATACATCCTCGATTTCCATTGCATCAATTGGGTATTAAAGTATCTTTCTTAATAGTGATATGACTGGAACTGTCTATATGCAGTAACCCTAGGTTATAAGAGTAAAGGGAGTCTTGATTGTCATCTTCAGAATCTATTTATGGTCTTAAATAGTACACCTCAAGCTTGGTTTTTACAAGTTCAGTCAAGTATTTCAAAATATCGGTTTTACTTGGAGTATTGTTGATACCTCCCTTTTCATTCACCGTTGGACTCAGGACACGATGGTTCTTCTGGTCCGTGTGGATTATATTCTTATTATTAGAGATGATATGTTGGTATTGCCAAGATAAAGACACATCTCTTTGACCATTTCATACCAAAGAACTCGGTCCCTTGCATTCTTTCCTGGGTATTGAGGTTGCTTGTTCGGGTGATCATCATTTTACGACTCAACGAAATATTATCTTGATCTCCTAAAGGAATATGGGTTGTTTGGTTGCCGACCTGCTGATACTTCCTTGGAGCCAAATTTGAAGCTCCCCAATCTTGGCTCTGCATCTAACTATCTTCTTCCTAATCCAGATGTATCTTCGACTTGTTGGCAAGCTCGTCAGTCTGACAGATAATCACCTGACATCCCATTTGTTGTAATCATTGTTGGTCAGTATATGTAATATCCTTGGATCTCTCGTCTTCAAGTTGTTAAAAGTATTCTCAGTATCAGAAGAAGTCCCTTGGCCAATGTTGATGCCTATTATGCTACATCTCTTGATGATTGTCGACTAGCATCTTCCACACATTATTTGGTGGTAACCTAGGTACCTCAACAAAAAACAATAGTTGCACTCTCCTCCAACGAAGATAGTATCCCTCGATTGCCCATGCAATTTGCTCACATGGCTTAAAAGCATTCTCTTTAGTATCGTTGAGAACTCCCTTTCTTGGTGGCACTCTATTGTAACAATAAAGTTGTGACTCACATTCCTAAGAATCCGGTCTTCCATGAGCACTCCGATAAAGTTCCGCGAGGCTATCTTCACAACGTCTAGCTACTTTTAAGTTGGCTGACTTCTCGCTAAGGCTTTCCCTCAAGCTCGACATTCACTCTCTCTCTCCAAGCCAGGCACGATTGACATCTAATATCCAATTTGCGGGGGAGTATAGCAGATAAATTTCTTTGTATATTTCCTTTATCTTTATTATCCTTAGTTTAGTCCGATGTCACTAACTCCTAGGAAGGCAGGCTACTCTCCTATATTGTACTTACTTTTACCTAAATCAATAAAGGCAATCATTGTTGAGCCAACTTCTCAACGTACTGATTAAATTTCTACCCTTGATCAACTGTTGCTATAGGGATGAGATGTGTAAATATGTCATAACCCTTAGGGTTAAGACTTAAGCTATGGTTCAAGTTTTTCCTTGGGAAGGAGAAAAGCAAGGGTTTCTTCTCTTCTTCATAGATAATCCAAGGAGTCTATCAAGGAGATCACAAAAAAGTGAAGCTTGGATGTGAATGATTCTGAGACATCAACTTACTTGTTCATGGAATGGCATATGGAGCTGTGCAGCGATGGGAGGTATACCTTCCTCTTTGATCGAAGTTTGGACTTAGAATCTAGAGTGTGCATTCAAGAAAAAGTTCATAATGGTGATGAAAAACTTTTACTTCCATTGTGCTTGAGGATCAGCATTAGGTATAAAAAGCTTTTACAGTTTTACTTTTGTTGTGCAGCTTGTGCTTGAGGATCAGCATTAGATACAGACTCTCAACATGTACATGAGTAAGAAAAAGAACAATCGTCTAAGTATTGGTTGCAAGCCTAGTGATAGAAACAGGATCTAAGTTTGTGTTATACAGATAACAGAAATTATATGATTCCGACGCTACAAGCAAGTTCAAAAACTAAGTTTCGAGCGCTTCCTAAGAGAAGCGACGATGTGTGGTGGGTGGGTGGGTGTTTGGGTTGGGGGGGGGGGGTGTCAGTCGGTGCTTTTGAATTGTTTTTTCTGCAATTCCGGACCCTCTAATGCCGATCTGACACGATGAATGAAACATATCATACTCAATACTTTATACCTTGGTAAAGGGGGTTTGGTGGTTTTGAATCGTTCAGTTTGTAGTTTCTGCAGTTCGGGACCCTCTAATGCCGATCTTAAATGACTGAAACATATTGGTTGATACTCAACACTTTATACCTTGGTTGGTTTCTTTTTTCTGAGGGTGGGGGGTGGATTTCGTTGGTTGTTAATGGGTCGGTTTCAGTAGTTTCTGCAGTTTGGGGCCTTCTAATCTGAAACAACTGGAACATATCGGTTGATGCTCAACATTTTATACCTCGGTTACAAGACACTTACAATATGAGTTCACTTGACTATTTCTACTAGTAAGCTAATGGCTGTTGTAGAATGGCATGGCAATTATAGTGGGTAAACAGAAATATACAGACAATTGAAAAAAGTGTTGTTGTGTTTGTAACAACAAAAGACAATGCTAAAGAAATATTTCCGTCACAGGTATCTTACCATATCCATAGAATGGCTATCCATAAATTCGAATGCAGAAATAACCTCACCTAGACCTCTCTTTGCTTCCAATAGAAGTTTCTGGAGGCAAGAAAACATGTCAAACTATAGTATACATTCAATAAAATCCCATATATGAAGTCATGGGCAAGAAAACATGTCAAACTATAGTATACATTCAATAAAATCCTATATATGAAGTCATGCAAGAGTGAGAAAGATTGTTAAGCTTCTAAACTATATATGCTTGCATCAGTCCGATATGTTGTGTGAATGTATAAGTTCAAAAGCATTACTAGACACACGCACACGAGCGTGTGTGTATGTATAAGGAAAGAGAAGGAACTGTGAACATACACATCTAGATAGCTGTGAACACTCAATAAAATGAGGTGTCTCCCATTTTAGTAATATTGCTCGCCTTCTATCTCCATAACACCTGTCCGCTCATATCAAAACTCCCAATAACTTCCCATAATTATTTTCAGCTTGTGCATCCAGGACGAAGGATGCAGACCGCAACCTCATACACGGTTGCAAGAAAGTGGCCTGTCTTCCAATGACTCCTGCCCATATCCCCGGGGCACCTTGCTTCTGCAATCGTTCTTTGTTTCTTCTCCTGAACATTGCACTTCAACCTACCACTTCATATTCTTCAGCACCAAGCTATTACACAACATTACATGCTACATACTATCAGTTTGCTATTATCTCCCAAACCCATATGAGCTCCACTACAAGTACTTTGAAACAAGATTGGTCCTTTCAATATATGTCAAGATCTCCCTCATCATGTACTGTTGGAGAAGTCCAGGCAGCTTATGCTGGCTAGCATGCCAACTAACAAACAACTTCATCCAGATAAGGATAAGCTGATACTCCTGACGACAGAAGGTTTAAAGATTTCAGTTGTCATCGTCAACCTCCTCTAAGTAACATACTAGTGCTGGCAACAGAGACAAGGAGGTGCAGGAGATGAATTGCAGAACCAATGTAGTAGTTGTTGGTGACAAAGAAAGTGAGGTATCAATAGGACAAAAGTAAAAAAATATACAAAGCATGAGTTGCCGACCTCCTCTGTTAATCGTAGCAGTAAGCATAGGAAGAGAATCTTGTGGCATGGTTAATGTTTATGTTAGAGTCAAGGTAAGCCTGTGTGCGAGAGGCTTCAGCGGGACTGGAGAAACCTTAGACTCCAACACCACCACCACCACCCCCCCCAAAGAAAAAACCCTCCCCAAACCCACACCCTAAGATTCATTATTTGTGAGTTTGACCTCCCACAATCACTAGTCCACCACTCACAACACAATCACCACTATCCCGCTACTGTTACCACCACATATATCGTGACACGGACGTCAACCATAACTGTTGGTACACCCCCACCATCCCAACACCAATACCATCCTTCGCATACCTTCCATTCACATCCTTCACTGCCACCAAAATCATAACTATCACATCGTAATACCAAACACAGACGATTATCTACATCTGGAATATAACCCTCGACAGTCTAATTCTTCCCATGACAACCACCTGGTTTGGCGGGAACAAGGTGTAACGATGAAGTTGGTGGTACTAGATAAGAAGGAAGAAGAAAAGATTATTTATTAATCACAGATATATAATTTGAATTTAAACTTCGACTTAATTATTAGGGAATATTTTGGTTCTTTTACATAATGTGAATGTCATTCAGGTGCTTATTAACAAAAAAGGAAATAAAACTAATGGTATGGGTCAAACATTCTAATATTTAACATCAAGTGAGCTATATGCTTTACATGTAAACATTTGGGGGATTTCCCACAATATACCTATATGAGTAAGATGGAAATATGATCTTTTCGCTAGAACAAGATTGGACAGTTTAATTTAGCAGTTTGCTGTGAAGCAGGTTGGTAATTTTGCCCAACAATAATAGGAAGTCTAGCAGGCAGTGAAGAGGACTCCACTTGCATTTCTGCTAGATCGGCATGACAGGCTGCCAGGCTAGAAGGGTTATAAGCCTATCATCTGACACCTGATGCAGATTTTAGAAAAAATAAACAAATCCTCTTAATCCGAATTAGCTATAAAGGGACGTCTTTCTTAATCCTTGTAGCTTAATATCTGTAAAACTTTGGGAGTTTGACAATTGATTAACAAATATCCTTGGTAGTTTTTAGTGTTGGATAACAATAGAGTAATTAGTAGATTAAACCTTCATACTTAACTATGATGTCAAATATTTTAACAAATTCTCCTATTTCTTTTCTCTTTCCCTGAGCTAATTGCTAATACTAGGGGGAGAAGTATTAGTAATCCAGGTTAAATATCACCCTAAATCACAATCATATGGTCCCCGGGGTTCACTAACCCCTAATACTCATAGGGGTTTGGCAACCTCAGTATAGACTAAAGCCTCCAAGTACTAGCTTTAACCTGTTATCAAATGCTAGCTGAATGTAACTTGTAGAATTAGAATAAAGAAATGAATTGTGTGATCTGGTGAAATAAGCGACTAAGATAGGTAGAATGGTTTTGAGTTACAGTATGTACATTTTAATAGCTATACACAACCTGTGAATGCATGAGTGCTCCAGTTGGCTGGTACACATATAAGTAGGCAGCAAGGAATAATGACAACCATTGAGCATCCACAGACTGTCACTAGAAAATCAAAGAACTACTTGTATCTACAAAACATTAAGTTATTGCGCGCACAACCCCTCCCCTCCCCCCCCCCCCCCCCCCCCCCCCCCCCCCCCCCGCGCCAAACCACCCCCAGAGTTTCATACTCCTGATAAATGTTTACTAGTTTACACTCCCAACTCCACCTCTCGGACAATTCTATACATCTCCTCTTTCATATGCTTAAATAAAAACCCACTTAAGTTTTGTTATTTGTATAATGCAGTTGCCAAAGCAATCTTTTGACCTTAAGCAAGAGATAATCTATAACATTCTGATTTAGTTACTTGTCTAACTTATAAAATTTGGTGCATGTTAGCCTATAAATGTATGATGATATGATTTTATGAAGTTAATTACATGCTATAATTGATTTTAAAAGTTAGAAATATGATTGTATGCGTAGTTGAGAATAGTAAGTGCAAAACAATTGTTAACTAGTGAATGTTTTCACTAAAACCAACTGAGAAACTATATTTATGACTATTTCTTGCATCCTATATTTTGTAAATGGGAAAGATATAGGATTGTATAACGTTGAGTTACGGTCGCGTGACCGCAAATCGCACCTAAATCGGAGTTCAGATGAGAAAGTTATGATTATTTTACTAATTGTGCGCCGATGGGACCCACCGGAGGGAAATATTCTATTGGTCGACTCTTTTTCATGTCCGTGAGGGCTTGACACCGCATTCTTTTCGTGGGAACTGAATAAGAACACCTATTTAGACCCATTTTAAGGAAGGTGAGAACTTCAATAGTTATCCATTTTAGTTGTTGAGGATCTTAACTTTGCCTTAAGAGAGAGAATAAAGGAACTTGTGCAGAGAAGAAGGAAGAAGCTTATTTCCCTAGTCTAGATAATTAAAAATTTGGTAAGTCTTTCATAATAATTGTTCCTCTCATCAAGATCTATCCATATATATATTTAGTTTTCAATTTGGTTATGATTTACTTTAAACATGTTCTTGAGCACCTCTTGAATTTGTGAGCTATACTTAAAGATTTGTGTATGAATGCTAGAATTAAAGTTGTTCCTATGTTGTGGTGAACCTAAATATATAAATTTTGTTCTTACTCTTAGTAGTTATATGTAAGTATAATTAAAAAGGTGATTAGTGAGGATTAAGGCCAAATTAGCATGGATTAGCGTAAATTAGCTTGTTCACTTATTGAATTAACTTAACTCTACTAAATGATGGGTTGTTATGGGTAGTAAAGTTTAACTAATGCATTAGTTTCATGGTGGAAGTATATAGACTGATTATAAACGGTTGAATTAAATTTATTGTTATAGAATAATGATTGGGTTGGATTGTTAGGTTCATAGACGACGTCGACAACTTTAGTACAACCGGATAAAGGGAAGCAAGTTTAGTAACACCACCGAGGTGAGTGTACTCACTGAGTTGTTTATGATATGAAAATTGAAATGTGTAATATAGATATGTTATGGCTTCTTTGAAGCAACATATGTTGGGTTGTTTTACAACTCGGGATATGTTGAGTTATTGAAACTTATTGATATGGTTATGGCATACGGACAAGAAATGGAAGGTTTAGTAAATTTTGGAGATGTTTTAGCCTTAATTGGCATAGGGATGGATATGTTTATTTATATATGAGATGTTAGTACTTTTGTACTATAGAGATAAAGTTGGACTTTTACCTCATTCTTTATATGTTTACATTTTTCAGGTACTAGGATAGTGGTTGAGTCACAGGATTTTGTTTATTTTGGGTATGTAATATTTTTAAAAGGTTCATCAAACATCAAAGTTTAGCTCAGTATAATCTTTTAGAAGTTATGTTTATAGTTTGAAAATAGGTTGGTTTGTAATACTCCGTACTTTTACTTTGAGTTTATATAAACATGCCTTAAGTTTGAATATTTATACAAGCAGGTTGATTATTTCTATGATTATCTAAATAGTTGGGATGGGATGTGACATAATCTCATAACATAACATATATATACTCCACTAGAGGTACCATACACCCGCTAAAATATTTGGACAAAGCATTAAACTAAGAAATCTAAGTTGCATCACGAATTTAGAGGAAATAGATACAGCAAAGCTATTACGGATTGGAAAGAAATACCTGACAGCTTAAAAAATCTTTACAAGCAAGAAATGCTACATTAGTTGATAATAACTTGGGAGGTGTAAGCAATGAAACTTTAGTCACAATCCCCAAGGTACCTTCACTTCCTACACCAATTGTGTGGGGCATTATACATCGCATGATTCATATAAGAAACAACATCTGATCAATAAAACGTGAATGCATACCGATGAATAGATGCTTCAAGTCATACCCTGTGTTGTCTTTGCGTAAACTTGTAAGCATATCAAGAATGGTTCCATTCGCTAAGACAACTTCAAGGCCTGAAACAAGATGTCTTAAGCATGTCAAAATCATGATTCTGTCAAACATCCAAGAAGCATAGTTAATGGAACAGCTTAAATATTTCAATCATGACCAGAAGGATGTCATTTGAATGAATAAATAGTATCTTCTAGTACATATTTTAACGAAATTAAAAATGATTAAAGAGTGGATGTATATTTACTAATACAAACTAACAAAGATCATTGTTTGAATATGCATAAGAGTTCTTAAGCACAACTAGGAGCATACCAATAATAAGAATCATTATTCTTGAAAATGTTAGAAAAGATGCAAACTCACACATCCTGCACGTAAATCTACACTCTCATGCACAAACAACCACTCATGAAAAATTGAGTGCACATTCACACACGGTTTATGTTTAATATAAGAATACTACTCCAAAAGAATCAATAGGACAGATAAAAGAAAGACATAAAAAAATATTATACATGTACACAAGGATACAAGGGTTAAAACAACTTGCTTATTATTCTTTGAATATATACTTGTCCACTGCCCATCATCATCATCATCATCCAAGCCTTATCCCGTCAGAATGGGGTCGGCTTATACTTGTCCATTGTCCGTTATATAATAAATACATATGTGTTGGAATCTCCATACATGCACTGCCCACATTATCTGGCCCTACGATGACAACAACACAAACTCTGTATCACTCTTTGTACAATGTAAGAGTACTATGCATTTCAGTATTTCTCTCACTTCTTTATTAGGCATTTATTAGGCACTCTTTTCCTCAGGGTACTCACATGTTGGTTCCATATAAGTCATCACCATAAAAGGCAACGGTGATGGTACCAACAAACATGTGAAAACTCGCCTCGACAACAAGGTTTTCACCGGATCTAATGGGTGGGTAGATTGTGGAAACTTTTTCTTATGTGGCAAAATTGAAAAGTGTTTGGCTTCTATCAGTGGCTGTCAGTCACAAATGGCCACTTCGACAACAAGAATGGGATCTTTCTGGGACAATTTAAATCTCTCAATTAGAAGTTACGTAAAGAACTTAGTATGTCATCTCTGCAAATCTATCTATAGTCTCAAGCGGTCTCCTATGCATGATTTGGACACATACTTAGGTTTCTCTTGAATATGTTTGGGTTCTTTTTCTGTTCTGTTTTTACCTCTCGCAATGGTATTCCTATGGTGCTCCTCAAGTTCATAGCATAGGTTGAAACATAAGCTTCTCCAGCCTATAATATTTGTTAAAAGCTTTAATATGTAACGTTGTCCCATTTTCTATCAGCTCGAGTTTTTTGAAACATTGGCTAATTAACATAGAACCAAAGTCACCAGACCAAAAGGTCTTGGGTTCGAATCCTCTCATCCACCAATTAAATTGGTTTATATTATCTAATTTTTCATGTGTGATCCTCTTTCCACTTGGCTTTAGCCCAAGTGCATGCTCTAGGCTCATCCACGTATAGTACCAGCCTGCACATGACGGGGGTGTTAAAAGCTATAATATGTAATGTTGGCTCGTTCCTATCAGCTTGAGCTTTTGGGAACATTGGTTAACTAACAATATTATTAACTATCGCTATCTATGATGTTTGTGGCACATAAACAAATGAATATTTCTTGCCTCTTGTGTCCACTTTTTTTTTAGCTTAGAACATGGTTTCTTTTGGTATTATCTTAAGACACTAAGTTAATGGAAAGAATCATTGCCTGTGGCATTTGATTATCAGTACAATTTCATTGGGACAATCAATATTCTTCATGCAGAGTTGGATTTGGGAAGGGGATGACTCGGTTGCTCGGGGGAGGGGGGGAAATGGTGTTGTGGGGGTGGAGGGGGGGGCGCATATATTACACCAAAGTAGACAGTAAAATGTGTTTGTGTGTGTCGTGGAGGACTGTGATATGAGCCGACGGTGGGGGGGTGGAGAGGGGGCATGTATTACACCAAAGTAGACAGTAAAATGTGCGTGTGTGTGTCGTGGAGGACTGTGATATGAGCCGACGGTTCCTAAATCAAAGTGTCCGGATATAATTGCTGACCTATTCCACTCACAGATTCATAATATCCCTATATCATAAGGTTTCATCCAGATCCTGATGAAGTTTACGACACAGTAGAAGATAAACATCTCCTCTTACCATATGGGTATAGTGCTGAATGGATTAAGCTCTTTTACAATAACCTACACCTGCAGTAACTCTTTGATTAACTCCCTTGCTATTCAAAGGATAAGGACGTTTAAGGATATTGACACATCTTCTCTTTGCAAGCACTAAAGTAAATAAGAACCTCACTCTTACGGGATTTTTCTTGCCTATTTGGATATCGAGAGGTGTGAGGGAGGAGAGGTGGGAGTTCTACTGGAGGAAGTTGGAGTTCTACTGGTGCTAGAGAACCCGGGTTTGAATCCTACGACAAACATTTTAAGCGGGAACAAGTTATATTGCAATGTGAATCCAGCTCTCTGCCCAAATGGACTTCAACCTGCGGGGATGTGTTTGAATAATAAATATATAACCCTCAACCCTGATCATACCTCTAGAGTTTGAGTGTAGTAGCAAGGACTCTAACATTGTATGTATGTTAATCTAGAAGCTAACACTAAATAATGTTCCGGTATATCATTGTTACAAACTAAGCTACTTCAATCATCTTTTAGAATATAATGCATGTTAAGTTACTATTCATATGATTATCTTCTAATCATAATAGAAACTCCAGTACTTAATGAAAAATATGATGTTATAATCAGCTTTCTACACATACGTATAAATCATAATGCTATTATCAAGAAAAGGACCTGCCATTGTGATAGAATTTTAATCTAGCTCCACATATTGTGAAGTTGTTTTTTATATTATTTATTGTTTGTAGTTAGTTACTTGTAGTTTGACGACTCCAATAATCTGTTTCAAGATCCGTCACTAAGTATTAATACATTAATCTATGATTGCAAATGTTTTTAATTATTAATAAATGATATCTCTCATCAGAATATTGCTCTCAAGAACCCAACCTATCTCTTCTCCCCTATTCCTTTCCTTCACTTAGTTATTCTTTAAAGGGAAGGTAGAATAAATCAGTATACTAACAAGTCGGGAAACAAAATATGATACAAAAAATTAGTTTCAACTTGGGAATCAGAATCTGTGAACCAATGCAAAACAATATATATACAGCTGAACTTTCTGATATGTGACTTGTCAAAAGTGAATCAATGAGAGAGTAAGTATATATTGACTCGTAGGCTTTTCATGAGAGAATTTCGTTAGTTATTATATTAATCTTACCAAGAATATTTCCATGAAGTGATCCATAGCGTATGAAATGCAAACCACCAGCATTAGTAGAAACATTTCCACCAATTTGACAGCTTCCTTTTGCTCCCAAATCAAGTGGCATTATAAACCTACAAATTTGTATGCCAACAATGATGAGTTATGTGCAATCTACGAATGATCACAACCTACCACTACATCTATATACTAGCAGAGGACCCCATTCTATGCGCTGATATTTTAAGATACCGTATAAAGAAAACTTTTCAATTCGTGTGAACGAGGGATATTATGAAGGGCAAGCAAGTAACTCCACCAGTTGACCACACAACAGATCCAGTCATACACCAGAGAACACGACAGTGAGCATGTACAAAAAGCATGCACATGGATGCATCTTGGAGAGCCTGGATACAATTGTTACTGCAGAAAGCTGAGGAGCATGGAGGGAAATGTGAAAAATGTGAAGGAGCATAGTATTACGCCAAAAAGTTCACTTGCCAACTAGTCAATTCAGATTGTAGGATTAAAGTTCCTTCTGGAATGGAAAATAGGGATGGCCTCGTCGTGTTCCCAAATCTCTAGCTATGTTAAAACATGTCCCAAGTACACTGTGGTCATGCAAAAGACGACAATTTTGTGATCCATTTTCATTACCAGAGAGATGGGAGACATACTAGTAACCTAAGTTGCACGGATGCTCCTCTGTATCCATGTTTGACGCGTAAGTCGTAACAGACATGATTCTTCCTCGACACACTTGTCAAACTGGCCTCATATATCTAGGTTCCATAGAATATAACATAATTGAGATATTAGAATGTAACATTTCTTTGAATCTGGTGTTTTCTAGATATATTTGGAACCCAATCTACCAAAAACATGCAGCCACTATAAGATCCCAGATAATGTGAACATAGATATGTATTCATGTGTATATATTACTGTTCCAGGCTGTACCTATATCATAATTTCTTTTACAGGATGCCATATTCCGAATCTGTATCTAGTCTTTATCAAAATCTGTGGATGTCTATGAAATCTAGCTTGAAACCAAGTGATCTTCACCACTATGATCTCTCTATACCAACTGTGGAGCTAGGGCATAGTAGTAGGAACTGGGATTCACATTAGGAGAATCTAAGCTGAGGAGACTGATATTTATATGTGAAATTCATGGTGCTTGTGTGGACTTCCTTTATGCAGCAAAACCTTTATGGAGATATTCAACCACCAAGAGATGGAAGGGTTTAGGCTGCCTACTATTTCAGTGAAGGCAACTGGTCAGCTGATTGGGGCAAGGCACTAGGAAAAGAGAAGGTAAGGAAGAAGGGTCACACATGCATGACTGCCTACTCATTTAATCCAGGCAAAAAAGTAGACTGAAAGATTGTGGATTAAAACCAAGATTTTATGTATCGGCTGAAAACGATGTCGAAACTACCGAAACCGATCGTCAAAACCCTTCTCAATGTTTGGCCCATGACCACAAAATGAGTTTGTGCTAAGGAGAAGTATAACCTAGCACGATTCACGAAGCAATAGGCTTCCCCCACTCTGTTTGGGATGGAGATAATCTGGAAGTATCACTTGTTATAGTTCTTTGGTGCTTGACATCCATCCAAGCTTGTTAAGGCGGCACGTTGAATGGAGGCAAAAAATCCCAAAAAGGCCTAGGCGGAGCCTCAAGCCGGCTAGGTGGAAACCTCAAGACAACTTTTAGGGTTTGCAGTAGGTAGGTTAAGACAAACCTATAGTTTATGATTTGGACTTTGTCTTTTTGTGTGATAGAGTGGGGTTATAATATTTTTTCTAGTTGATGTATCTTTTGAACTCTGGTCATAGGTGTGATGTCTTATGTTGTTTCACCAATATTGATATTAATACATAGACAGAAACTGAGTTACGGTTAGAGTCGTCGGAAGATCTCTCTACTTTCGTAAAGTTAGAGCAGAAGAAGGGAGAAGAGGAGTCAATTTGGCATGTAAGGGAGAGAGAGAGAGAGAGAGTTTAAGAAAGAATTGAAGATCTGAAGTTGTCTCTTTCTTAATTCCATGTGTGGTTGGGCCTGGGACTGAGCTTGTTCCTTAACAGTTTTTTTTATGTCAATATGTGGGCTGAATTCAAATTTGAAGTGAAATAAGACAGCCTGAGCCGCTCAAAATGGGTGCCTCGTATCACTAGGCAGGTCCTTGAAGACCAATCCGCCAAGATCATTGTTGGCTAAGTGCCAGCATGCCTGAGACACCTATATGTCTGCCTAAGGCAGCTATGCAGTCACTTGTCAAAAGCTTGCATCCAAAAAGGCTATATTGTCATAAAGATTTCCGCATTAAGGATTTCTATCTTGTCACAACACATGTTCCAGTAGTTGGAAATGCTAAGTTCACAAAATAAAGGCAACTCTAAGTTAAATGCTGAAATGTCAGAACCAGGTTTTGAATCAGTCGATTTTGGTAATTTTGACAGTTTCTAACTCTCCATTTCCCATCTGAAATGGCTGATACTTAAAACCTTGAGAAAAACCAGCTAGTTGTTCTTCCTACTGCCAAGACTTAAGCAGAAAATATAGATCACAAGAATATACCAAACAAAGGTACCTTCTATAGATACATCAAGGATGTTAAAAGTCCATGAGGTTGCACCAAAACTCTAGTTGTGCAAGGATTGACGGTTACATATTCATATTACTCTACACATCCCCACAATGATATAACTTGCTTATATAAAAGCCACTTACAATGCTTGCCAGGGGAGATTTGAACACAAGTTGCTCTTATACCATAATTAAAGTGCCTCCCACCTCACAAAACTCAAGTGTTGGTAAAGGGTTGAATATTACTATTACTCAATTAGGAGCAAAAAGAGTATCAAGTGGTACATAATATTATCTTATATGAACATAGGGCACGTTTGGTTGCACGAAAGTATAGGAAAGTGTGAACGTGGGAAAATGGGGTTGGCATCTATGTTACCCGGACTCTCCACTTTAAGGAGAAGTACCCGTGTCGACCCTTTAGGACATGGGTATGGGTATGGAATCCGTATCCGATCCTCCATGGTGACAATCAGGATCCTTCATGGTGACAATCGAAAGACTGGTAGTGAAGTAGATAGTTTATTTTAATGTGGTAGTGATGTAGACAGTTTATTTTAACGTGGTAATGGTATAGATAGTTTATTTTAATATGGTAGACTGGTAGTTAAGTAGTAGGGGAGCTGAAGGGACGGTCCCTTAGGGACTTATTCAACTAGTTGAGTAAAGTTTACTAGTAATTTATAATTACTGGTTGTCTTTTTACGAAATCTTAGTCATATTTTCGTACCCGTACCCAAAATTTGGATCCTTTTTAGCCGAGTCTGTGTGTCCTTCAATTATGAGTTTGAAAGGCCCGACTCTTGGATATGTACCCGTACCCGACATCCGTACCCGAGTCTAGGTAACATAGGTTGGCATACGCGATGCGTATGCATAAGTTTTGACTTTCAAAATGTTGTTTGGATGGTGGAATTGGAAGATATGAAAGTGGAGAAAAAAAGAGTGGTCGTTTGGATATTTATTGAAAGTGGGAAAAAAAAGAGAGGAGTTCCTATGTTTGGATAGTTGTTGAAGGTAGATGTTGGTTGGAGATATGGTAGGTACTAGGTATCCTTTACCCCAAAAAAAATTCACAAATAATTCTCATTTAAACCTAAATTTTGCAATATAAATTTTTCTTTCACACAAGTAATTGACATATAATTAGTAAATGCAAATGACATATTGCGACATAAATTTTTCTTTCACACAAGTAATTTGAACTAGTAACTCATATTTGAGCTAGGTGTTGTGCAACTTATTTTGTAAATACAGCTTTCAAAGGCTACTTCTTCATCTATTTGTCAGCCCCTTACTAACATTACTTTGTTCTTTTATTTATAAAGGAGAGGACAATATCAGTCCCAATTTAGTCTTCCCCATAGCACATAGTCTTACGCACACAGCTCTAGCAATTTTCTTCACTTTTCTTTCATCAAGAATTTTATTGGTGAACTTCTCCAAATCTTTCTTCTACTCGTTTGATTTTTTGAAATAAAATTTTGATTTTTGATTGGAATGTCAGGGATCGAAAATTTTAGGATTTCAATGATTGTTGATCCGGTGATCATGGACACGTTCCGATTCAACGACTTCATCTCCTTTTTTTTTATTCCGATCAAGCGACAATGGCGGTTTCATGATCGACGATCCGCTGCTGCCGCAGTAGCTCTTCTTGAACTTTGTAGCACCCAATGCCCTGGCCAACGCAGCCCGCCGATCTGGGCTCTCCAGAGACCTCTATATTCATTGCTCCTCCCTCCTCTATTCCGGGATCGCAGCTCGCCCATGCTTGGACATCTCCAACAAGCTCTTCCGCTTGGCCCGCCTTTGTTCTTCACCGGAGAGAGTCGGTTGGAGTGACTGCAACAAACTACAACTTCCACATCGGGATCAGGAACTCGAGTCCTCCAAAAAAAATGTCACTTTCTCTCTCTTTCTCCGAACTTCCTACGAGTCTCAACAAAAATTGGGCGGATGTATAGCCGGAGGAAGGGGGAGACAGGAAGTGCAGCGCAACAAATCAAGGGAACTACAGCGCATCAAATCAAGGGAACAGGAGAACCGAGAGGAGTTTCAACTCTGCAACCAAACAACTGAACTCGCATAAGTTCAGCATAATTTCATTTTTTTTCCCACTTTCCCGGCGAGTTCAGCATAATTTTATTTTTTTACCCCACTTTCCCCCGACCAAACACCCCATATCTAAGAATTGCCAATTGCATTGACTATTTATAACTGGATATGAAATGTAACTTTATCTTAATTTGTCAACTCGCACCAAGAAGTCAAACTAGAAACTTCTCAAAAGGCTCCGGTCAATGCAACACATATTTTAAACATGGAAACCAAGGTTCGTAATATTGGTTTGGTATCAGTTTTAGACCCTTTATGAGTTTTCGTATCAACGATTTCAATGGTTTCGGTGGTCTCGGATCGGACTATCGAGCTTAGGGTTCTGCTAATTTATTGTTTTGAAAAAAAATTAAAAATTAAATGGTAAGTTTAGGCATAATTTTATGTTTTATATATGCAATTGCATATTTAGTTTTGAATCAAATAATGATCAATATTGTTGAGTACCAATAATAAATTATATTTTATTGACTTGTTTTTAGAACACAAAACAGTATTATTGTTTATTTACAATTTTATAGCACAGAACAAAATACTTGAATCCGTTATCTTCAAACGTATTGATCATACTGTTAATTACTTATTAAGAGTAACCATAAATTACTAAGTTATCAAGTATTTGCACCTACTGTATATGTAGGTAGTATGATTTTGTATAACTTAATACCAAACTTATGTAAGTTACATTCAAAAAAGAATACATATTAAACATTAAGTAAAGGCATATTGTTTTATTTCAAAGTTATATAAGTAGATATAATTTTTATTTCTTAGTTCTCTTCATAGCTGAAAACTTCAAATCTACAAGTAGATGGAAGACAATTATAACTCCAACATGGAAGTAATAAGAACCGAGTTTCTTTATGACAAACTTAGGCTAAATTATCATAATGACACCTCAACTATAGCGTTTGGGCATTTTGGCATCTTAATTTTCCACTGCTAGATTTTGGCATCCCAATTTCAAAAAATTTTCTTTTGAAACATCTTTCGTCAATTTTGAAACACATTGAGATCACTTCAAAAGCATATATTGTAGTACAAAAGCGCAATTTAAATACTTGTATTGATAGCTATTCTTTTATAGTGGTCCCGATGTGCTTCAAAATTGACGAAAGGTGCTTCAAAAGAGCAATTTATAAAATTTGGGTGCCAAAATCGAACAACCAAAAGTTAAGGTGTCAAAAACATCGGAACGCTATATTTGAGGTGCCATTAGGATAACTTAGCCCATAAACTTATTATGTGAGGATATGGTTTAAGTATGGGCCAAAATCGAGTTTCGGGCTGGATTTCGTATCGGGCAGTACAAAACCCGAAACGGAACAGGCAACGGTAAATTTTGTGCACTATGAAAAAGACCATAGAAAGAGAACTAAACAATAAATTATGTGCACTATCAAAAAGACCATAGAAAGAGAACTAAACAATGTCATCCCCGTTAGTCATCATAAATTTGTTTCTTTGTATGAATATACAACGAATTATCAATAGACAACAAGGAATCAAAGACGCAAATTGTAAAATGAAAGATGGCCCCAAAGTGACGAATTGAGAATCAAGGATAACGAATTCATACATCCATTTTACAAATATGAACTACACACTGGAATACTGGGTAGAAGAATAAAATAATAATAAGATTTAAAACATCAAAGAAGAGTAAATACTTACCCTTCATTTCCTAAAAATGAACTTAAGTTCTCCAGTATGCATCCAGCTTCGCATGTTATAATACCACTGACCTGAAAGCAGCAAGCAACACGAGCTTAGCATTGGGGAAAAAACTACTACTTTCCATGGAGAAATGGTGCATGTAAGTTTTGACAGGAACAACCAAATGAATATTACAATAAATACTTTACTTTCGGGTTATGACCAAGGTTTGCAGTATCATTATCCGAATCAGTTCCGGACATATATCGGTATCAGTGAATATCGGTAGTTTCGGTGGTTCTCGAATCGGAGTTTCGGAGTCACTCGTTTCCGAAAGCTAAAAGATTATAGAAAAGGATTTAAAATACTAGAATACTATTTGATACATTTAGGCACAATCTTATGTATATTTTTGTTGTTTCCCATCAGTTTTGGACAAAATTATATTGAAAACATTGCTGAATTTTTCAACCACAACAATTATTATTGTTCATTTTACTTGTTTTTAGAGAAAGTACCCCACGATATAGTTTCGAATGGATAATATTAAAATGACTAAAGTTGTGAGTCTATAGTACACAACTTTGACAAATGGTAATGGTTAGAGTGTGTCAATAAAACTCTGCGTTTCTACATCTATTGCTACTTTGTCTTTGGAATTTTGGTCTTATTCAGATGCAGATTGGGCCTGTGATGTTACTGATTGAAGGCCTACTACTTGGTTTTATGTGCTTGTGATTATTTAATTTTCTTAAAATCAAAGACGAAGGATATTTCACGATTTAGTGTTGAGGCTGAGTATTGTGCTATGGCTACTACTTCTTTTGAGGCCATGTGGCTTCATTGGCTTGTTTTTGACATGGGTCTTACCGTCTTATTATATTTGCACCTACTCTACATTGTGATAATACTAGTTATTTAGAAAGCATGCAATCCTTTATTTCATGAGTGGTCGAAACACATTGAAGTTGGTTGTCATTATGTTAGTCATTATGATCTATTTGGGACATCATGATATACTTGGGACAGTATTATTGTCGAATATTATATCCTCAATGGAGATTGAAGACTTCTTTGTGAGGCCAATATTGTTCAGAGACATCATTTTCTTCTTAGCAAACTTCCTTTCATTAGTCCACCTGGCCATTGTGTCTAATAGATTCATTGATCCGACAATTCTAACACCGGGTTCCCTTCCTTCTATCTCTACCCTAATCCATCAAGTTGTATATCCATCTTTAACTCTAGATGTTCACTGCTAAGCGTCAGTATGTAGTGTGTTGTTTCTCCTCTCTTCGTCAAGTTAGTGATACTATTAACAAATGTTTCTTGATTGAACACTTCGTTCAGATGATGTTGAAATCTCAAACTTGTATATGTATTATACAATCCTAAACCACAAGCGTGTCTCAACTTACCTACTACATATCCTGATTTTAGTATTAAGAATCTAGCCTCTATGTCTAGACCTTTACAACGGAAAACGATAGTCACTGACTCACTATTGGTATAAGAACTATTTTCATGTTCCGAACTTTCCATTTTATGTACCCATTTCTTCGGGAAAGTCTCCAATTATCTAACAATTTCAATAGCCAGAAAGGAATGGGAGGCAAGCGAAGAAGGGAAGATGATATGACTGTTAGATGTATAGAAAGAAAATCTCACATCGTGATATACGTTTCTGATCCGTTTTAAATATTTATGAACAAGAGAGATCCACAAGTATCCGTGTCAAAAAAGAAAGATCTAAATAAATCAATTACCGATAGCTGGGCTGGGTACGATGATGGGCGAGAGAGGGAAAAAAAACCTTCAGGATGGATTGGGAAAAGTTTCCAACACCCGCTAAAATTTGAGAAAGCATAATACACCACTACATCACATTCGCAAGAGCCCTCAGGACGAAGCATTTGTTGCTTAACTCTGCTAGGAGATTAACCCACTGATCAAGGGAATGGAGTTCGACCATCATATCTTTCTTCAGATCTGAAAATGAATGAAGTGGTCTTTCACTACGTGTTTGAAAGCCAAACAGTCAATAGTTGCATGCTTCCTTGCAGCATGGAAATGGAACTTGGCTTTCTCTCGCCGTACCATGTATTGATTTCCATTCAACTGAACTAACTACTTAGTCGACTTGCTGTCTAGCCCACAAGGCTGCCACCACCTTACTAGATAGATAAAAACTGAGGAAGACGCAGTCCTCGCCTCCTTGCTCCCCCTTAACAAACGTGATTAAGCCAAAGAGCAAAAAGGACATCCATATATTCCTTTATACAAGCACAAATCTTTTAACACCCTCAAGTATCCTATATCTTCCCAACCTTCACTCTGATCAAGTTACATTTTGTTGAAGTTATTTCCCCACTCACTCGTACCCTCATCAAGGTGTTAAATTCATGCTTGTAATATATACAGGTAACAAATGAGACAAGAATTCTTCTATATAGTATGTTTCTGAAGACATATATTGGTCAAATAAAAAAAAAGATCAAAAACCATATTAAGGACTAATCCAAAAAAAATTGTAGAATACAAAAAAGACTGAGAAAAGTAATTAGAGAATTTGGCATAGGAATTTAAGAAACCTTGTCAAGAGAAATTATCTTGTCCATCGAAGCAAGATTAACAATTATCTGTAAGGAAATATGTTGAAGATATCAGTACCATAAGGAATATCACACTTCATGAGGAAATAAATACTCCTATTTGCTTATGCTTGTGATGTACATATGTGCTCTCTCATGCAGATATGAATTCATGTGCAAAACAAGGGTAATGTGGTTTTAATGTACATAGCAATCGAAAAGATTTCCAAATGTGTACAAGATCCTCATGTACAGTTTCTCCAAAATTGTACACCAAAAAGTTACATCAGGAAATGAAAAATTGCCACTATATTGCAAGATAAACAGGTTATTGGAAATTGCACTACTGAAGCCGATATTCACTATGGTAGTATTTGTAAGATAAAATCATCATCATCCAAGCTTTCTCCCATCAGAATGGGTTAGCTATGGAGCGTAACAAAGCTCCATGAAAGATATGACAAAGTTTTTATGACTAGTTATTAACCTTACGTCAACCTTCTATATTGGTGGCAAATTTCTAGCCAAGATAAGTGTGAGGCTGAGTGGGCCATACCATAGAAGCTAGGCGGCCAGTTGGCAGGTTGGACCTCTACATGAAAGACTCAATATAAAGATACATCAGAGAATTTCCTCCTATACCACTCTAATTCCGAGGCCTTCCTGAGTTTTTGTGGTGGAAGCAGCAATATGAAAATCACATAGAAGGATCCTAGGCGAGAAAGCTGAGTCCCATTCCAAGCCCAGAGCAAACAGGCAAAGCCCTAGCAGACTGTCTGGGCAGGCATTGTACAACATAGAAATGATAGAATGTGTGGACACAACTGCTAAAGTCCCAATGGAAATTGTCCAATTTTTCATAACCGTTGGAGTATCGAGGATCAACATTAAGTATGTACGTCTTTGCACTAATTATGGTGAAATTATTAAGTAAATTTAGGACGAGGTTCTAAGAGAAGGTTAGCTTCTAAAAGAAGAAGAGTGGAGAGAAATTTTGGGATCTGTAAGGTTTAAAATTAGTGGGACGCAAAATAGAAGTATACGATTTGTAGCTTCAACCAAAATTAAAAACGAAATTAGGTACTAGTTCACATTAATGGACAACATATATGCATATGAGGTGCTTTTCAATCGTAGAATACCGTTGAAGTTGAAAGGAGAACCTATAATATAGCTATAAGGCCAGCTATGCTTTATGATCTTAGCGTTTGGGCAATTAAGAAAAACCTCTAAACAATGAGCATAGCTAAAATAGGAGTGCAAAGATGGATGAGTAGTGAGGTGATATGTTGAAAGATAAGAAACAAGTGTGGTGGTAAAAAGTTAGAGGTGGTGCCAAATTTGAGAACACGGCATGTGAAAATCATCTCAAATGGTTTGGGCATGTGCAACGGTGTACAGAGACCAACAGATGTACTAGTTAAGAGTGATAAGATATCAATCAAAGGAGCTGATAGAACTAGGGTCACTCTAAATGAACATGGTTTGAGGTTGTAAAGAGATATAGTTGTCAATAGTACATAGGACATGGCCCTTAACAGAGCTCAATGGAAGAACAGGATTTAAAAAGTCGACTCTAAAATCTAGGGATAAAGACTATGATGTTGTTTTACGTCCCATTACTCTATTAGCAAGCCATATATCCTTAGCTAAAAGATCATCCCAGTTGAAAGATTGCACTACCATAGTTCCCAGAAAACCTTATTTATAATAAAATTGTTAGTTTTGTATAATCAATCTTGAAATAAAAATTGAGCATAGACATAAGAAGATAATAAACCTCAACATTCTAGGTTGGCATCTATTAGTCCATTATCATTGGTTTTTCAGCTACTGCTATATTGTTTCAAACTAGAGAAAAAAAGATGTTGACAGGACATATCAAGATACCATTGAGTTAGTCATGGTCAAGTAACCTATAAACCCAACCTGAGACAAATTTAATAATCATAATATATTCTACTTGTATCCAAATCCACACTGTTCAAATAAAATCCAAGCACTTTGTCCTAGCCTCCTAGTACAGCTTTATGTTTTGATGAGACCTAACTCAGTCAGTGACTTACTCCTAATATGGTTGGGGAGGCTTCCTCAAAAATGAGGTTTAGAACATTGGAGTGCCAAATCTGAAGGGACCAGAGTGGTTTTGTCTTCAACCTTCCCTCTACTTCTTACAATATGAGGAATGTAGAGAACTTTGAAAGTGAATTGGAAGATAAAACTACCTCCAACTAAAATATAACCATCTAAAATATATCTTCATTATCTAAAAGGAACTTGTAAAAAGCTTTTATCGGCTCCGAGCCTCTACTTCTTACAAGTTCCATCTAAAACTGTGATGGATCATACCTGAAATATAACCAGAATTATATCTTCATTATCTAAAAGGATCCAGAACATACAGTTGGGAAGTGATTCAGTAATTAAA
Source organism: Iris pallida (assembly GCA_029216955.1). Classification (NCBI taxonomy): domain Eukaryota; kingdom Viridiplantae; phylum Streptophyta; class Magnoliopsida; order Asparagales; family Iridaceae; genus Iris; species Iris pallida. The sequence goes on along the minus strand of JANAVB010008800.1, from coordinate 8,689,661 downwards.
CCTTAATAATTGCACCCTGCAGTTACATGTCCACATGTCTCAATAATTTAGGGATATGTAAACGTTGCTGAACTTTTAGTTTCATGTGAAAGGGAGCCGAAAACAAGCTAAGCTCGAGTGCAGCTCGACAATTGATAAGTGAGCCCAAACAAGCTATTACTGTCATCAGGTTGAGCTGAGGTGGTTAACAAAAAGCTTGCTCATGTAGTACCAATTCCAAATTTTTAAATCTGTGAAGTAGATAAAGTAGTACCACTTTTCTGTTCAGAAATGTTTAGCATGAAATCAGATTCACATTGAACTCATCTTCACCATCCTCTTTGATGTGGCCTTTATTTAGAATGAAACTTCAAAGGTTAAAAGGATTCAGGCATGCCTTCTCCTCTACAGATATGCACGTATAAAAGGAGATGCAGCAGAAAGGAAATTACTTGAGAAAGAACATATCATATTTTCTAGAAGGGAAGATTATGTCTCCAGTCTTCACTCTAAATTCCTATTCTCATCATGCTTTACGTTTTTTTCAGAGAAGTCTCATTTGTGTGAACAAACAATACCTCATCATAGACAGGCACACTTCCTCCTACAAGACCAGTGTTTCCACCTTGTGGAACAACAGCGAGATGTCTAGAGTTGCAATATTGGAGAATTTTCGACACCTGAGAGAAAAGGGCACACAAGAAGATAAACCATAAGCCTGTTGATTGCTTCTCAAACACATCAAGTGATTAGAACAAAAACTCCCTTGAAAAGTAGTCAACTTTCTGTTGGGTATGTTGAAAGTGATATAACAATTTAAACAATAACTACAACAATAAGGAAAAACGTTCTGTTGCATGAGAAGTCGTACAAGGCTTACTTAAGCTTCCAACATCTGTATCTAGAGAAAAAACGCTAGCACAAAGACATACAAATTAATAAGTGTAAGAAATTCTCCAAAGAAACTACAGAATTTTGATTATAAGATTTTTGCGTAATAATTAATCTCGAGAAAAAACATCAAAGAAAACTTTTAATATCATTTAACAGTTTATACTGAAACCCAGTGTGAAAGAATCAAATAGCCAATTCGTATTACAAGTATTAAAGCATATAATTTCGAGGATTCTGCCCTTACATTTCAAATTTCTGCAAATATTATAGAAAGGAAGATCATAAATGCATAAAGAACTGTGTACCATTGGAGTATTTAACAAAGGATGCTAAGATAGTTAACAATACTGCACTAGTTACCAAGGTAAAGCCTTATCTGCTATCAATATTTGATCGTCTCCATGTATACATGAGATGCTACATGTATGAAATTATGGTACGATACACATTTTTTAGGACAGTTCTAGTTCTATTTCTATTTAATTTAATATTCCATATACCAATCTTTTAGCTTTGTATTCGAATATTGTTTGCATTTTTAGGAGCATATCTACTGGCAATATAATTGAGCAATAATAAACTTCTAGTTACACTTGCTCAAGAGAAAAAAATACTTTCAAGTCAATGGGTAAAGTAGCAAAATACCTCATCAGTGTTCCTCGGTAGAAGCAAAAGCTTGCTAGAACCTTTATATTTCTGCATCCAATCCACATTTGCAGCTAGTAATCTATCATCATCATGAATAACATTTTTATCACCCAATATATCCTTGAAGAAAGAGATATCGTCTGATTTTATTGTTTCGAAGGATGGGTTCCTCTGTACTTTGGTGGCAACAGAGTTGAATGACCTCTGCTGGGTTCTGTAACTACCACCAAGACCCAAATGATTAGAAACTTGATGCATCCCCATATGGGATCCCATTATATGGTAGGATGTCCAGGGGTTTACACCTCTATATAACTCTAATGGTGGCTTGGGAAGATGCTTGGGAGCTTTTCCATATTCATACAAACCTGCAAATTTGGTAGAGAAAAATAGGATGCACTTATTATATTGGTAAACTTTGGAAAACCATCGTAATGTTTCCTTCAAATCAAGTACCCATAATGTTATCTTTTTCTAATTAGCACCATACTGTTTAAAAACTGCAACTTCCACATTAGAGAACACTTTCATCCTTTGTCTATGTTTACATGAAAATCTATTAATTGACTTTTTTTACTTTTTTTTTTTTTGTAAAACTGTTTTAAGAATAGCAACCACTTAAGTTATCCACTATGGTGGTGAGATGTGGCATGAATTGGTGAACAGTAAAATGTCCAAAAACTATGACATAAATGTATGGTAATGGATAGGCATCATATGATGAAGAAGTTAACATTATCAGTGTCCATGAAATCGGGGAGGATTCTTGAAATTTGTCATTTCAATTGGCTTTTGGTTGATCATCCACATCATTTATAAAATATGTCCATGTGATGCAGAGACTCGAGGGATACCTAGATGGGAAAATGCAAAGGCAATCAAGAGATCCCAAAAAAAAACCATAAATCAAAACAAATCTAATAGTGACAACCTAAAAGATCACAAGCATCGCAATCAATGACAAAGTACAATTAGGACTATTCCTAAGGATTGTGAAATAGATCGACGTTGGAAACTCGTCAAATCTTGTTCTAGGAAGTTGTTACTTCACTTCAAAGTCTCAATGTCCAAGATCCAAAGTTCAGTCGTGATTCAATGGATTGGAATTTGATTTCGTGTTGACAATGCAAAAAAAAAATAAAAAAAATAGATCTATTGTAAATGGTATTGAGAGATGGACTTTGATTTAGTGTGATAAAGGGAAGGAGTAGGATCTCTCGGGTTGCAAGTGAGGATTGGAGATGTAAGGGCTCTTTTGGGCTGGCCGGTGATGGCAGGTTGAAGAAGGAATTTTGGGGTTAGTTTGTAGGTTGCAAACCAGGGGAGGAGGCCTGCAGGATTCCGCAAACCCAGTGGAGAAGAGGTCGAATATAAGATGAATCCGAGAGAGAAAGAGAGGGCTGCTTTGGAGAAGAAAAGGAAGAAATTAGGATCTGCATTAGGGTTTAAGATTTGGCATCACACCAATGCTCATCACATGCAATTATATCAAGAATAAAATCTAGATCTCATCAACTGATTAATTAGGTTTACCGGGTCAAGTTGGATCCAGACTTGTTATGTATATAACTCATCTTTCTCTTACATTTTCTCTATCTTCTGTCATGATCTCCTTTAAAGGACATATTTAACGAAGGGATAAGTTTGCTTCTAACTCTTTGTTATCTTCTCATGTTGATGCTATCAATGAAGAGGGTGAGTTTCCTAGTGAAGAGGATGTAGATGAGAAATTACATGTCATGGCCTTGAGAGTTCAGGCGGAGATTGATGAGTCTTTCTCGACCAGGAAGACAATATCAATTATGAGGATGATGACGATTGGTAACGTATGGTGGTATTATCTATAGACTATTTCTTGTTTCACTTGTTATTTGCAGCTTTTTATTAACTCTATAGAGTGTGGACTACCTTTGTGTTTATTCTTCGACAAAGATCAATGCTTATTTGTAGCTCTTTATCAAGTGTGGATTATTTTTGGTTTATTTTACGACTACCTACTCCTGTAACTATGTTTATGTATTGTTACTTTTTTCTGAAAAACATAATCATTGTAATTTGTACCCCATAATCAATTAATGATTCCATGGTCCGAGCCGCATGCGGCATATATATATATATATATATATATATATATATATATATATATATATATATATATGGCTTCCCTGAGCGATTGCGATTGGGCTAAGGTTCCGAGGAACCCCCCTCCCCCGCGGCCACCTGATCCCCTCGCCGGCGGGGGAAGGAAGACAGGGAAGAGGGGGGGAGGGGGGGGGTCGGGCAACCCCCCCCCCCCCAGGTCGGCGGCGGCGTCCCTTCAGGCGGAGAGGGGGGGGGGGGGGGGGGCGGGAGTGTTGGTGGGTGGAGGGGGAGGGGGGGAGGGCGGACCCCCCAGGTCTGCTGCAGGCGGCGGCGACCCCCCAGGCGGGGGGGGGGGGGGGGGAGCGACAGTAGGGGAGTCGGGCGGACCCCCTCCGGCGGTGGCTGCGGTGCTCCCCCCAGCCGGGGGGGTTGGGATCGGTTCCGGTGGGTCGGGCGCACCCCCTCAGGCGGTACCGCCGGGCTCGTCGACGGTAGGTCCGACAATGGGATCGGACGGAGATCGGAACCTTCCAGGTGTCTCCAACGCTCCGAATTTCGAATTCGAAGCAGGATCTGGATCTGGATCTCAGAGGGGACCAGATGGAGGGAGTTGGATGGACGATGGTTACGCGTCGTCGCATGGCGAAGACTGAGGAAAAGTTAGGAGGAGGATAGGGCCATTTTAGGGATCACAACTCTGCTGACAGACGACAAAGCGGGTCAGGGGCACGGCCATCGGCCCGTGGCCCTGTGGCGTCTGCTGGGAGATCGGTGGACTGGCGGTCCAAGGCGACCGCGACGGATAAAGGAAAGAGCAAGGTGGTGGAACTTGGCGGTCAGAGGTCTAGGTCTACCCCCCCCCCCCCCCGGGGATTGTCCCCGGGCCACATGGGACGACTACACGTCCGGCTGGAAGGTCCTGGACAGATATTTGCAAACCTGTGGGACCGAAAAGTCCCACATCGATGGAGTACGTGCCGCCGATTAAGGCATGGAGGGGTTTTCGGACCTCGTTCCCTGCGGAGGAGATAGAGAAGGTGGCCGTCTACTGGGATAATACTCTGGTTCGGTACGTCCTAGGCAACAAGCCTTTCTACGGACAGATCCGAGGTTATGCGGCACGAGTCTGGCAGCCTAAGGGCAGTATGGAGTTCTTTACTCGCGAGAACGGCTTCTAATATGTGAAGTTTGGGCTTGCGGAGGATGTCGCAAGGATCCTGCAAGGCGGCCCCTGGACGTTCGATGGCAGGCTAATCATTCTGAAGGAATGGACTCCAGAACTTAGATGTGAGAGGGAAGTCCTGAATGCCATCCCTATATGGATTCGCTTCCCTGAGTTTCCTGTCCGGTTCTGGAGTATCTCATTGCTGATGCGTCTGGCGAGCTTGGTGGGCACCCCGATCAAGACGGATGAAGCTACTGCCTTCCGTTCGAGGTTGATGTATGCCAGAATTTTTGTAGAAATTCGGGCTGGGGGGAGTTACCGAAGATGATGGAATATGAAATCCTTCTGGAGAGGTGCTAACCCAGAAGGTGGAATACGAATGGATTCCACCTACCTGTTCACGATGTACTTGTTTTGGACATCTGGCCAGTGCTTGTTCGTCAGTAGGTCCCCCGGTGGAGCCTAATATTTTCTTTAGTGAGGTTCCAGATTCACCCCGTGACATGGATTCCAGAGATGACAGTGGAGAGGAGGTCTTGGCGGGAGGGACTACTCCTCCAGTAAGTGATGGCGGAATGAGCCTCATTGTCTCTACCCAGCTAGCTCCTACGAGTGGGGCTTTGATCACCTGTCCGGGACAGAGGAGTATGATTACCAGAGGCATGGTAGCATCGGGGAGAGATGAGCGAGGGGGTGGCGGATCGGCTGAGGGGCATGTTTACTGTAGGAAGCGACGTGCTGTTGGTCCACTGAGTGACGGTCCCTCCAGGGAGGGGGGGCATCCTTCTGCTAGGGAGGAGGCGGTGTGTGTTGACAACCCTGCATGGGCGATGGTGCTCTCTCAGTTCACTCTCCAGCAGGCCATTCCGACTGGGATGGAGGAGGATCTATTAGCGTCGGATGCAGTACATTTCCCAGGTGCTAATCCGGATGTTTCTCAGGGGATTCATCCTCTCATTAATTAATGGCTATCATCGCCTGGAATGTGAGGGGGGCGTGTTCGCTAGGGAGGTGGAGAGAGATTTGTGTTCTTCACAGAGAGAAGTGCGACATCTCTGTACTGTTAGAATCGAAGATCAAAGGTGAAAAGACCCTTGCTCGGCGGACCCATCTCATTGGGCCCAACTTCACAACCTGGCTCTCTGTGACATGGCCAGGATTTGGGTCAAATGGAACTCGAAGAGCTGGGAAGGGGACTTGATCTTGATGACGGAGCAGTTGATCGCCATCTCCTTCTCGAACAAGGGTGGTTTTCGGTTCTTGCTGGGGGCGGTTTACGGCCACAACGACAGGAGGAGACGGGAGTCCCTGTGGAGCGACATCTCCAGAGTTGCCGCAGCTGCTGATTCGTCGTCGCTTCCGCTTCTGCTGATCGGGGACTTCAATGCCCTTCTGCATCGAGGGGAGAAGGTGGGCGGCCGCCCAGTTCCAGACTCTATCCTATATGATTTCCAGAGATGTCTCCTCCAGGCGGGCCTCTAGGGATTGTCGCGCTCAGGCTTCATTTGGACTTGGCATAACAAGGCGATCCGGAACAGGGTTGCATGCCAGCTTGATAGAGCCCTGGACAATGGGGAATGGTTCCGGCATTTCTCCAATTCTTCGGCTGAGGGTCAGGCCGCTGGGACGAGCGATCATTCTCCCATAGGGTAGGTTTCACTACTCGGTCTCCTGGGAAGTCCCACCCATTCAGGTACAACAACTGTTGGTATCTCTCAGAGGGCTATCTGGAGGCTGTCTCAGAGGGGCTTACTAGCTGTCAGGAGGGGACGGCCCAGTTTCGCTTTGTGCGTCGACTCAAGGCTACGAAGAAGGCTCTATGGAGTTGGGTGAAGGGGTTGCCCAAGTCTACCTTAAAAGATAAGGCGGTGGAGCTGCGGGCTATCCAGCAGGACATGCAATCTGACATGCTTAACGGTGACCTGGCGGCGAGAGAGAAGGAGCTGATCGGAGAAGTCAACATCTTGCGGCTGCAGAAGGAGGTTAGCACGGCTCAGCATGCCAAATGTTCCAGGCTCAAGGACGGCGACCGTTATTCCAAGTTCTTCTATGATGTCATCCGGACCAGACAGCATAGGAATCACATCTCCCAGCTTCTTGATGTGGATAGCAACCTTGTGGGAGAGTCGGCTGAGATCCAGGACGAGACTGTCAGGTACTACTCTGAGTTATATTTCCAGACTGACTACCTGTATGTGTTCCCAGAGGTTGTTACGAAGAGATTGGTGACTCCGTATGGGAATAGCATTCTTCTTGCCCCTGTTACTTTGGAGGAGGTGGAATCAATTGTCAAGTTGGTGGATCCCAACAAGGCTCCCGGACCGGATGGTTTTAGCAGTGGGTTCTACAAACGCCACTGGGACATTCTGAAGTATCAGGTCTTGGAGGTGGTGCAGGAATTCTTCACCAAAGGAAAGCTACTGAAAGAGCTGAACCACACTTTCCTGACCTTGGTGCCAAAGAAGGAGGGAGCGACATCATTGACGGATTTCAGACCTATTGCGTGTTGTAATTATCTTTATAAGATAATTATGCACCTTATGTGCCGGCGGATGGAGGGGATCATGCAGGACTTGGTATATCCGAATCAGACTGCGTTCATCAAGGGGAGGTCGATCGCTGAGCACAGCCTCCTGGCTCATGAGATGATGAGGGGCTTTAGCAAACCCGGAGGGGAGAAAGCATGTGTGAAACTGGACCTGTGGAAGGCGTACGACATGGTCAATAAGGACTTCCACTGTCATCTGATAACCGCCATGGGTTTCAAGGACCACTGGGTTGCACTGATCCGGGAGTGCATCACGTCCCCAACTTTCTCTGTCCTCATCCAGGGCATCCCTTATGGGTACTTCCAGAGCAACCGTGGGCTTAGGCAAGGTGACCCTCTGTCCCCTTACCTGTTCACGCTTGTCATGGAATACTTCTCATGTTTGATGGACCTGGCAGTGCACCGTGGAAGGATGGTCCCATTGTTCAGGAGGGTGGATCCCCCAGTTATCCACCTTATTTATGCAGATGATCTCTTGGTGTTCATCCAGCTATCGACGGAGGGTATGAAGACGATTGTGAAGATTATGGGAGAGTTGAATTCCCTCTCGGACCTTTAGATGAACAGAGAAAAGAGCAGGATGTACTTTAGCTCCCTATGTCCCCAGAAAGAGGAGCGGGCTGATGTGCTGGGAATTTAGAGGAGTAATCTTCCGGTGAGATATTTAGGAGTGCCTCTCACAGTCAACTATGCGCGGGATCAGGACTGCCATAGTCTGGTGGAGTACGTCCAGAGGAGAGTGGAAGGTTGGCAAGCCGCCGAATTATCCTTTGGAGGACGCATCGAGCTGGTCAGATCGATGATTTCGGCTGTGGCTCATTTCTGGCTGCAACCCATCCTCCTCCATGTTGCCACTGTTAGGAAAGTGGAGCGGATTTGCGCAGACTTCATTTGGAGGGGGAGAATGCATGCGATCTCCTGGGAGCAGCTCTGTAGACCCAGGAAGGAGGGAGGAGTGGGACTTAGGCCGTTGCTGGAGATCAGGGAGGCCTCTGCGCTTAAACTGGCATGGAGATTCATCAACGGGAGGTCCCTCTGGGCTGACTGGATGCACAGCAGATATGTGAAGCAGGACAACTTCTGGACCTGTACTACTGACAACAATCACTCAATCACTTTTAAGAATGTCTTGAGACACAGGGGGGTTCTCAAATCTGCAATCTGGAAGGTCATGAAGGATGAGTCTGGAAAGGACCTCTGACAGGATCCTTGGATAGATCAACTTTCGCTATTGGACATCAGGGGAGCCCCGACACATCAAGAGGTCAGGCGTGGGCTGACGTGTAGTCGTATTATACGCGACGGGGAGTGAAGGCCGGAGTCTTATCGGTTTACCGAGGAGCTGGGTGGGATCATCAGTACTATTGCCATTGATCCGGACTTGCCTGCTGATCGGTGGATTTGGGAGCCGACAGAAGCAACTCCGGGAACTGGGGAGTTCCAATTCCGGAGCTGCAATAACCTCATCCGGCGCACCTTTCCTCAGGGTTCTGACTACGAGTTCGTACGGTGCAAAGGTCTAGCCAGGAAGATGCAGCTTTGTGTCTACAAGCTTCTACTGGGCCGTCTTTTGACTAGGGATCGTCTGAGTTCGTTTGGAGTGCCGGTCCCAGATCCCAAATGTGTGCTATGCAATGTGGAGAATGAATCTATAGGGCACATTTTCTTCGAGTGTGCCCTGGCATGGCAGATCTGGTCTGAGCAGAGTAGAGCGTTGGGTGGATGTGACTCCGAGAAGAAAATTGGAGACATCATCATTGTGCTCCGGGATAGCAGAGGTAGAGGGCAGGACTGATTCCGGAACGCCAGAGTTCGACTGACGGCCTCAGTTTGGCATATATGGCGGAAACGAAACCATTGGATATTTGAGGGGCTGGTCACCCCTCCGGTAGGCATCCTCCATAACATAGAGTTTGATGTTAATGTTCAGGGGAACTGAAGAGTGGGAGTCCCACTTTGATTGTATGTTGTAAGATTATTGCATTGCTTTTGGAATAAAATTTACCCTTTTCCAAATATATATATATATATATATATATATATATATATATATATATATGGGCGACGTTCGACACAATTACCACTTCAAAAAATAATAATAATAATAATAATAATAATTATTATTATTATTATTATTATTATTATTATATAAGGTAATTCTACACCTCTTTAGCTCCCCCTACAGGAATCCACACAGACATGCACTCGGGGATATTAAATCTCAATATTAGTTGCTAGCGCTCCCCAGTGGAATCGAACCCACCCAGCCAGGGAGAATATAGCCCACCTCAACCACTTGAGTTATATATATATATATATATATATATATAAAAATAGAAAAAAAAAAAACATATATATATATATATATATATATATATATATATATATATATATATTGTGGAAAATGGTTCCTAATGTCTCAAATAAATCCATGTGTCAAAGCGACTATAAATGAAATGATCTTGCTTGTTGAGAATTTCCAACTCATTCATCAATTTCCTATACTGTCTATTGCTAAAAAAGTTTGTTAATCTTCTAGCCAAACGCTACAAAAGTTCAAACCCCAAGATTTTTCGTGCATACACATCCTAAAACTAAAACATGTGTCACTTTTCACATTATGGATCACGCATCGAATGGGCTATTTTTAGTATCATTCCAATAACTAGGTTGTAAAAATCGCTAGTCGGCCATTAGTCGGTTCTCGGGGACTAGGAATTAATCGAATTAATCGGGGACTAGTTGAGGACTAGTCGGATTAATCGGTGTGTGTCATCAAAGTATTAACTTAAGTACCCAAAAAAATAATATATACTCAATATATGTGCTTAGTATGCACCTTTTCTGAAACTTTTTCTCCTTCTCTTCTTTCTCCTTTTCCTTCTCTGTTGGTTGCTTTTAGGTTTTTGAAAGAACTGAATTTCGGATCGGATTTTGATCTTTTTTACCCCTTATTTTTAACTGAGGCCTAGTCGGCCGACTAGGCCCGTCTAGCCGCCTAGGTCCGATTATTGTTTGAGCCGATTTTTTTGCCGACTAGTCCCCTAGTCGAGTCGGCGGCGAAGGCCGACTACCAACTAGTCGGGGGATTTTTACAACAGTTATAGGATTCCCCCCTTGCAAGCAAACGCTCTTACCCCTCTTTGCTGGTTTATAAATTTGGCACCAATCCAATCCACGGGATTGAGCAGACAGACATACGGTTCTTCTTAAAAGACGAATCCTTTAAAACCATAGTTCTCACACATCGTGCTGTGTCGCCGTCGTGTCCGTATCGTGCCGTATTCGTGTCCTTGCAACTTCGCTTGGTACTTCATCAAAACCACACAGAACAGAAGTAGCCGTTTTCTACTGTGCTAATTTCTACCACGTAGTAGTGGTAATTTTTTCCACAAGAGTCGTAATGATCGATGGAGAAGAAGAAGAAATTGCAAAAAAAAAATATATATATGGGGAGTGGTGATCGATGACCTGGAGTGGAGCTTGGAGCTGGCGGGTGGGAGAATAATGGTGCGTTGCTGCAGGATCGAACAAGAAACTGTGCCTGTGATATTATCCTCCTATGTCTCTCCATTAGACAGACTCTCTCTCTCTCTCTCTCTCTCTCTCTCTCTCAGACTCTCTCTCTCTCTCTCTCTCTCAGATTAGGCAAAGTCAGGTGATCTAGCCACGTTTCATGGGCTTTGAAAAGGAAATTCATTCTTTTTTTTTTTCTTTTTGCTTTTTTGGATGCATAAAGAAAAGGGAGGAGCAAAGAAAAATGATTTCCAAAATAATATGAAAAAAATATGAAAAAAAATGGTTCTCCCACCCACCAAAGGTTCTAAAAAATATATAGGAATATTAATTTTTCAAAGTAAAGGAAATGACAAAGAATTGATTTACTTTCCTTTCCATTCCGTGAACCAAACGAAAACCTATTGTAAAAGTTGTTTGGGAAAAATAGTTTTTCGAAAAACTTCCAAAAAGACATTTCAATTTTGGAACAGCTTCTGAAAGCAAAGACCTACTGCAAAGTTTGTTTTTGTTGTCCTTTTAAAAGCAGCAGCAATCCAAATCCTAAACTTAGACCTAGTTTGGGATTGATATTACTTTTCAAAAAGCAATGGAGGAAGCAACTTTTGACGGTAACCTCCAACGTGCTGTCCAAAGTTGCCTCGAAATTGAATTGGCTTTCAAAAAAGAAGAAGATATTCTCTCTCTCTCGACCACAATCAATAAAACCCTAATTGGTTGACAGGTGTTCCGCACGAGACAACTCACATGGAGACTGTAGAATTTCATGATTGCGCACACATATGAATGAATGGGGAAGCAAAGTCCTTTTTCAACTTCCCATATGCAACAACAACAACAACAAAAAATCTTATCGTCTAACTGCATGACGGACTAATTGGACCCGGGAATGCCCAATGTATAGCATAAGGAGATTATGTACCACGGCCTTCATTGATTCGAGAGGATCTTTTAGTTAATATCTTCTCGATTATCACCATATTTGGTTGGTTGTTACTATAACACTCATTTTTTCTATCAGTATATACGTGTGTATTTTATATTTTTCTTTTATTTTATATTTTTCTAGTATTGCATATATTTTGTATCTTGATCATGAGTTCAACTTCTCATAATACATAAATCTTAATATACTTATGGTATATCGTGTGGTGTGATCTCTCAATCTTAGCTATTGTGACTTGTCTATATTTTTGCATTTTTGGATTTTAGCACAATTTTGTGGGTTTGAGTATTGTACTAACGTGACAGGTGAGATATGGGCTATGATTTATAGTCGACTAATGACTTTATCTAATTAGTGTTTCTTGAAATTTGTGAACAACCGAGCTAACTTGCAAAGCATCCGAGACTTGTAGAGACATGTGGCATTCCATATAACCCGACTAGCACCTACACGTAGAACGGGACATCGAACTAGGGCCAAAACCCTAAATATTCATGTATGCACTATAAACTACCAGTATATTGTCCATATATTGTCAGCATACTAATCCCATGGTTTCTTCTAAGTTGAAATCAACGATGAGTTATTTGTGACCATTCAATCCAACGATTATGATCAACTCACTTGAGTTATATATAACTCGATTCACTGAGTTATTCATTCATTCTCTCTTTTCTAAATTATTCATTCATTCTCTCTTTTCTAAGTTCAGTTATTAATTTATCCTCTCTTTTCTAAAATTGTATTTGAAAAATATCTCCTTCTTTCTTTTCAAAAGCTTCTCCACACCCACCCGTGAGCTTAAGTATTTCGAGCGAACGAGACTTGTACTTTTAAATCAGCCCGAAAATGGGTATTGTACGTGTATTCAACATACTATAATTTCTCGCATCGCCCGCTGGTAGAAAAGTAATTCTTGCTCGACTAGAGGCATGGTCTCGGACTTTCTTGAAGTTTTCATAAACACATTCATTGGATTTTGATCACTAGGATCGCATCATGCTAGCTTGTCACGACCCGCACCCTGATCAGGGACACGAGCACGTGGTTACGTCCAGCCTACGCCGCAGAATCGGCGGTAGAACGCTGTATATAAGGTCTGTAAATACTACGACTAAACAGATAAAGGTACCTGTACAGTATATACACTCCGAATGGAGGTAACATAGCAATACAGTCTCAATCACAAAGTAAAACTAAGGTAGATGGCATGGAAGAAAAATATGATAGATGAAAGCAGGAAATAAGTTCAAGATCCACACAAGCCCAGAGATATACACAACACCACAGAGTCACAGAAATGTAATATAAAATACTGCAGTCTGCAGGTACTAGCTGGATCGCAGTCCAGGCAAACCTAACTAAACTACACTACTCTTGGTATGCAAAGTCTAGTGGCTCTACTATCAAGCCACGGTCCAGGTCTACTCCATCTAACCTGTCCCCATAATAGGTCGGGCAATCTGCCTCAGAATCATCTGTAATATATCAACGGTATCCTGTCAAAAAAATGAGCAAGTACAAATACCAACAGCAGTTCCATATGAATTGACAAATTCTATAAGAGACAGTATAATAAAATACAAGACAAATCAACATGAAATATATATCAAGATGTGAGTACTGAGTAGAACGACAATATATATTTAGGATGACTTAGGAACTATTCGGAAGCCGAGTTACAACCCTTAAACCAAACAAGGACCGGGGTTGTAACCCTTCTCCCGAACAGAACTTAGCATCCTATGATAAATAAATATAAAAATATGACTTGAATTATAAGAGCGTTATGTGATCGGCTTAGAAAACATAATCAGGCTATCCACTTGGCCTGACAATCACATAGAAATCTGAAAAGGGTCATGCCGGCCAACCTGGATAACGAGCACATGAATGAGATCTTGCTACACCCTACGTGAGGTGAGAGTGGCGCAAGCACATGAATGTAGTGTCATGGGGCTTTGATCACATAGTCCCTAATAATTCCCTACCCCCGAATAGTATAATAGATCTGGACATGATACGTCATGACACGGGATTCAAAAGCAAGGGGCCAGCCCACTCCCAAATCGATGTCTATACAGCACATGAAATAAGAAATATTATGTACCAATATACCAAGGAAATTCAGGAATAACATCTCATGTCATGATCCAACATATACTAGTCCGTGAACTATCGTGACTGGAAATCGAGTAAGACGCTACAACTGAATCGGATATAGCAGATATCAAGACAATAAAAACTATCAATAAATGTACTCGCATGTGGTCCTGAGCTGATAAGGCGAACATATGCTCAGAGTAATCACAGACCTAATAGATGAGATGCCATGAGTCCAAACAGGGTTTAATAATGAAAGAAAAGCTAATATAGTCATGATATGCAAGTCTAAGTCAAAACTAGGTCAAACTAAGTCACACGAAGCTAAACTAGGTCACACTAGGACAACCAAGGTCAAACAAGGTCACAGGAAGTCAATCCAAGTCAAACTAGGTTAATCTGGGTCAAGGGTTGACTTACAGTTGACTTTTGGTCAAAAAGTCAACTCTGGTCAACACTGAGTCAACCCTAGGTCAATCCTAGGTCAAACTAGTCAAACGTTGACCAACTGTTGACTTTCAGTCAACTGGTCAACTCTAGTTTGATTTCGGTCAATTCTAGTCACTTATAGGCTAAGTTTGACTCTCGGTTGACTTTTGTTGACTTTTGGTCAAAATGGTCAACCGAAGTCAAAACTAGTCTAGGAGCACTATTTCTGACCATTACCAACCAGGGAACCCAATCCTAACCATAACTTAAACCTTAACTCACATACCTTAGCTAATAGGCAATTACCTACATTACCCTTCACAAGGTAAATACCAATACCTTGCACATACCACTCTACCCTTGGAATACTAACCTAGGCTTCCTAGGATAGCTAGACACTAACCTCTACTAATATTACCTACCATAAAATCCTAGTACCTAGGTCATCTAGATCATCTTATGACACATGTTGATTTCTCCAACATTATCTTACCATAATATTATTCTAACTTAAACTAACCACTCACACACACATACTTACTCACTCACTCACTCATATATGGTTCACATATAGGCTCATACCTATAGGTTCACATATAGGCTCTCCTATAGGCTAAGTTTGTGGACTGATTTGGGATTGGAAATGGGGCTGGAAATGGCTAACTTTGGGACTGCCCAATGGGGCTGAATAGGGCCTGCTACAAGGCTGCCCAGTGGGGCTACCCATGGGCTGATAAGTTGGCTAATTAGTGGACTGGTTATAGGCTGAAATGGCTGTCACTTGGACTGGTTTAGGAGTGCTGCTAAGGGTGTCAAGTGGGGGTGTTCTAGGTGGCTGCTAAGGGCCTGAACAAGGGACAGTTAAGGACTGGTTTAGGGGCTGTTTTGGGCTGAACTCTAAGGCTGAAATGGGACAGCTATAAGGCTAGTTTGTGGACTAATCATAGGCTAAATTGGGGCTGGTTTGGCCCCCCATACTGCTGCCTAAACAACAGCCAACAGTCCCCTGTGTGGGGACTGTTTCCCCCAACCAAATCAGTCTCCTGTTTGGGGGGGACTGATGCCTATGCTGCTGTTGTGTTGACAGCAGGTCCCCCTCCACTTTCTCTCATTCAATCACTCCCCATTCACTCCCATTCATCTCTAATCTCTCACTCTCTCTAACTCTCTCTCTATATCCCCATCAACACAAACACACACACATATATCAACCAAGTCCACCACCACTCTCAAACCCCTCTCTTGGCCGAAATCCCTACACACCCCATATGAATATATATATGACACAAAATCATACCATATACATATAAATTAGAGAGCCACAATATATATTTATATATATATATATATATATATATATATATATATATATATATATATATATATATATATATATTGACACATACATATATATATAACTAATGATATATATATACAATATATAGATAATAGATTATGATACCATAAGATACATGAAGAACACATTCTCTAAACATGTAAAATCTGAGATTTAATATCTAATTAATCATTCACACAATATAACTAAATACAAGTGTCCAAAAATAGGATTTTCCCACTATGACACAAAACCACACATATGACACACCTATAAGTCTCCAAATGGACACGAAATGGACACAAATGGAGACACAACCGTGGGGGTCATTCCTATAGATCTAAAATTATCCTATATGCATCGGGGAATGAAAAGGAGAATATATTATACCTCCCGGTAGATCGAATCTAGGAAAAATTCTTCCGATACGACACCGACACGTAGAAATCTCCAAAAGGACACGAACGAGCTCCGAATCCTCCCAAACTTGGCTAGCTCCTTCCTTAGCTTGAGTAGAGAAGAAAAGAAGAAGGTTGGGTGGAGGAATGGATTGATTTGGTGGAGAAATCTATAGGAACCTTCTCTAAAATAATTGGGGAAGAACAAGAGAGAGAAAGTGGATGGATAATATCAAAGAGTCATTCCTATTCCTATCCAAAGGTGGCCGGCCATAATGGGCCAGGTGTCCCTATTATTAAATGACTAAAAGCCCCCCACTAATCTATGTAATTAAAATTAGGAAAAGGGTTAATGGTTGAGGCTATATTAGTCATTCTTAAGTCTCTAATCACACTAACCCTATCCATAAATAATTAGCCTAACCTACTAACTAAAACTAATGTCATGTGGCCATGCCTAACTAATGTGTGGGTCCCACTAGAGTCAACACTACCCCGGGTCCCCGATACAAGTCGGATTGAGTTAAAATTCGAACCCGACTCAAATAACCCCAAAATAATATCATAAATAAATAAATAATTCCAAAATAATTCTAAAGTAGAAAAATGACCAAAATACTCCAGTTCATGAAAACTGGAGGTGACAAATCTATCCACCTTAAAAAAAATTCGTCCTCAAAATTAAAACAAGCAATCACAGAAAAGCACATGCAGAAAACAATCCCTCTCAAATACTTCAAAAAAAATTCAGCAAAATAAAAATCTCTTGAGGCACTTGCAAATAAAAACTGTTATGTGTCCGACATGGACACAAAACCAACACAAAATCTCACCTATCAAAAGCCAAATCAACAATCACCAATGCAATAATATGAAAAATAAATCAAAGAGGTCCAATGACCAAAATATCCTTGGGCTAGAAATGACACAAAATATCCTAATCACATGGTTAGGCTCTAGGTCAAACAGTCTCTAAGGTTTCACTAGCAAAACATCAAAAATCTCAAGTCATGGCTTAAAAATTTAAAATGATTAAAATCTCCAGAATCAAAACATAAATTAAATGACAATAATTAAATGACTAAAATTGTAAAATTTAAAATTTCTGTCAATTAGAAACTGGGTGCTACAAGTCTATCCACCTTAAAAAAATTTATCCTCAAAATTTAAAACAAATAAATACAGAAAAATCATGCAATTCGATAATTGTATGCGTCTGTCCAAATCATGATACTCAGAATCTCCGTCATGCTAGTAAGCAAGGTTACGATAATCACAGGGTCCTCGACTAAGGTACATACCTCTAGAATCATAGTATTTAAAATTTTTGTATTGCCGCATGCTTGGCAGCGAAAACCTTAAATTCTCACACCCGAGAAATACGTCCATAGTCCGACTATATGTTCTCACGATGCCTGCTAGCATGATCCTAGAGGATTCTAAAATCTCATAATCGAGGCGACCTAGCCCATACGACTTATCTCAGAAGAATATCACATCACAAGAACAAAATTTTATCAAACGATCAAGGAACAGATGGAATCGAATTTCAAGACAGTTTATAAGGAGGCAAATGCGAAAATGACATCGAGAGATTGGAACCTGCAATCTGCTCTGCTACTGCCTGAGTGCCCTCAACTGTCATGGCGAAAGTACGCCCCTGCTGGCCTCCTCTAGCCTGCTGCACTCTGTCATGGCCTCTTCGGATTCTACTAGCGTGGCAATCCCTCAGCTGGTGGTCGGGCGCCCCACAGTATAGGCATATGCCCAACCTTTTTCTACAGGCATCTCGAGTGTGTCCCGGCTTCCCGCAGAAACTGTACTGAGTAGTCTGCCTCTGGCCATGTCCCTGGTGCTGCTGGGCACGCGCTGGTGCCTGCTGAAACTGTAACTGAGGCTGCTGCTGAAACTGCCTCTGCTAGAAACGAGGGTGCTTCTCTAGCCCCGTACTAGAGCTCGCTCCTAGAACATCGCTGCCCCTCTTCGGCTTGAGGCCGAAGTCCTCCTCTGCGATCTGCGTCTCCATCAGAATCTGCTCGAATGTCGCATCGCATCGCCCGGAGGTGCGAGTACGAACTGTATGGATAAGACCCCTCCGGAAATTGCGGGCCTTGTACCCCTCATCCTGGATCAGACCTGGTGCAAACCTACTCAGGCAAAAAAACTCCGCTGCATACTCGTCTACCGACGAGTTCCCCTGCACCAAACCGACAAACTGTCCCTCCAAAGCTGTCAAGGCCACATCTGGGTAGAACTTCTCCTTAAAGAGCCGCCTGAAGCTCTCCCAAGTCAAACCCCTCACCGACGCACGAGGATCCGTACGAAACCAAGTCAGCACTATATCGAAAAACTGGCTCGCTGCAGACGTCACCCAAAGCCCTTTCGGGACCTCTGCTAACTCCAGGCTCCGCTGGACATCCTCTAACCAGTCATCCGCGTACAGGATACCCTCGGTACCCTTGAACTCCCTCGGGTTCATCTTCCTAAAATCTAGGCATGTGCCAGGTCTCCTCTGACCCTGCTGCTAAACTGTACCCGGTACAGCCCTTTCTACTGTCGCCATCGCCAGCTGGTGGGAGTTCTCCATGCTCTGCCGTAACACCTCTGTCTGGCGGTGGGACGCGTCAGCCTGATGCTGTTGTGCCTCTGCCTGGGCCCTCTGGGTCTGCAACATCTGCTGTAGGAGGGCCGTCATCTACTGTGCATCAGCCGGTAGTGGAGGCTGCGGAAGGAGAGTCTCAGGAATGACTATGGACGGTCCCGCTGCCGGAGGTGGAAGACCTCCTGGAACCGTCACCGCTACTCCCGCCTGAAGGGCAGGGACTGAGGTGGCAGCTCCCTCAACTGCAGCTCCCTCAGCCGGAGGTGGAAGACCTCCTGGAACTGCCGTTGCTACTCCCGCTTGAAAGGCAGGAACTGAGGCTGTAACGCCCCGGTCCCAAAATACGTAGGACTAGGAACGTAGACATGCCAACTGTATACATATGAAGTACACTCCAATATATGGAAACTTTGTATGAATACATAAGCTGTAATTGCAGTAGAACCATAATTAATCTCATCCACACAAAATGAATAAAGGATATCATATAATGATAATGAATTGTCTTGATACAATATGTTGGGCGGAGACAAATCCACTACCAACAAGTAAAGGAAAAATACATGAGAAAAGAAATGAATTTGGCGAGCGAAGCGAAGGCGATCCAAGTGCAAGCATCCTCGAAGAAATAGCGATGATCACGGCTAGAGCTAGAACACCTACGAAAGACAATAGCACACACCTGGCGAGATAACCAGGTCCTCAGAGGGACGTAACAAGACACATAATATCATGCCAATAACTGAATAATAAAAGCTCAACAGAAAACTATATGTGACTAAACAGATAAAGGTCATAACCATTCTATGTGAAAATGTAATTTGAAGACAACGTTCCACACAAGGGCTCTCAAGACTAGAAACACGGCGCATTTGCGTTTCAACCAAGGCACTAGTGGCGTCTAGAGAAAAGTAATTGCACGGCCCATTAGCACTCGAGTGAGAGCTAAGGGGCAGCTAGAAAAAAATAAATGCACGGCCACTAGCTCTTGGGTGAGTCACTAACGACAGCTAGACGAAGGTAAATGTACGGCACATTTGTGTTTCAACCGAGGCACTAATGGCGTCTAGAGAAAAGTAAATAAGTGCACGGCACACTAGCTCTCGGCTGAGTCATAAATGGCAGCTAGACGAAGGTAAAGGTGTGAAAGCCCCTGCGCCTAATAACTGTCTTCACCCTCCCCATGCACTACTCGTGCTGAATCTACACCACGATATTCCTAATAACCGCTAAGTCTTCTAGACAACTATATTAGCAGTTATACCCTAACGCTCGTCCTGTACGCACCGATGTACGGTCGGTACGCAAGTCCGAATCTATATGAGACACGTGACATCGTGGTACACAGGTGTGGGCCAATGAATGCGGCACAAACAAAGACGGTCCCTTAACTCTAGGCCAAATGCATAAAGAAAACTATAATATAATAATTTGCAACCACATACTATTTTGAAAGAACAACTTATAAGAAATAAAACATGCATGATATTGAGCAAGAAATTAAACAGTAAAGGCAAGGTGTCTTTCCTGGTGGTGACGCCTGGTATGGTGCGACGATCATGATAATGTCCAGATAGTCCAAAGCCATGGTTGTTGTGAAGAGGTGAACAATCGTAAGGAAATAAGAATGTGTGATTAGATTAGTCATGGTCAAGAACTTGATTTGAAGGAAATAGGTATTTATATATATATCTTAGGAAATAGTTATAGCATTTTAAAAATACATTTTCTTATTAGCCAAAATATTTTAGATAGGTACTTGGAAATATGAAAAAAAAATGTTTAAGAAAAATTATTTCATATATAAGAATGTATATACGATCCTTTGAAAACTATATTTGAAATCCAATATAATTAAAACTATATATTTATTTTATTCAAATATTATAAACTAATGCTAAAAATTTAGGAAAACAATTTGGCTAAAAATAAGTTTCTAAAATATATATTTATTAAACTAAGAAGTCGTAACTAATATAAATCGTTATAACTATATTTTTATTAAATATCAACATTGGTATAACTTATTGAAACAATGGGATTTGTAATAATACAAAAGTAATGGTATAATAATAGAAATACCAATAGTGATAATAATAATAATACAAATAATAATAATAATAATAATAATAATAATGAAATTATCTTCTAAGTTTTTTTAACAGTAAGATTAGTAAGTAATAATAATAATAATAATAATATTAAAAACCTTTACCAATCTATAATTCTCCTCCCCCAAATTAAACAGAGAGAGAGAGTGAGAAGAAGAGGGGAGTCTTACCAGTGGAGAAACGGGCGAAGCTGGAGGCGGATCGCCGGCGCGGGCGGTGAGGAAGAGCGGAGGGGGAGATGAGACTCAGGCGTGGAGAGCTGCGGTGGAGAACGGGGTAAGGGGGTTCTCGAGGGCGGAGGTCGGCGCTCGCGGTAAGGGTTTCGGCGGCAAGGGGCGGCGACGTGGCGCCGAGCTGGGGGGACCGCGCGGGGAGAGCGGGATCGGACGCGGAGGAGGCGGATTAGATGGGGAAGTCGAAGTCGATGGGCGGCGGAGACTGTGCGGCGGAGCGCTGTACCGTAAGGGGCGACGGAGGAAGCGGCCTGCGGAGGAGGGGTGTGCGAGCGCGCGGCCAAGTGCGGTTGGGTGCGGCGCACGCCGGCGGCTCGTGGTGGCCGGCATGGACGCGCGGCGGATGGGGATAACTCTGGGCGCTGCCTTGGGGGCGCAGGCTCGTCGGGACGGTGAGCTTAGGGTTTTAAATTTTACTTCTTATTCTCGATAGTGGTGGCGAAGGGGCTGCCGCGGCAGTGGCCGCGGTGATGGTGTGGTGATGATGGTTTGGGTTTAGTCGGGCAGGGGTGTCGGGTGGCTGTGGCGATCGCATTTTTTGGCCAGTGGCCGTGGCCGCGGTGGTGTCCTGTTGGTTGGGTACGGTTGTCGTGATTTCTGGGTGGAGAGTATGATGCCGGTGGTGGTCGTAGGGGATGTGGAGGTTGTTGGAGGTGCTGTCGGGAGAGGCGGCAGGTGGTAGAAAATGGCTGTGGTGGTGGTTAGGGTAGTCGGGGTGTGACGACATTGGTGTTGGTGGCTGAGATGGGTGTTGGCAGAGGCCGGGATCTATGAGGGAGAACGGGTGGTCGATGGGGTTAGGATAGGGATAGGTTTAGGGATTTGGTGTCGGGGTGTGTCCGACACAGGAAGATTTATGTACATGTAAAAGATGGAATAAGGTTATGGATATGGGCTCACGGACACGATGCACGCACGTTTGGTTGTGGAAAAATATCTGGAATAATGAATGATAGAAATTGGAGGAGTACCTGCCTATTTATAGGATGTGGGAATTCCCAATTGGATAAGAATTATGAATAGTTTAAATTCCCCCGTAGATAATACCGCTTATTTAATTTAAAACAATTAAATCCAATTCTAGTTCGAATCTAGATAATCCTATCTTTCAAATAAGGGCTATTTAAATTAAATCAACAAAATCAAAATTTTAAATTTAAAATATCATGACAATTAAAAATTAATCAATCAAGTTTCAAAATACCTTTTTATGGATAATAATAAAATAAAAATAAATAATTTTGAAAATCAAATATATATACATGAATTAAATAATAATTTCGAAAATCAAATATATGCATGAATTAAATAAATAATAATTTCGAAAA
Source organism: Iris pallida (assembly GCA_029216955.1). NCBI lineage: Eukaryota > Viridiplantae > Streptophyta > Magnoliopsida > Asparagales > Iridaceae > Iris > Iris pallida. The sequence goes on along the minus strand of JANAVB010008800.1, from coordinate 8,667,343 downwards.
TCAAATATATGCATGAATTAGATAAATAAATAATTTCGAAAATCAAATATATATACATGAATTAAATTTTCATGTACCTCAATGTAATTAGAATATTTACGAAAATATAGTTTTTCGAAATACTACTTATATTTATAAAGTAAATTAGCCTTTTTATGATAAATAATTAAAATAAAGTTTGGACGAATTTCGTGCAACGTACCTCGTAGCAAACTATTTACCTTATACTATTTAAATTAAATCCATAAAATTAAATCGAGATTTAAAATGGCCACAAAAATTTTCAAATATATTTTCCAAAAATACCAATAATAATAATTTTGAAAATAATAAATATTTTTAAATATCTTTTTGAATAATAAAATATTAATATTAATAAATTTTGAAAATGGAATTATATATAAATTCAAATTAATGTATCTTATATGCAAGAAATATTTGCATAAAATAAACCTTAAGTAAAATACAAATAATTATTATCTATATAAAAAATAAAAAATAAAAATGTTTTACTAAAAATATGTACGCTCGCACATATTCGCACTCGTCGAGCAATTACGAAAAACGAAATTTCGCGCACGACGTACAATACGACTACGCGACGTACAATACAAAATTTTAAATCCGTAAAAAATATAGTAGAAATTTAGGAGATTTACAGAGGCTGCTGCTCTCTCGATTACTACTCCCGTAGCCGAAGTTGGAAGTCCTACTGGATCGGACCTCTCTGGAACTGCACTAGGCCCTGCTGCATGAGAACGAGTCACTGTCATTCTGAAGACGAATTGAACCCAAAAGATCAATATGGCACAAGATAAGATATTTTCAAAGGAGGACAATTGAATTCAAATGCAAGAAGAGTTGTCATGGTAATCAAAAGATCAGAAATTTCCTAAAATGTGATTGAGTAACTCCTATCATATCCTAGATCATATGTCCTAGTCGTATGCTCGTAATTAGTAATCTAAGTCGAGCACCATTACGAGATCCCACTAAATACAACACTGACATGCATGGGCCACCACAAAAATGTGTCACGACCCGTACCCAGATGAGGGGCACGAGCACGTGGTTACGTCCAGCCTACGCCGTAGAATCGGCGGTAGAACGCTGTATATAAGGTCTGTAAATACTACAACTAAATATATAAAGGTACCTGTATAGTATATACACTCCGAATGGAGGTGACATAGCAATACAGTCTCAATCACAAAGTAAAACTAAGGTAGATGACATGGAAGAGAAATATGATAGATGAAAGCAGAAAATAAGTTCAAGATCCACACAAGCCCAGAGATATACACAACACCACAGAGTCACAGAAACGTAATATAAAATATTGCAGTCTGAAGGTATTAGCTGGATCGCAGTCCAGGCAAACCTAACTAAACTACACTACTCTGGGTGTGCAAAGTCTAGTGGCTCTACTATCAAGCCACGGTCCAGGTCTACTCCATCTATCCCGTCCCCATAATAGGTCGGGCAATCTGCCTCAAAATTATCTGTAATATATCAACAGTATCCTGTCAAGAAAATGAGCAAGTACAAACACCAACAACAGTTCCATATGAATTGACAAATTCTATAAGAGACAGTATAATAAAATACAAGACAAATCAACAGGAAATATATATATCAAGATGTGAGTACTGAGTAGAACGACAATATATATATATAGGATTACTTAGGAACTATTCGGAAGCCGAGTTACAACCCTTAAACCAAACAAGGACCGGGGTTGTAACCCTTCTCCCGAACAGAACTTAGCCTTCTATGATAAATAAATATAAAAATGTGACTTGAATTATAAGAGCGTTATGTGATCGGCTTGGGAAACATAATCAGGCTATCCACTTGGCCCGACAATCACATGGAAATCTGAAAAGGATCATGCCGGCCAACCTGGATAACGAGCACATGAATGAGATCTTGCTACACCCTACGTGAGGTGAGAGTGGCACAAGCACATGAATATAGTGTCATGGGGCCTTGATCACATAGTCCCTAATAATTTCCCACCCCCGAATAGTATAATGGATCTGGACATGACACGGGTTTCAAAAGCAGGGGGCCAGCCCACTCCCAAATCGATGTCTATACAGCACATGAAATAAGAAATATCGCGTACCAATATACCAAGGAAATCCAGGAATTACATCTCATGTCATGATCCAACATATACTAGTCCGTGAACTATCGTGACTGGAAATCGAGTAAGACACTACAACTGAATCGGATATAGCAGATATTAAGATAATAAAAACTATCAATAAATGTACTCGCCTGTGGTCCTGAGCTGATAAGGCGAATAGATGCTCAGAGTAATCACAGACCTAATAGATGAGATGCCATAAGTCCAAACAGGGTTTAATAATAAAAAAAAAGCTAATCTAGTCATGATATGCAAGTCTAAGTCAAAACTAGGTCAAACTAAGTCACACCAAGCTAAACTAGGTCACACTAGGACAACCAAGGTCAAATAAGGTCACATGAAGTCAATCCAAGTTAAACTAGGTCAATCTGGGTCAAGGGTTGACTTACAGTTGACTTTTGGTCAAAAAGTCAACTCTGGTCAACTCTGGTCAATACTGAGTCAACCCTAGGTTAAACTAGTCAAACGTTGACCAACTATTGACTTTCAGTCAATTGGTCAACTCTGGTTTGGTTTCGGTCAATTCTAGTCACTTATAGGCTAAGCTTGACTCTCGGTTGACTTTTGTTGACTTTTGGTCAAAATGGTCAACCGAAGTCAAAACTAGTCTAGGAGCACTATTTTTGACCATTACCAACCAGGGAAACCCAATCCTAACCATAACTTAAACCTTAACTCACATACCTTAGCTAATAGGCAATTACCTATATTATCCTTCACAAGGTAAATACCAATACCTTGCACATATCACTCTACCCTTGGAATACTAACCTAGGCTTCCTAGGATAGCTAGACACTAACCTCTACTAACATTACTTACCATAAAATCCTAGTATCTAGGTCATCTAGATCATCTTATGACACATGTTGATTTCCCCAACATTACCTTACCATAATATTATTCTAACTTAAACTAACCACTCACACACACATACTTACTCACTCACTCACTCATATATGGTTCACATATAGGCTCATACCTATAGGTTCACATATAGGATCTCCTATAGGCTAAGTTTGTGGACTGATTTGGGATTGGAAATAGGGCTGGAAATGGCTAACTTTGGGACTGCCCAATGGGGCTGAATAGGGCCTGCTACATGGCTGCCCAATGGGGCTACCCATGGGCTGATATGGGCTGATAAGTTGGCTAATTAGTGGACTGGTTATAGACTGAAATGGCTGTCACTTGGACTGGTTTAGGAGTGCTGCTAAGGGTGTCAAGTGGGGGTGTTCTAGGTGGCTGCTAAGGGCCTGAACAAGGGACAGTTAAGGACTGGTTTAGGGGCTGTTTTGGGCTGAACTCTAAGGCTGGAATAGGACAGCTATAGGGATGGTTTGTGGACTAATCATAGGTTGAATTGGGGCTAGTTTGGACCCCCATACTGCTGCCTAAACAGCAGCCAACAGTCCCCTGTGTGGGGACTGTTTCCCCCAACCAAATCAGTCCCCTGTTTGGGGGGACTGATGCCTATGCTGCTGCTGTGTTGACAGCAGGTCCCCCTCCCCTTTCTCTCATTTAATCACTCCCCATTCACTCCCATTCATCTCTAATCTCTCACTCCCTCTAACTCTCTCTATATCCCCATCAACACAAACACACACACATATATCAACCAAGTCCACCACCACTCTCAAACCCCTCTTGGCCGAAATCCCTACACACCCCATATGAATATATATGACACAAAATCACACCATATACATATAAATTAGAGAGCCACAATATATATTTATATATACATATATATATTGACACATACATATATCTATATATAACTAATGATATATATATACAATATATAGATAATAGATTACGATACCATAAGATACATGAAGAACACATTCTCTAAACATGTAAAATCTGAGATTTAATATCTAATTAATCATTCACACAATATAACTAAATACAAGTGTCCAAAAATAGGATTTTTCCACTAGGACACAAAACCACACATAGGACACACCTATAAGTCTCCAAATGGACATGAAATGGACACAAATGGCGACACAACCATGGGGGTCATTCCTATGGATCTAAAATCAACCTATATGCATGAGGGAATGAAAAGGAGAAGAGATTATTCCTCCCGGTAGATCGAATCTAGGAAAAATCCTCCCGATACGACACCGACACGTAGGAATCTCCAAAAGGACACGAACGAGCTCCGAATCCTCCCAAACTTGGCTAGCTCCTTCCTTAGCTGGAGTAGAGAAGAAAAGAAGAAGGTTGGGTGGAGGAATGGATTGATTTGGTGGAGAAATCTATAGGAACCTTCTCTAAAATAATTGGGGAAGAACAAGAGAGAGAAAGTGGATGGATAATATCAAAGAGTCATTCCTATACCTATCCAAAGGTGGCCGACCATAATGGGGCTAGGTGTCCCTATTATTAAATGACTAAAAGCCCCCCACTAATCTATGTAATTAAAATTAGGAAAAGGGTTAATGGTTGAGGCTATATTAGTCATTCTTAAGCCTCTAATCACACTAACCCTATCCATAAATAATTAGCCTAACCCACTAACTAAAACTAATATCATGTGGGCCATACCTAACTAATGTGTGGGTCCTACTAGAGTCAACACTACCCCGGGTCCCCGATACAAGTCGGATTGAGTTAAAATTCGAACCCGACTCAAATAACCCCAAAATAATATTATAAATAAATAAATAATTCCAAAATAATTCTAAAGTGGAAAATTGACCAAAATACCCCTGTTTATGAAAACTGGGGGTGACATAGCTTATTTTACGATTTTGGTCGAGAATAGCTGAATTTTGATCGTTTTATTGAATTATGGTTAATGTGTCACAATCATCAAATGGTTATTCAACATGAGTATGAGCTTACATGAACAATTGGTAACTATGATCATAACCTACCAATTGGATTTTGTCACTCCCTTTTTTCGTTATACGTATTTTCAGTGTACGTATGCGAATTTCGACCCATATTTTATTTACTATATTTTCGTATTTCTTTATTGCTTGCCTTGATGTATCTTGACTTGGGTTGACCTTGGGTTGGTTTGGTCCAACTTGACTTGCTTTGGATGGCTTGATTTGGTTTATTTTGATGGTTAGTTCAACATGTTGAACCATCCACTCTCTTTATAAACCCCCAACTACTTTCTCTCTCTTCCTTTACTCTTCATTACTTCTTCTTCATCCTCATAACTCTCTCCACCTACCAAGAAACCCTAGGCAAGTGCAACTTGCTTCATAGAGGAACCAAATTCTATTTGTTCCATTGTCTTTCTTACATTATTCTATGACACTTTAGAACTTGACATTTTTCAATTTGGTGGATATTTTCTTGTAGATCTAAGATTGTGACATTTTCGATTTTCTTGGATTTTGATCTACCAAACTTTATTATTTTCAATTTTTGATTGTTCTATGTTGTAGAGAATTCGATTTTACCCAATTTTGACCTTTGAAAAGTTAGATTTCGACTTGTTTTGAGGAAGTTATGGCCAAAGCAAGTTTTGGACATCTTCTATGTTCATCCGTCCTGGTTCTGGCAGGGACGATAAATAGTGTCGCATAGTGCCTGTCCGTATGGCTGCATAGTGCCACATAGTGCCAGTCCATATGGCTGTATAGTGCCGTATAATGCTTGTCCGTATGGCTGCACAGTGCCGTATAGTGCCTGTCTGCATGGCTGTATAGTGCCGTATAGTGCCTAACCGTATGGCAGCATAGTGCCGCATTGTGCCTGTCCGCATGGCTGCATAGTGCCGTATAGTGTCAGTCCGTATGGCTATATAGTGCCGTATAGTGCCAGTCCGTATGGCTGCATAGTGCCGTATAGTGCCTATTTTGGTTGTTTTTGGCTGTTTTATGTTCTATTTGGCTGAATTGTGGCCAGAATTTCTCCAAACTCCCAACATAAAAGTAGTAGATCTTTTTCTTTGCTTAAAGAATATGTTACTAGCTATTTTATGTAAGTTTCTCTCATTTATGATAGTGTAAGGATAGAACATGATAGTGGCCCGTCGTGGCGCACTCTTGACAAGCAACCTTGACATGAAATTCTTGATAGTGGTCCGTTGTGACGCACTCTTGACATGATAAGTAATCTTGATAGTGGCCCGCCGTGGCGTACTCTTGACAAGTAACCTTGATAAGTAAGTCTACCATATAATCTTGAATGCTGTTGCGACGGCTATCTTGACATGCTGATTAATAACTCGTCTTGACACCGTGGGTGATTGTTCTTGAATGTGCTTGTATAAGCTACCAGTCTTGTCTCGCATCATGTCTAGGACTTGCATCCCTGGTTACCATGGTAAGGGATTCATGCTGAATCTGACTAGGTTAATTACTAGATTAATCAAAGTAGCTCATATAGAGAGATGTTTCCAGTTACAGGCGATCACGTTATCTGGGCGTCTTGAGTGGACTTGTAGCCTACCGTCGAGTAGGGGACATTTCCAGCCCACTGTCATGTGGGACACTTTTTGAAACAAGTAATATGCACACTGTCATGTGTTGCACTCCAAGTAACCTAATAATTCTTGATAACTCTTACATGAATCTCGTCTGGATAACCTGGATAGCTGCAGGGCTTGTGACTGCCGGAACATCTCATTGCATCTTGCTAGTAACTAGGCTTGTGATAACCCTAGTTAGTTAAAGTATCAAGTCATACTTGTTGCTTGGCCGTGATTGATGAATGGAGTCTAGTCTAGTCTTGTCTAGACAAGGCCAGTACATGGTTACTTCAGCACGTTACTGTTTATGCTTCACTTTATCGATAATTGGTTAGAAACTAAGTTTTGTTCAGGTGAAGGGTTACAACTCCGATCCTTGTTTGGTTTACGGGTTGTAACCTGGTTACCGGAATAGTTCTTTAGTTATCTTATCGTTTATCATCCTGTTTTCTCTAACTCATGTCTTTCGTTATCATTTATGTCTTTATGTGCTAACATACTGGTTTTAGTTCTTAAGTGAAGCCTCCCTTGTGGCACTTGCTCTTTCTGGGGTCTGATCCAGCTGGTTTTGTATGGCCAGATTTCGGAGCAGCACTCGAGGATCTTCCAGTCTTCCAGCCAGATGGTGAACACTAGACGTAACCCTGGCAATGAGTGGATTTTATTTTGCCCTCCCACTCTATTATAAAATTATTCTTTTGAGGCGTTTAGCCGTCGGACAAGTGTTAGCTCGTATTGAATACTTATATTTCTTGTCTGTCTAAGGGCTGTAACATGATTGACAAATCCTAAGGTTGATCATGTATGACTGAAACTCTTGCTAGTCCTCATATTTTGCACGACTAACTTCATGATCATCTGTATATGAAATGTATGGGACGCCTTACTTTTGAATATCTGATGGTCTAACATCTTGTAACTATTATTACTTGCTTGAAATTGAGACACTAGGCTTGTTCTTGACCATAAGAGACTGATGGCTTGTAGATAAACCCTCATACATCTAGACAGCCGTGACCGTATATCAAAGTGGTTTACACTTTTATATACGTAGCTGGTTGTGTCTGCCCCCGCTCTCCAGTATTCTGGATCTGGGGTGTGACAGATTTGGATTTGGGTAAGAACGATCAAGAAAGGACGAAAACACGCTTTTCCACACAAAAAAACACGTTTCTCCATGACTCTTTTGGCCAAAATGGTGAAATGGTATATTGATAGTAAATCGATGGACATGTTATGGACCGGAACACCCTCCAATGTTCACTTGGTTTCACGTGCCATTTTGTCGTTTATCGTTCGAGCTTCAATTTAAACCTTGCTATCATGTTGGTAATGATATTTTGGACTTAGTGTCCTGAGTTTCATGTAGTTTTCATGCTTTGAACTTCCTTTATCGTATTGTACTATGTTAGGGATAAATAGACGTTTGATTTTTATTTACATGCATTAAATTATGGTTAGTATTATGTTTTCTTGATTTCATTTTCTGTTTTTTGAGCCTACACACGATATGTTAGCTTAGTCATGAAAGACTCTTGTACCTGTACATATACATGATATTTTTTTGTACTCGATTGTCAGTGTATAGTCCATAAAGACTCATATATTAATGGTGTGACTGCTCATGTGCATGAACTTGTACGATTATTCTACACTTACCCATGGATGATTATGTTTTCTAAAATAATATAATGCATCTTGGGATTGACTCAGCAAGATTGATTGACTTATTGTATCTCGCGTCGAGAGAGTATGATCCCATTTTGGCTCTTACGATGGCCATTTCTTTTGAGTGCTACATATAGGATTAATTCACCGAGTGTTCACGGTTCGAGAATCAAGAAATAAACTGTTAGGATTAATAACACATATTAGTTGCATCGGGTGGAAAGACATCCACGAGCTTCAAGCAACCTCGTCGACTAGGATTCTTGAGCTCCATGGCGTATGGATCGTAATCCGTAATGTTTGGACACGGTGACCATAAATGATCCCTCTACGTGTCTTGCAAAATGTACTTTGGGATCAACAGTTCTACTTTTAATAAATTTCAAAATACACTAATGAACCACATGACTAAGAGGAACTTTTGAGCAATTTTTTTTCTTCTAACCATGACTTCCATGACATGGGTGTTATTGAAACAATTAGGTTCTCTCCAATGAAGATTTCTAAAATTGAGTTTATATCCTACTTGACGTTGTATAATAAGAAATTTTCTATCATAGTTTGCAGAGTTTCTATATAGAAATTGTACTAAAAAGATCGAATAATAAATGTAGAATGTTATGATTTAGTTTGAAAGTTGGACCTAATACTAAGATGGATAATTTCTATGAGAGTTTCTACATGTTAATCCCTCATATAAATTGTATCCTACATCAGCACTTGGAAGAACTTATTCTAAAAATGATTTCTACCATAAAAATATGGGTCATAGAAACCCTCGTTGGAGTTGGCCTTAGACTATTAAAAAAAATTGTATTATCAAGCTAAGTATAGTACCTATTTCGTAAAGCAAATAAATTTTGAAAGAGAAAGAGCACAAAAATAGCTATTTGGCAATCATAATGTTATAATATCCCACACGTTTATTCTCCATAAGATTTTTTTTCAACTTTGCATACAACATTATATGAAAGATCTTCCAAACAAGTTTAATACATTATTATTTATCTATGCTACTATATAATAAGAAAAATTAAACTTCACTCTTTTTCCCAAAAATATACTTATATATGTTTACTAATTAAAATTGTTAATTAAATTTAACGTATAGAAAAAAAAGGAAGAATGTTGTTTACTCTTTCCAAGTAGTAAAAAATTAAGGCTTAATTGCTACTTGCTAACCTCAACTATTTCACTTTTTCAAGTTGATACCCTAAACTATTTTTTGTAACAAGTCACTACCTCAACTATTCAATATGTTCAAGTTATTACCCTCCGTCACACAAGAGTTAGTTTTTCCGTCTCCACTCAGAAAAGTCAAATTTTTGTGACGAAAATAACCCTAGTTATTACTTTAAAAGTCATTCCCTTTCAGAGTCTACTTACACTTCCTTCTTTTCCCCTATCTACTTCCCGATGATGTCTTAGCCATAGCTGTCACGCCCCGATTCGAAGAATCATTTGCTTCGCTAGTATTCACGCTGAATTGTTCGTCCTCGCTAAGGCGTAATGTCGTACAAGTCTGGAGTTGCACTTGTACAAGGCAAGAACGTGCACTATTGTGTCGTTTTGAAGGTATTGAAAACATAGCCACATTTGCAGAAATATTGAGTACGTAGTATAGGAAGAAATAATACTCATTTTATTGATAATTGTAGCCAAATACAACTTTTCTCGGTACTCTTTGAAATGCCTTTCCGGCTACATTGATTCATGAAAAGAAATACAACTGATAGGCTGCCATGAAATAACTTCTCGTTCCATACATCATGCCCCTTTAGTACTTTTGAAATCTAAGCAACAATCTTTGAAAGCTCCGCAATACTATGTGCGTCTTTATTGAAAATAACTTTGAAAGGAAATAGCAGCAACTCAAAAGCCTTAGATCAAACGTGCGCCCGAGCCTTCTCTAATACCTATGGAGGAGGGGTCAGCACATTATAACAATGCGTTGGTGAGCCCCGTTGGCCCACTCAGCTAAACCAATATTTTGAATTAATGACATGCATTTTAAAGATCATGAGCTTATTAGGGACTAGCAATTTACAGTGATTCATAATTGAGACAACATGATATTATATAAAAGCAACTGTTTACTTTACCATCGGCCGACATCCAGCTTTCCTGCATAAGATACAGGATAATAATAATGCTTACCGCCCCTGCATAAGACACTGATTAGCATGCATCCTTACAACATAATCACTGGTGTTATAGTATATAGACCATTTCGGACGTTGCCATATAGGACTTCGTAGGCTTTGCGATGCGCCACTCGTTCGGGTTGCAAGTCCGAATGAGTGTCCCGATACTACGTGCCACCAAAGCACGTAACATTTTCTCCTAGGCCGAATCGGTCCCAATGCCTCGGGTACCGTTTGAGGAAACAATACCTTGTATACAAGTTGTCCAAGACCATGTGAATACGTGTCCGACTCGAGAAGCATACTGTGCATGGTATAATATTAATAGTAAAGAGGCAACATGTTTAATTCTTAACATTTCATATTCTACCATCTCATGCATCAATTCATCTCATTTCAATATTCATTTCATCGCAGTGTTTTAATGTTCAAGGGACATGCATCATTTCAATGTTCATGTGGCAATTCATTCATGAACAGAGTGTTAGCAACAAATCGATTCATTCAATGTTCGTATCTCTAACTTCTTATGGTATTGACTTGTGGCATTAGGCATCAAGTTATCGATCAACGGATGTTGCAAGACAATTTATTTAGTTGGCATGAAGGAGTAGCGAGAGGGACAAAACCACCACAGAGATCCACATTCACCAGTTAGAGAATTGTCGAGAGGGAGAGGGACACTTGTGCGTTTAGCTTCTCATCATGCATCCGTCTGCAGTAGAACCAAAAGTTTGGTTAATACTCTGTCTTGTTATGTTCCCTTCTCTCAGAATTCTCAAGAATGAATGCTATAAAAATCGATAAAAATGGACAAGAATCAAATCATCGAAAACCATTCAGAAAAGCATCCATTAAAACTAAGCAACAAAACCAGCAGCAAAACATCCAGAGAAAACTCTAGGACGCATTTCAAGAGGAACCAATCCATCAGTTGGAAAGGTTCTTATGCATTTGTCCGTGATCGATTTGATGCCGATGGTAAGTTTCCCAATACTCGATTCTGACCGAGTTGATCAAGCCACAAGCCTTATATAGTGAACCGCTAGGAGCGGGGCACTACATAATATACCACTAAGAAAAAGTTTCGTCCTCAAAACCTAAAACAAAAGTCCTACCTCAAAATTATCAAACAGCGAAGGGTATTTCACCCTCATCTCCTCTTCCAGTTCCCACGTCGACTCTTCGACCGCATAGTTCCACTATAGCACATTGACTAAAGACACTGTCCGATTCCATAAAACTTTTTCCTTTCTGTCTAAAATTTGGATAAGATCTTCAGTGTAGGATAGGTCAGCTCTCAGCTGCAACTGATCGAAGTTCACTACGTGACTTGGATCATGCACGTACTTCTGTAGTTGGGACACATGGAAGACATCGTGCACATCAGCCAGAGCCGGAGGTAGTGCAAGTCAATAAGCCACTGAGGCCACATTCTCCAAAATTTTGAAAGGTCCAACGAATCTCGGGCTCAACTTTTCCTTCATCCCAAACCGCATCACACCTCGCATGGGTATGATCTTCAAGAAGACATGGTCGCCTATAGTAAATTCCAAGGGTCGCCGATGTACATCCGTATAACTTTTCTGTTGACTTTAAGCAACTTTGAGCCTTTCCTGAATCAAACGGACCTTTTCGACGGCCTGTTCCACAAGTTCTAGTCCGAGCACTTGTCGTTCACCGACTTCGTTCCAGCATATCGGTGACCGACATTTTCGTCCATACAATGCCTCATATGGGGCCATCTGAATGCTTGCTTGATAACTGTTGTTATAGGCAGATTCTGCCAATATGAGATGTGCATCCCGGTTTGTCTTTGAATCGAGCACGCACAATCTTAACACGTCTTCAAGGATCTGATTTACTCTTTCCGTCTGTCCGTCGGTTTGCGGATGGTATGCCGAACCAAAATTCAACTTTGTGCTTAATGCTGAGTACAGACTTATCCAAAATCGCGACAAGAATCGCCCGTCTCTATCTGACACTATAGAAGCTGGCACCCCGTGTAATCGGACAATTTTATTCATGTAGATCTGAGCTAACCGTTCAACGCTCCATGTCACTTTTATTGCAATGAAATGAGCCGACTTGGTTAATCTATCTACGATCACCCAAATTGTATTATTTTCTTTCTGCGTTTTTGGTAGGCCCACTATGAAATCCATGCTGATATTATCCCACTTCTACTACGGAATAGCAAGATTTTGTAGTTCTCCGCCTGGCCGTTCGTGTTTGGCCTTCACACGCTGATAAGCTAAGCATTATGACATAAATAGGGCCACATCCTTCTTCATGCCATGCCACCAAAATGTTGTGCGCAGATCTTTGTACATTTTAGTGCTTTTCGGATGCAAGGAATACTTCGCGAAATGAGCCTCGGTCAGTATTTCATTTTCCTCATCCTTAGGAATGCAATCTTTTCTTGACATGAATAGTATCATCTTCTATTGCAAAGTTGGTCGCCTTTCCTGCTAGAATTAACTCGTGTATCTTCTGCAGAAACGAATCGTCCTTTTGAGCAGTCTTAATCCTTCCCTGGAGGTTTGGCTCAAGCTGCAACTGAGCCAACTGTATATTATGTGTACGAATTCTGAAATTCGATGCCCATCTTTTCCAGATGTTGTAGTACCACCTTTGCTACTGACAGTATTCCAACGAATTTTTGACTCAAGACATCAGCTACCACGTTCCCTTTATCCGGCGTATAGGAAATCGTCAAGTCATAATCCTTGATCAATTCTAACCAACGCCGCTATCTCAAATTTAATTCTTTTTGTGTGAATATGTACTTCAGGCTTTTGTGATCCGTGAAGATCTCGCAGGACACACCATAAAGACAATGTCGCCACAATTTCAACACGAACACAATCGCCGCCAGTTCTAAGTCATGAGTTGGGTAATTCTTCTCATGCTACTTGAGTTGTCTCGACGCATATGATATCGTCTTCCCACGTTACATGAGAACACAACCCAAACCAAGTCCCGATGCATCACTATAGATCTGAAATCCCTCAGAGCCTTCTGGAAGTGCTAAAATTGGAGTCGTGATGAGTCGCTGCTTTAGTTCCTGAAAACTACTCTCACAGTCGTCGGTCCACTTAAATACGACTCCCTTCTGAGTGAGGTGAGTCAGAGGCGAAGCGATTGTTGAAAAATCTTTCACAAACCTATGATAGTACCTGGCTAAACCAAGGAAACTCTGTATCTCACTAGCTGATGCAGGCTATTTCCAGTCTACAACTGCCTTAATCTTCTTTGGGTCAATGGTAATACCTTCTGCCGAGACAACGTACCCTAGGAACGACACGTTGTTCATCCAAAATTCGCATTTGCTCAGCTTTGCATACAGTTGATTTTTTCGAAGCATTTGAAGCACCGTTATCAAATGCTCAACATGCATCTTCCTGCCTTTCGAGTAGATCAAGATGTCATCAATGAATACGACGACAAACTTGTCCAATAACGGTCGGAATACTCTGTTTAATAGATCTATAAAGGCTGCTGGAGCATTAGTCAAACCGAATGGCATGACCAAAAACTCATAGTGTCTGTATCTTGTACGAAATGTTGACTTAGGGACGTCTTCGGGTCTGATCTTCAACTGGTGGTATTCTGAACGAAGATCGATTTTAGAAAATACGGTCGCCCCTTGTAGCCGATCGAACAGATTAGCTATCCTTGGCAAGGGATACTTATTCCTGACAGTTGTCTTATTGAGCTCTTGGTAGTCGATGCATAGTCGCATCGTCCCGTCTTTATTTTTTACAAATAATATCGGAGCTTCCCACGGTGATACACTTGGACGAATGTATCCACGATCCAGTAACTATTGTAATTGTACCTTTAGTTCCTTTAATTCTGTCGGAGCCATCCTGTACGGCGTCTTCGATATCGGACGAGTATCCAAAAATATATCAATTATGAATTCAATTTCTCTGTCTGGCGGCATTCCATGTATCTCATCTGGATAGGAAATCTGCCACGACTTCGGTCTGATACGAGTCTGCGCCCTTCATCCGGGTGTCTGAACAGAAGCGAGGTACCCTTCATACCCCGAGTATAACACGTGTCTAGCTGTGACTGCCGATATCACAATTGCTTCCTTCGACGTCGAGTCGCATGAGTAAGAGAATTTCATTTCTCCGGGTAGGCGAAACACAACTCTCTTCTCCGCACAGTCGATTGTTGTATGACAGGCGTCGAGCCAGTCCATTCCCAAGATGATGTCGTACTCTTTGATGTCGACTACAATTGCGTCCAAGGATAAGTCTCGCCTCCAATTTTGATGTAGCCATCCCTGCAATTCAAAGTTGCAGGCATATCTACTCCCGAAGGGGTACTAACACACAGAGCCGTCTTTAGTAGAGTCATACAAAATTTATTTTTTATTGCAAAATCAGACGAGATAAAGCAATGAGTAGCACCATAATCAAATAGTACCCTTGCAGGTATGCCTTTGTACAGCAACATACCTATTATAACGTTCTATGCGGCCTGGGCCTCTGCTGAGTCAAGGCATAAACCCTTTCTTGTGCACATTGTTGTTGATTCGGTGCATTCCCAGTTGGGGATGGTAAGTCTAGTGGCGCTTGGCCATGATTCTGGTTGTTATTCTGCCTACGATATTGATTGTTATACTGTCCGCGGTTCTAATTATTATACTGTCCACGAGGAGGATACTGATTTCCTCTCCTACCTCTACAGTTAGCTGCCCTGTGGCTCATATCTCCGTATTTGAAACATTCCGAACGGCATTCTTCAGTCCGATGGCCAACTCGGTGACATTTATTACAACGCAACGCTTGATGAGGCCCTCTATAGTCGCATGTATTATGATGCTTTGGTGTGTCATTCCTTTCCGTAGACCAAGGTCGTTTCTGATTATTGTTGCCTTGACTGCCCTGTGTTGCCCCGTGACTAACTGGCAGATGAAACCTCTCCATCTCGAGATTTGTTTCGTACGCCTTCCTGTAAGACGTACACTTCCGACTTAGAACATCACGATGTAGGCCATCATTCAAGCCTTGCACGAATCTTTTTTGCTTGGCATCGTCATTTGGTATCATATACCCAGCGAATGCGACTCTCTTCAAAAATTCGGTCTCGTAGTCATCCACTGACATACTGCCCTGCTGGAGTGCTATGAACTCCTTCTCTTTCTGTCGACGAATAGCTGGTGGAATGAATTGGACATTAAATGCCTGTTTGAAGGTCTCACATGATATCTTCATATCCGAACTATTTCCATAAAGTACATGTCTCTACGAAGTCCACCATTCCTGGGCCTTGAGACAAAGTTATACAGCGGTACACTCCACTCTCTTACTGCCCTGTATATCCAACATTCGAAAGTAGCCCTCAAGTGTGTTCAAGAAGTCCATCACTTCATCTGGCTTCGCCCTTCTATTGAACTCAGGCGGGTCACAACTTTTGAATTCTGAGAACTTGAAGCTCGTTCTCTTTCGTGTCGGCGTTTTAGGTTTCTCTGCCGGCACTTCTACGGTCTCGGTTGCTGCGGCCTTTACAGAAACATTGGGATCGGCCGTCAGCTTGGTGACAATTTGAGACAGATTATCCACTTGCTTTTGTTGACCATTCAGCTGCTCTTAAAACTGATACTGAAGCTGCTCCTGAAGTGCGAGATGTTGAGCTTCGCTCTGCTTCCTCTGACCTTCCATTATCTTGCATAAAATATTTATGGGTTTATTGTATGGAACATTATTTCATACCAGCGCTATCGACACCATCAACCGAGAAAATTTGCATCAAGACTTCTTTTTTGAAAATATTTTCAAAATCAGAGGAATTAAAACCGTGCTCTGATACCAACTTGTCACGTCCCGATTCGGGAAATCGTTCGCTTCGCTTAGATTCATGCCAAATTATTCGTCCTCACTAAGGCGTGATGTCGTACAAGTCTGGAATTACACTTGTACAAGGCAAGAACGTGCACTATTGTGTCGTTTTGAAGCATTGAAAACATAGCTACATTTGAAGAAATATTGAGTACGCAGTATAGGAAGAAATAATACTCATTTTATTGATAATTGTTGTTACGACCCTGTCACGCCCCGCTCCCAGAATACGGCGAGCCGAGTACGTAATAACATCCCCAGGCTAAGCGACATACGAATATTCTAGTACCCATATTCGCGATTGTCGCCCGTAAGGTTCTAGGATAGGTTCATTTCAGGTCGTCCTTGCAAAATAAAATTAATATTATTCAAAGGACATTCTGAAACTATAAATTTGAGATGGATTATTCTGCCCAATACAACTATTAACCCAATATAATTATATATTTATATACCTGAATTGATGATGAGAAGATCTGATTTCAATATAATTGCCTTCAATCGTCACATCTTGTTCTCCAGCTTCTCTCCAATGTACAATAGCAGCTTCTTGGTCTACAAATCTAGTGAGCTATACTAGGTCGTCAAACGACATGCAAGCCCTCAGTCAAGGACGAGAAAATAAATAAGTAAATTGAGGATCTCTGAGATGATCGGATTTCCTGAATTCCAAACTAAAGAAATTGAGAAACTAATTCAGAGGAATTATAACGTTAACATAAAATATGACTCTGACTAGATCTCGTTCAAGTGAATTTTCTCAGTGTTCGTCTTACGACTAAATCCTAATCATTTATAAATAATGACGACCATCACAATCACAACAACCTAAATTCACTACCACAATCATAGTCAAGTTTCCTGTACGATGATGGAGTTTAGAGAACACATTTGGATCACGATCATTCTCTATTTTTCCGACAATAATCCCATTTACCCGGGACCAGGTGGTGTCTGGGTTGGGTACGGTGCCTTAGATCCGACCCCCCACATCTTGTGGGAAACTTGTATACATTAACTTTTTAAATTTCAATTTTATTTCCAAAATTTACTGGAATGTTCTCTGTTTGTGAGCTAGGCCTCACCTCCCGACATCGCAAGGCCTTACAGATGCGGGACTACTGATCAGCTTTTTCTGTTGTCATTATATTGCAGGAATTTCGATATATGTGATCCAGTTGTTCTCTCCCACCCCATGATGCAACTACAAACACATACAATAGTCTATTAACTCATAGGTCTAATATTCGGTTCCAACTTGATTACCATCTCGTATGTCAAAGACAATACGCCATATGGTAATCTCTTGTTGGCAGGAGATTATCCAACTTATTACCATCTCGTGTGTCAAACAACACGCCATATGGTAGTAATTGTTGGCAAGGAATCATTCAACTTATTTTACCATCTCGTGTGTCAAAGACAACACGCCATATGGTAATATCTTGTCGACTAGGAAACTGGATGTACACTTAGATTATTCAATTAGGTTTTCCTAATCCTGGAACTATCTAAAATTTGACCGACTCCCGAAATTACTGAAAATTTCGGCAGAGTCTCCTTTGTATTTGTTGATCCGAAAAATTTTCTAATAGACAAAATATATGAATATAAGCCCCAGGTTCGCCGACCCCTTCGGTGGAGCAACTCTCAACACCGAAACCACGCATTTATAAAATCTCGGGTACGCCGACCCCTTCGGTGGAGCAACTCTCGGCACCGGAAATCACACGTAGTTTATATATCTATATATCAATTGCAAACACAAGAAATTTCTTACCAACGACGCACTTTACCTTAGCAACTATCTCTTTTAGCATTTTAGCGCTGAATCTGGATTAGCTACACAAGTTCTGAAAACTCGAAGCAAGTCGGTGATCACAAAATTACACAAAACACTAAATGACAACCATACAAGAATAAAGTACATATAGTAGATTGTATATCAAATATCTTGTTCTTAAGGTAGTGATTATCTATGTATAATGAAAATTTCTTAATTAAGAATATGTACTTCCAAATGATATTTGCTATAAAACATATCCAACAATTTAAGAAGTACTAAAAACTTGATGCTACTTTAGTAATCGAACCCATTGCTTATATATATACTCAAATTTAGAGTCAATATTCAACGTGAATGCTGATTTTAAGTAAATTAGATTTAAAATCATGAAAAGTCTACAATTTTTTTTGCATTCGATATGCTAACCTATACTAGATGATAGCCACCTAACTTGCTAACTCTAAATTCCAATATCCAAATTGGGCATTATGACATTCTAAATTAATTGTTATTTTTAAATTTATATTTTAACCCACAACTTTTTTTTAAAAGTTAAATAGTAACCTGATTCAGTTCATTCTCCTAATACTAAAAGTACCTCCTGATGATTCCATAGGTTCCCATCTCTAGAGATTTGTACCTGGGTAATTAGTTATGGAAAATCCTAAGTAATAATCAACTCTCTAATCCCGAGGCCAAGAACCGAATCCGATACTATATTTGCGTATCCAAAAATTCATCCTACGTTTACCCAAATGTCCATTATCCATAATTTCCCTTAAAATCGGACTATTGATATTTATTTTAGGCTTAAAACCATTACCGGACTACATTAACAATATTTTCTATTTATGTCGTGAAATAAAAACATAATTTTCTAGGAGAGTTCAAAAGAGGGTATACTCCAAACTTTACATACATATGTCTATTTTAATTACCATATGCAAAATTATATATATATTCGATATAATCATCACAATTTCGATACGGCTTATTACCAAAGTATATGTATCGTGTCTTTGTTTCGTGTCGGGTACTCGAATCATCACCAATATGTGTGTCCGTGTTATAATTTCAAGTATAACCATTTTGACATGTCCGAATCGTATCGACTCGCGTGTCAAATTATCATTTCAAGTTAGACCGTGTCAACGTGTTCGTATCACACCTTCATGATATATATATAAAAAAAAAAAAAAAAAAAAAATATATATATATATATATATATATATATATATATATATATATATATATATATATATATATATATATATATATATATATATATATATATATATATATATATATATTGAATTGAATAGGAAGGAAAATATATATTATTTTCCTTCCTATTCAATTCAGAATATATATATATATATATATATATATATATATATATATATATATATATATATATATATATATATATATATATATATATATATATTCTGAATTCATATTTGGAAGAAAATAATTCTAGATGAACATGAGAATTAAACAAAATTGAATAGGAAGATGGGAGAGGGTTTGCCTTGAAATTTTGGGGATTTAGGTTTTGCTCTCATTTTCTTCCAATTCCTTCTTCATCTTCAAGCTTCTTCTTTTCCAATTTCCAATTTTCTTTTTTTTTTGTTTGAAGAAAAGGGTTAGGGCTTTGGTGATGGAGATGATGATGAGTGATGAAGAGGAAGATGGTGGTGGTGATGTGGTCGACGGTGAGGGGGAAGCGGCAGCCAAGAGGGGGCCGCCGGCGGTGGAGAGGGTCGGCCGGCCGGGGGCGGTGGCGAC
This sequence comes from Iris pallida, assembly GCA_029216955.1. NCBI lineage: Eukaryota > Viridiplantae > Streptophyta > Magnoliopsida > Asparagales > Iridaceae > Iris > Iris pallida. The sequence continues at coordinate 8,647,511 of JANAVB010008800.1, read as the reverse complement.
AGCCACCGCGGGCTTCGCCGGCGGGCGTGGGTGCGCGGGCGTCAGGAAAGGGGAAGGGAGCCGAGAGAGTGAGGGAGAGGAAGAGGGTGTCGAGAGAGAGAGAACCGAGAGAGGGAGAGAGTATCGAGAGAGAGAGAGAACCGAGAGAGAGAGAGGGAGATGGTGAGGGTGCCAGCCCTCTCTTTCTCCCTTTCTCTATATAAAACCTTTTTTTTTACATATTGATAATATGGTATATGAAATTACAATTTTGACCTCACTGATTCATGCAAGACTTCTCAAGGAGACACATATCCCTATGAGGTGTCCATGTAAATTTTGAAATTGCATAAATTGTCTAAGGTTTTAAACAAAAATATAAAATAATACTTTATGTAATTATTAAAAAATTTAAAAACATAATAATTTGTTTGAGGAAATTTGTGTTACTATAAAATATTTAAAATAAACAAGGATTGGAAATTTTAGATCGCATTTACGGAATATGGTTATGACAGACCCGCTCCCGAATAATCGGACACGAGTCGGACACGCCCAACCTTCGTCGTTAGACACGACGAAGTAAGCTGTACCAATCTAGGGAAACTACAAGGCAATATGAAGATATACAAATGACATCATCTCTATAAACGATCCAGAATCCAAATTACAATTCTATGATTTATTACATTCATCCAGAAAGCAAGGTAAAGTCTGATGTCTCTAATACAATAAAAATAGACTGCTAGGAGGAAAAGATAACTAGGCCTCCTCGGCCTCTAAGTCCAATGCAGCTCCAGCTGGCTCTAGCACGTCAACAGGCTCACGCCCATAATACGTGTCACAAATTGCCTCCATCTCACCTGCAACATATCCAATCAGGAGCGGAAAGCACAGTTCAAGGTAATTAACATGAACATCAAGATATGAAATGAGTACGAGAAAACATAATATGAAAATAAACTTGAAGTACAAGCAAGATCTTGAAAGTACGAGAATGTAAAGTACTAGCATGTAAACCTGAACCTGAAGTACCTGAACCTATCATGTGTACAATGATTTGAAATACAACTAGCATATGTGACCGGCTGGGGTAAGCACAGGAATAAGCACAGGAACTGTCACGCCCCAGTACCGAAATACTGAGACGGACTAGGCCAGCTACTCCATATGAGGTATATAAACGTCATACGGCGATCGTGGCTGTCAAAAGACAAGGGGGTGCATGCTACAATCAAGTCTTCTATGGTCCCACAGAGCATCTATGTCTCAATCAATCAAAACAAGAAGCAGTAAATAATGATCATATAAGACAAAGCAGTAAGGCGTCCCCGACGCTTCATCAAAATGATTCCTGAGCCTAGCTATACAAAATGATAAGCTAGTTTCGAGAGTCAATAGTACATAACCGTAGTCAGCTGTAGTCTGATTTAATTATAATTATGTGAGGAACTAAATGTCCAGAACTGCCGGCTAAACAGGTGTCGGTGGCTAAACGCCAAGTACAAAATAGAAGATATCAGAGCGGTGAAGAAGAAACCCACTCATGGTCCCTGGCGCCCATACTCCTGGTGTACGCCATTGTTTGGGTAGAAGGCTGGATCCTCTGGCGCTGCTACGAGATCTGGCCAAACAAAACCAGCGGGGTCAGGCCCCGAATAGCAAGTACCACAAGGGAGCACAAAAGAGAGATAAAACCCAAGCGTAATAAAGTAAGACCTGATTCAAGAGTTATAGGCTTATACCATATCATCGAGACAATACGACACCCTTACAACCAAACAAGGACAAACGGTGCCAATATCATGCCGAGATAAGATATATCCTATAACCCTGGGCAGGTGAAGAGCTTCTGATTCGCGACTTCGGTCCATAGCCTATCGCAGCACAATATCCCAACCCAACAACCAAATAAGGACATGGGTTGGACCACGCACCATGATAGTCCATATTCCTCAGTTGCTAACAGAAGAAAACATATCATAAATAAGTCGGCTTACAAGCGGCCAATCAATCCTACGGCTTTCTATGATTTGCCTGGGTTATCCCAGTAATGCAATATAGGAATCTTCAGATCGTATCGCATTCCAACAGGGCTTGCCAAACCATATATATACGCAAGCACGAAATGCACCGATCCCTCGAAAGGCTACCGCGCTAAAATAAGCAGTAACGGTTCCAGCTCTCCTATAGGAAGAGCTGGCTCGACATTCACAATTCAGATACTGCACTCCACTAGTGCGGATGACTATACAGTATCTGAGACGGCCAATCCGACACGCCAGGACGGGACCTAGGGCGGCTGGTAACGTACGATATCGGGATTCTGTTCCCTCCCAATACTTCTACCGATTTAAGTTGCTTAGATTAACCCTATCTTGGTGTTGGAATTACATATCGTGGTCACAAGGTCATCCTTTTATATGTCGTACCATAGTACGTGTACCCTAAGTATGAATCCACATCGGCTCAATCTAGATACATACTTAGTGTAATGTATCAAACAACAATCATTTTACCACGATACTATTACTGACCAATTACCATGACGGTGCTGGACATATAACACGAATGATCACATAGCACATAGAGTCATACCTCAGTGCACTCAATAAATAGCACCGCAGTGCATACTAATATTGTATCTCAATACACACTTAGAATAGGTACCGGCACGTATACAGGTAATCAAATCAGGAATACGGTCAAGTCAGGAAGTCACACGGAACCCTCGTGACATAAAAGTCACATATGAATTCTAGTTAAAGTGAGACATGAAGATTCTTGAAGCCAATATAAAGATCTACAACTTTTATGTTGGGAGTTGGGAGAAATTCTGGCCATAAATCAGCCAAATAGGACATAAAACAGCCAAAAACAGCCAAAATAGGCAATATGCAGCACTATACAAGCCATACGACACTATTCATCATGCGGTACTATTCATTCCATACGGCACTATGTAAGCCTGCGGCACTATTCATCTATGTGCCACTATGCAAGCCTGCGACACTATTCATCTATGCGGCACTATGTAAGCCTGTGATACTATTCATCTATGCGATACTATTCATCCTGCGGTACTATTCATTCCATGCGGCACTATGCAAGCCTACGGCACTATTCATCCATGCGGTACTGTTCATCCATGTGGCACTATGCAAGCCTGCGGTACTATGCAAGCCATGTGGCACTATGCATCCATACGACACTATTCATCCATGCGGCACTATTCATTCCTGCGGCACTATTCATTCCTGCAGCACTATTTCAGCGGCACTATTCATCATCCCTGCCAGAACCAGGACAGATGAACTAGAAAATGTTCAAATATTGTTTTGGCCATAACTTTCTCAAAACAAGTCAAAATCTAACTTTTCAAAGGTCAAAATTGGGTAGAATGAGATTCTCTACAACATGAAAAAACTAGATTTCGAAAACAAGTAAGTTTAATAGATCAAAACCATAAAAATCCTTAAAATCCTATTTTTAGAAACTTAGATCTACACAAAACTAGCCATTAAAATCAAAAATTCCAAGAACTAAACTTGTAGAGGATGATGAGAAGAACAATATAGACAAATCATATCAAAGAAAACTCAAGAAATAAAAAATGCAAGAATCTCTCCATTTGGTGCAAGATGTACTTGCCTAAATGTTGGTTGGAGGAAAAGAAATGAAAAGAGTGAATGAGGAGAGAGAGTGTGGAAGAGATTATATATAGGGGTTGGGTTGACTCAAAGAAACCCTAATCTTAAGCATGCTCTAAACCATATGACTAATGACATGTTAAATGCTTCATGCAACAATTAATCAAGTTAATTAAATAAAATCCTAACCACATCACGGTTCAGAAATCCTATCATCGAAATAGTGAACCACGCCTACAACCAAACAAGAACAAGGGGTGGCACACTATTCAGCGATGAGATACTGTTCCATGTCATGGCCAGGTACAAATACAAGATACATGCAATAAAGATACATGTGCTAGATACCATATACAAAAAAATATAAAAATTACGTATTCCGAGAACGGGGAGTGACAGGAACACAGGAATAAGGGTACGGCTTAGGGCCCGCATGCACAGTACGAGGCTTAAGCTATCTACATGAATATCAGAACATGGGTGTGATCACATAGCTAGTGTATTTTCCATCCCCGGCCACAAGTAAGCACAATATATAAAATATAAGAGTACAAGTACGTGTCACAATGTGTCACAAGGAAGCGCAGGATATGTATGAACAGAACCATAGAATGTACTTGCCTTGCTCCGGAAAACTAAGGGTAATGAATGGAGCTGGATGTCCTCCTGTTTAATGATTACATGTTGATTAAAATCTAAACAAGTTCTAACTATTTACTTTGTAACTTCTATCTATTAATAATTAGTTATGTAAATCCTGAATTGAAAGTATAGATATGGGACTACTAACTACATCTTCTAATTTATACAGGGAAACACCACTCTTAAAGTTATTGACACTAAATGCTCAGAGGCTACTATTTCTTCCTAACATCATAGCTTGATATATTACTATCAACAACAACTCTAATTAATGTAATCCCATAACTAAGTCATTTAGGATACTAGTATATATGTAGATTTAGAGTAACATTTGATGTCCAACACTGTAAGATCTAAGTTATTAGTAAATAGGGATGAGATAGGACCATTAAATAGTTAAGGCATACTTGCTAACCGATGCCACAACAATTTGACTAAAATCAGTTTTTAAATATTGTAAACATAGTAGTGTACTTTACAGGTACCAAACCTTTAGTAAAAATATGAAGCATAAAAAGATAGAGGACTCATATATATATTTCCAACTAGACAACCCTCAATCATCCAGAACGAAATCAAGTTGCATAAGATAGAATAAAACTCACTAATTTAGACACTCTACAACCACCCAGTAATTTATACACAACAGCCCACTTGGTTACACTAGTACATATCAAAACTCAACACTGCCATACTACGAACCCATAAATATGACTCATAGATTTAAATCCAACGGCCATTCTAAAATTCAAATATAAAGAGGGAAGGCCAAACACAAAAATACCAGATAGAAAGTTACAACCAAATCGAACTAATTCAAAATGAGAAATAAAACTCTCTACTGCCAACAGTTACTGCTCCCAACTCTAGAAACACGCACAGGCTTCGTAAAGGTCTGCGGCCAAACACAACTCCACAAGAGCTTCGGCTCAAAACATTGGTTCAATGAAACAATTTCCATGCCCCCCTCTATAAGTACGACACAAAAGTTGAACAATCAGCATCCTGACACGACCGACTCCACCGTGGCGTACTCTTGACAAGTAACCTTGATAAGTAAGTCTACCATGTAATCTTGAATGCTGTTGCGACGGCTATCTTGACATGCTGATTAATAACTCGTCTTGACACCGTGGGTGATTGTTCTTGAATGTGCTTGTATAAGCTACCAGTCTTGTCTCGCATTATGTCTAGGACTTACATCCCTGGTTACCATGGTAAGGGATTCATGCTGAATCTGACTAGGTTAATTACTAGATTAATCAAAGTAGCTCATATAGAGAGATATTTCCAGTTACAGGCGATCACGTTATCTGGGCTTCTTGAGTGGACTTGTAGCCTACCGTCGAGTAGGGGACATTTCCAGCCCACTGTCATGTGGGGCACTTCTTGAAACGAGTAATATGCACACTGTCATGTGTTGCACTCCAAGTAACCTAATAATTCTTGATAACTCTTACATGAATCTCGTCTGGATAACCTGGATAGCTGCAGGGCTTGTGACTGCCGGAACATCTCATTGCATCTTGCTAGTAACTAGGCTTGTGATAACCCTAGTTAGTTAAAGTATCAAGTCATACTTGTTGCTTGGCCGTGATTGATGAATGGAGTCTAGTCTAGTCTTGTCTAGACAAGGCCAGTACATGGTTACTTCAGCACGTTACTGTTTATGCTTCGCTTTATCGATAATTGGTTAGAAACTAAGTTTTATTCAGGTGAAGGGTTACAACTCCGATCCTTGTTTGGTTTACGGGTTGTAACCTGGTTACCGGAATAGTTCTTTAGTTATCTTATCGTTTATCACCCTGTTTTCTCTAACTTATGTCTTTTGTTATCATTTATGTCTTTATGTGCTAATATACTGGTTTTAGTTCTTAAGTGAAGCCTCCCTTGTGGCACTTGCTCTTTCTGGGGTCTGATCCAGCTGGTTTTGTATGGCCAGATTTCGGAGCAGCACTCGAGGATCTTCCAGTCTTCCAGCCAGATGGTGAACACTAGACGTAACCCTGGCAACGAGTGGATTTTATTTTGCTCTCCCACTCTATTATAAAATTATTCTTTTGAGGCGTTTAGCCGTCGGGCAAGTGTTAGCTCGTGTTGAATACTTATATTTTTTGTCTGTCTAAGGGCTGTAATATGATTGACAAATCCTAAGTGTTAGCCGTCGGGCAAGTGTTAGCTCGACACAGTGAAACAATCGATCATTTTGATCGATCAAAACTGAAAAAAGAAACTCGAATTGAGTCCAGATCTGAGAAATTGGAATAAAAAAGTTCTCGTAAACCTTAACAACTCACCTCCATGCCACGACCGGACCCGTTCTCGTCGAAGAGGATCGATCGAACACTAACCGTCCAAGAGAAACTCGCCGCTATGCTACTCATTCTTAGTCTTCGGAGCGAATCACGGTCATCGCCGCCATCAGCATCAGTCGTCGAAGAAATTTGCATCAAAATCGTGCCGCTGCTATCGGAGAAGTGGAACTCAGCCGCCGGACTCCTTCGCCGTCGCTATCTCCTTCGCCTCCGCGTCGCCGACAGAAATTAGGGCTAGACTACGATGGAGAAATTTGGAGGAAAGAGCTCTCTGAGTTTTTCGAGATAGAGAAAGAAATGGTTGGGAATGCAATTCTCTTACAAAGAGAGTTAATATAGAGGATTGAACAATTGTCACATAAATCCCTCCGCCTATTGGCGTTTAACAAACTAGTCCCTCTTCTTTTCATATATTACCAGATATAATAAAAATCTGTTAGAGAAGTGGTTAGAAAGGGTGGGGACCATGCTAGTGGGTGTAACCAACTAAGAATTCCCTCCACTTCATTAAATTCAAATCTCCCCCTAAAAATTCATTATTATTCAAAATTTGTTTAAATCAAAATATTATTATAGAAAACTTTAAAATTCTCAAAATTGGAAAGATAGGGTTACAATTGTAGCCAAAATACAACTTTTCTCGGTACACTTTGAAATGTCTTTCTGGCTACATTGATTCATGAAAAGAAATACAACTGATAGGCTACCATGAAATAACTTCCCGTTCCATACATCATGCCCCTTTAGTACTTTTGAAATCTAAGCAACAACTTTTAAAAGCTTCGCAATACTTTGTGCGTCTTTATTGAAAGTAACTTTGAAAGGAAATAGCAGCAACTCAAAAACCTTAGTTCAAACGTGCGCCCGAGCCTTCTCCAGTACCTGTGGAGGAGGGGTCAGCATATTATAACAATGCGTTGGTGAGCCCCGTTAGCCCACTCAGCTAAACCAATATTTTGAATTAATGACAAGCATTTTAAAGATCATGAGCTTATTAGGGACTAGCAATTCACAGTGATTCATAATTGAGGAAACATGATATTATATAAAAGCAACTGTTTACTTTACCATCGGCCGACATCCAGCTTTCCTGCATAAGATACAGGATAATAATAATAATGCTTACCGCCCCTGCACAAGACACTGATTAGCATGCATCCTTACAACATGATCACTGGTGTTATAGTATATATAGCATTTCGGACATTGCCATATAGGACTTCATAGGGTATGCGATGCGCCACTCATTCGGGTTGCAAGTCCGAATGAGTGTCCAGATACCACGTGCCACCAAACCACGTAACGTTTCCTCCTAGGCCGAATCGGTCCCAATGACCCGAGTACTGTTCGAGGAAACAATACCTTGTATACAAGTTATCCAAGACCATGCGAATGCGTATCCGACTCGATAAGCATACTGTGCATGGTATAATATTAATAATAAAGAGACAACATGTTCAATTCTCAACATTTCATATTCCACCATCTCAGGCATCAATTCACCTCATTTTAATGTTCATTTCATCGCAATGTTTCAATGTTCAAGGGACAAGAATCATTTCAATGTTCATGTGGCAGTTCATTCACGAACAGAGTATTAGCAACAAATCGATTCATTCAATGTTCGTATCTCTAGCTTCTTAGTAGTATTGACTTATGGCATTAGCATCAAGTTATCGATCAACGGATGTTGTAAGACAATTTATTTAGTTGGCATGAAGGAGTAGCGAGAGGGACAAAACCACCACAGAGATCCACATTCACCAGTTTGAGAATTGCAGAGAGAGAGAGGGACACTTGTGCATTTAGCTTCTCGTCACGCGTCCGTCTGCAATGGCACCAAAAGTTTGGTTAATACTCTCTCTCGTTATGTTCCCTTTTCGCCTTCTCTCAGAATTCTCAAGAATGAATGATATAAAAATCGACAAAAACGGGCAAGAATCAAATCATCGAAAACCATTCAGAAAAGCATCCATCAAAACCAAGCAAAAAAACCAGCAGCAAAACATCCAGAGAAACCAATCCATCAGTTGGAAAGGTTCTTATGCATTTGTCTGTGATCGATTTCATGCCAAAAGTAAGTTTCTCAATACTCGGTTTCGACCGAGTTGATCAAGCCACAAGCCTTACGTAGTGAACCGCTAGGAGTGGGGGACTTCAGTAGCCGTAGCCCATTCTCTTTCTTTTTTTCTCATAATCTTTTTGTAATCTATTTCTTCTCTAAGAATTTATTACTAGTCTATTTACTTTCTACATAATCTCTAATCTACTTTCAATTCCTATATGCAGTTGTAACATTTTGCCATGTCAGTGATCTCCGGACAGTCCAGCAGCACCTACTCTTCAAAGAAGGTCGAAGAGGAATGGAGGAGTTGTTTTTGCCAATTGAGACGCATCTCACAACATGCGTGAAGACACAAAATGCTGGACGTCGATTTTGGGGATGTGGTAACTCACTACCAAAATATAGCCATTTGGCGACGGACCATTAGCGGCGGATAACGTCCGTCGCTAATAGTGACGGACTACCGACTAAGTGCAAACTGATTGTCGTCGGAAAGCTGACATTTTTTTTATTTTAAGGACGAGCAAAGGTCGCCAGTCCGTCGTTAAGTCGTCGGAGATATAGCGACGGATCATGAAGCCGTCGTTATGACGTCATTTATTTGTCAAAAGTTGGCGAAAAATGTTAAAAAAATTTGGCTCGAAATTTAACGACCAAATAGCGACGGATATCCCGTCGGCCATCTAAGTGGATAGAGCGACGGATATTTCCGTCGCTAGTCCGTCGCTATATGTCAGCCCTAACTTAAATTTAACCGACGGAGGGGGGAAACTTTTTATTCTCCCTAAATTTTCTCACTCACTCACTCCCTCTCTCTCTCTTTTCGACGCGCGCAGAGCTCTCTCTCTCCAGGTAATCCTCTCTCTCTCTTTCGGTGGTCGGGGCGGCGGAGGTCGGTAGTGGTGGGGGTGGGGGTCGGCGGTGGTGGGGGTGGGGGTCACGGTGGTGGGGGTGGGGGTCGCTGGGGGTGGAGGAGTAGGGAAGCGGAGGGGGGTTTTGGGGTGGGGGTGGTGGAGGTGGGGGTCGACGCGGGGGGGGGGGGCTAGGGCAGCGGAGGGGGGCCGGGGGTGGAGGTGGTGGTGGTCGGCGGCGGTGGGGGTGGGGGTCGGAGGAGGGACGTAGGGCAACGGAGGGGGACCGAGGGGGGGCGGAGGTGGGCCGCAAGTGGGGGGACGGGGGGCGGAGGTGGGCCGCGGGTGGGGGGGGCGGGGGTGGGGGGGTGGCGGTCGGCGGTGGTTGGGGTGGGGGTTGGGGGACGGGGGAGGGAGTTTGGGTCGGCGGATGGGGGCCGGGGGTGGTAGTTGGGGTCAGCGGTGGTGGGAGTGGGGATCGACGGTGGTGGGAGTAGGGAGTTGGGGGTCGACGATAGTAACACACACACACACACACACACACACACACACACACACACACACATACGCACATACACACACTGTAACAGAATTTTTTAAAAACTGAACCGAATCTCTTAGTATATATATATATATATAAACTTTGGACCGAAATCCCTTAGTATATATATATATATATAAATATATATATATATATATATATATATATATATATATATATATATATATATATATATATATATATATATATATATATATATATATATATATATATATATATATATATATATATATAAGATACTTCTCTTGCGAAGTAGAATACCATTGCATGGTGAACTATATGATCTGACATAGAACATTAAGTATTTTAATGTTCTATAGCTCTTAATGTTCCCGTACTGAAATCTCGAGCTAGAATACCATTGCAAGAGAAGTATCTTAATATTCTATAGCACTTGAAGACAGACTGATCTGACATAGAACATTAAGATACTTCTTTTGCGAAGTAGGTTATGAACTCGATACTTGTTCTGTATTTTCTATAGCTTGCTTTGTGAACAAAGAGATTACAAGAATTCTTCTTTCAAAATACAACTCTATATGTTATTGCTTTCAATCTGGTGTCCAACGATACTAATCCGATATTGCCGATACATATCCGATACGGCCGATAACGAATCGATACATCAAATACGAATCCTAGCTATATGGCCGATACATATCGGATAGGACGATACCAATTCGCTAAGGCCAATACCAATTTGATACGGCCTATACTAAACCTATAGACCGATACTAATCTGATACGGTCGATACTAAGTACATCCGGCCTATACTGTGAAACCCATATTCTCGTAATTAATTATTAAATAGTGTTTTAGTGTTATTATTAGTATTTCTAAAATTATTATTATTATTATTATTATTAAATATTTTTGGAGTGCAAATGATTTCGAAAATAATAATAACATGGACTTTTGGATTTCAGACCCAGACCCGAGTCCGAACCCAGACCCAGGCCTGACCCAAACCCATATCTTTTCATTTCTTTCTAATTTAATCTGACTTGGTTTACTAATTATTTAAAATATATATATATATATTTTTGTACGTTGGTGAGCTGGTCCCGAAGGACCAGCATTTTCGTGTGATGACTCCCTCTCCCATTCCTATTTCTTACTCACCCTCAACTTCTCTGGACCACACGAGCTCAACCAACTCCCCTTAATAAATTCCTACTTTTCCCACTCCCATTCACAGAGAACAACCCTTTCTCTTCTTTCACTCGTAACTCCCACCACTACAGCATTCATTCCCATCTCCTTATAACTCCCAACCCATCAACTCCACCAACTCACCCTTAATAAACTCCCCACTCTTCCCATTCTCCTCTCACAGAAGAATTACTCACAGAAGAGGAAAGAAACTCTCATCTCTTTCTCTCGTACTCTCTTCATCAACTACTCCCCACCAACCTCACCATTCTCCCTCTGTTGGAGAAAACCCTCTTTTCTCCTCCACCTAACACCAAACCCCCAAGCCCTAGCTCCTCCGGCCGACCACCGGAGCCCCGCCCGTAGCCGCGAGCTCCCGAGCTCGGCCGACCACTCCAGCGCGTGGGCCCCCTCCGGCCGCTCCCTCCGGCGAGCCCCGACCAGCGCCGAGCTCCCCTCGCGCGCGATCCCCGCCGTCCAGGACCGCCCCGCGCCAGCCCCTCCGGTCGTGCTGCCCCTCTGCGCCGTCGATCCGCCCCGTCGCTGTCCCCTTGCGCGGCCGGCCAGCGCTTCCCCCGAGCGCCCTTTGGCCCTGTCTTCGCCCCGACAGCGTGCCCTAGCCGCTGTCCCGACCAACTCCCTTCGGCGACCTCACCCCAAGCTCGCTGCCATTTGGCGAGTTCCCTGTTTGGGTTCTGTCGAGCCCTGGATTCTGGAGTTTACGGCGTTGCGTCGACGACGTTGGTTCCAGCGCTGATTTCGGGAACGTCGCTGATTCTGGACTATTCTATTCTTTCTATTTTTATCATCTGAGAGCTCTAGCCGAGCAACCCGAGGTATAACCCCTGTCCCGCTATTTTATTATTATTTGTCGATAATGATATGGTCCCCGGTTCCCTTTGGAAATTCGGTATTAGCGACGTTGTATATTTTTCGGGACTTTCGGAAAGGTCCCGTGGATTATTTTGCATTCCCGGAATATTTCGGGAATAGTTTTTGGAATGTTTTAGTTTCTGGAAATTTTCGGGAACGTTCTGTGACTTGTGGATTTGGAATCGGATTTCCGAAATTATTTCGGGTCGTCCCGATTATTCTGTGGATTGGCTGTGGATGTTTTATATATATAAAATGTGGGTTTTTCCCTGGTTTGGGACTTGCAGGAATTATCGGCGCCATTTTCCCAGTTTTTGGGTTGATCAAAAACAGAGGAGATGCTGCCCGATTTTTCCGTAAATCCTGAATTATTTTTCAAAATGAATTTAAAATAATTTTCGAAATTTATTCGATATTTGATTTTGGGTGACGACCGTATCGGTCAATGGACCCGGCTAAGTGCAAACGATACCGGCCCCGCCCGGACGTTGAGGCAATTAGCCAAAATGAGGATCGGACCATTATCTGAGACTTATAATTTATTATTATTTTAATATTTATTTTGTTTACATTTATTTAATATTTTCAGTTAGGACTAACGGCAGTTTATTCTTATTTCAATTTATGTAAATAAATTGTAATGGGCATAAGCCCAGCTGGCTGGTCTGTGACTGTAATAGCTTAGGTTTTCCTTTTATTTTCTGGTTTTTCGTGTTTTTACTGTTTAACGATTAAAATGGTTAAAAAGTATTCTTTGTATAAAAATTAATTATTATTTTCTCATCCTAAAATTGACAAAGTTTAATAATAGTTAAAAAGTCACGTATTTCTCATTAAATAAGAAAAACTAGTTTTATATTTATATTTATAACAAATTATCAAGTTTTCATAAATAACCTGGCAGCGACGGTGTTTTCCCGAATTCAAAGTTAAAATGATCATTTTTCCCTCGTATTAAATCAACGCACCAAATAATCGTGTTTTCTGTGTTTGTTAATTAAAAGAATTAAAATTGATTAGGACAAAAACTAGAGATTGTAACTAGCACATCTAGATATGGGTTGAATATTGTTTCTAAGTCTGGAATCTCAAATGTAGGATTTTGAGGAAGTGTTTGACCTAGTTCCCCGGTACAGACTCTCGATCCAGTCACAATAACAAAGGCAAGTACATTTTGTGTTAGTTTACAATTATTTAGTAATCGTTTTAATGCAAGTTTAAACCACGATGCAACACGGAACTCTCTCTGAGAGCACTGACTGTAAATACTGTAACTATTGGGGACTGGGGGAGTAGTGTAATGAGTATGACCACATCCAAAACTGTATACTGACTGTGTTAGCTTACCCCTCATATACACGGGGATAAGCCATATCGTATCAATATGATACAACTGTACAACCCAAGCCGGTCATATTCATTGCCTATTCACATCACAGAACTGTAACTGTTTTAAAAACTGTAACTGCTTAGTTGATTTTCAAAACTATTTAAAAGTGCATGATTCTATTATTATTTCAATTGTTAAATTAACATGAATTGTACTTTGCTCCCTCCTGACTGGAGACCCAACATTTTAGGTATCACTGATGAGGCTTTGTACCGCAATATTTCCCGAGGTCCAAACTAGAAGACGAGAATTTCGAGACTGATGAGCTGTTTGCCTAGAGTTTTCTTTTCTTCTTGATGTATGTAGAAAATGGTTTAAGTTGTATCTTTCATTTCATTGTAAAAGTTTAATAAAGTTTTAAATTTTTCGATGTTGAGTTGTGACAAATATAGTGTTGTTGTATGGTTACCTGCTACTGAACAGCTTACTGCCGCCGTCTCAACAACGGTGCAGGCTGGGCATGATCCGGTTCGACCCCTTTAGTTGGGATCGGGTCGTGACATGTTTTTAGTGGTGGACCATGAAGGTCTGAACAACAACTTAGGAAAACATATTTAGAAACAACTAGAACACTAGAACATCAATTTGTCACAACATAGGACCGAAATATATTATAAATAAATATTTTTGGTTTGATTATAGACTGGTAGGATACCTTGCTTATGTTTGCATCCTAAACCTTCCAGAGAATGGCCACTGACAAGACCAATCCTGCTGGCGATGAGGTGTTATCTCCGGATCATACCCCATCTCCTCAACCCAGTCCAGGATTTATTCCCTCGCAGCTGTTTGACCGTCCCCATAATGCATCCAGTGAAGTTTTTACTACACTGGCGATTCCTACCTCTTATCAAACTAAGTTGCATTTTCTTGGTGGAGTATCCATTCATGTTGCTCCACCAGTACCAGCAAATACCTCCCAAATGGTTGTCCTATTTCAAGAAATCCTGAAGTTCCAGAAAGCTCGAGATGAAGCCCAGCAGGAACAGATGAATATCACGAGAGAAGACATGAAGAACGTCAATGATGTAGCCTTAGCTATCTTAAACCAAGTTGGAGCGGAACCTCACCCTAGGAGGGGTACCCCTGAAATCTAGAAGACATTTTTTGAGCCCTATCCGGCAGTTATATCGTAAGAAGCTATTGGTTTGTGACTACTGTAAAAGGACTGGTCACCAAGCCAATATTTGTCGTAAGAGATTGGGGAAATGTTTGGTATATGGATCTGTTGAACATCGGGTAAAGGATTGCCCTTATCTTTCTATCATACCAGAATACCTATCCCAGCAACACCTGTTAGGCCACAACCTAGGGACTCTCTTCCTATCCAGCAGACCCTGCCTCCTACTATAAGGCATGATGCAGACTCGAGGTTCATAGAAGAGGAAGCAGTTGGAGACTGCTCATACAAGAGCCAGAGCCATGAGGATTAATACCTAGGACTGCTGAATAGCATTGTCTATTGTTGTCACAGGGTGACCTTAGATCAATCATAAGAGTTTTTGCTGTAATTCTCCACATGAATAAAATTTTTAATTACACCTTTATGGCAGATGTTTTTTCTGATAGTCTTCCATGATTATCCCAGATCCAGACCTAGAATTCACCATTGACCTAGTCCCCGGCTCTTTCCCTATTTCTAAAGGATGTTACAGAATCAACCCGAAGGAGGCCAAGAAGATGAAGGACCAGAACAATGGAGGCTCTAGGATTTATTCAGGGTGGAACTTCACCTTAGGGAATACCTATCTTGTTTGTGCCCAAGAAGGATGGAACAACGGATGTGCATCGATTACCAGACACTAAAGAACAAGTACCCTCTGCCCGGATCGAGGATCTGTTTGATCTGTTTGTATGGAGTTAGGGTGTTTTCGAAGTTTGACTTAAGATCTGACTACCATCAAATCAAAGTCAGGAAGGAGGACATTTCCAAGACGGCGTTCAAACACCAAGTATGGGTAGTTTTCTTTGGTCATGACGTTGGACTGACAAATGCTTCTGCTGTGTTCATAAATCTCATGAACAGAGTTTTTCATGAGTATTTGAATCAGTTTATCTTCTCCATAGATAACATTCTGATATATTCGAAGACTGAAGAAGAGCATGAAGAACATCTGAGGAAAGTTCTGGGAACTTTGAGGAAAAAGAAGTTTTATGGTAAGTTATCTGAACGTGGATTTTCTTTAACAAGGTGGATTTTTGGCCATATTGTCAAGAGAAGAAATTTCGATGGAAGATAGCTGCTGTTGAAAAGTGGTATACCCCAAGTTCAATTCGGAAGTTTCTTGAACTTGGCTGGCTACTATCAGAAGTTCGTGAAGGATTTCGCCAAGATTGCTTAGCCGATGACGAAGCTCACTTGCAGGAATGAAGAGTTCATCTGGACGAAAGATTGCCAGGCGACATTGAGGAGCTGAAGAAGAGACTTACCACTACACCAATTCTTGCGCTACCCGCAGGAACCGGTGGTTTCTCAATCTACAGTAATGCCTCTGGAAAAGGACTGGGTTGCGTTCTTCAACAACATGGGAAAGTAATTGCTTACACATCTAGGTAACTACAGACTCATGAAAAGAATTATCCTACACCTAATTTGGAATTTGCTACAATTATCTTTACTTTGAAGCTATGGAAGCATGATTTTTATGGAAAGGGAGTGAAAATATATACGGACTACAAAAGTCTGAAATATGTCTCCACTCAGAAAGAGCTGAATGTTAGACTAAGAAGATGGCTGAAGCAGATGAAGGATTTCGACATCAACCTGCAGTACCATTCAGGTAAGGCTAATGTGATCGCTGATACACTTAGTCGATACCCGGTGGTGATGTTCTTAACCAAGGAGTGGCACCTACTAGAAGACGCCGAAAAGCTTGGACTGGAGGTTTTACTACCTGGAGATAGAAGGACGGAGCTGGATGCTGATTCAGTATTGATGAAGTTCGAGGCTGATGGACAAAATCAAGAGGACGTAGTTTCAAAACGAGGCACTTTGCAGGCTTAGAGATCAAGTGTTGGCAGGAACACTTGAGGGTTTCTAAATTGATCAGCAGTGGAACTCTGAAGAATGGTACGGGACTTTGCGTATCGGCTGACAAACGGAGGAACGAGTTGATAAAAGAAATGTACCAGTCGCAGTATTCCATATATTCAGGAGCTAATAAGATGTATCGGAATATGCCTCCATTGATTGGTGCTATGGAATGAAGAAGGACAATTCCAGGTATGAGATTAGATGTGAATTTGTCAACATGAGGAATTTAGCAAGAGAACAACAAGTTTGTTGCAGCCGCTGGACAATTCAGAGTGGAAGTAGATGCATATAACAATGAACTTTGAGTAAGGATTGCTTTGTTCCCAAGGAGGAAAGGGCACCAATTGGATTGTAGTGGACCGACTGACTAAGTCAGCACACTTTATTCCCTTCAAGGTTAGTTTATTCACCGAGAAGTTGGCAGCATTGTAGGAGAGGCACCCCTACCGGATTTATGGAGTACAAATCGGCGGACAATCAAAGAAGATAATACAGACGCCTGAAGATATGTTAGATCTTGTGTTTTAGAAATTGGAGGGTCTTGGAGAAGATCATTTAAAAATTGGTAGAGTTTCCTTACAACAACTACCAAGTTTGAAGAAGGAGATAGCGTCTTTTGTGAAGATTTTCTCCTACCAAAGGAACGATCAGTATTAGCAGAGCAGAAAAGTTGAGCCAGGTACATCAGGCCATTTGAAGTTTTAAGACGAGTTGGAAGTAGCGTACCGGTTAGCTCTATCAGCTAATCTTGAGAGTGTGTAACATCTTCTACGTATCACAGCTCAGGCGCTACATTTCGGATCCGAGTCCCATATTGGATAATTCAGAGCTGAAGATTGGACTCAACCTTTCAGTGCCAGAGAAACCAGTTGCAAGCGTAGTCAGAGGTGAGAAGAAGATCAGAATTTGAGCCATCATTTAAACTCCTACTTCTTATCTTTTCGTTCTAAACTTGACTGATGCTGCTAAATTAGCCTAGTTTTGCAAGCTATCTTTTTATCAAGCTTGATCATGACGGTATTTTATTGGGTGCACCCACTAATATATTGTCTAATCAGGACCGGTGCATGATGGTCTGATCAACCTCGTGTACTTTGGTTCGCTTTTGTATTTTCTACATTGATGATATCATAAACCGTCTCATCCACGATTGCCTTGGAAATTCTTATTGTTGGACCTGAGTTACGGACGCAGTACCGTGCCTGTTTGATTTTTTCTACCCTACCTTGCTTTAAATTTCGAGGACGAAATTTTCTAAGGAGGGAAGATTGTGAAACCCATATTCTCGTAATTAATTATTAAATAGTGTTTTAGTGTTATTATTAGTATTTCTAAAATTATTATTATTATTATTATTATTAAATATTTTTGGAGTGCAAATGATTTTGAAAATAATAATAACATGGACTTTTGGATTTCAGACCCAGACCCGAGTCCGAACCCAGACCCAGGCCGGAGCCAAACCCATATCTTTTTATTTCTTTCCAATTTAATCTGACTTGGTTTACTAATTATTTAAAAAAAAAATATTTTTGTACGTTGGTGAGCTGGTCCCGAAGGACCAGCATTTTCGTGTGATGACTCCCTCTCCCATTCCTATTTCTTACTCACCCTCAACTTCTGTGGACCACACGAGCTCAACCAACTCCCCTTAATAAATTCCTACTTTTTCCACTCCCATTCACAGAGAACAACCCTTTCTCTTCTTTCACTCGTAACTCCCACCACTACAGCATTCATTCCCATCTTCTTATAACTCCCAACCCATCAACTCCACCAACTCACCCTTAATAAACTCCCCACTCTTCCCATTCTCCTCTCACAGAAGAATTACTCACAGAAGAGGAAAGAAACTCTCATCTCTTTCTCTCGTACTCTCTTCATCAACTACTCCCCACGAACCTCACCATTCTCCCTCTGTTGGAGAAAACCCTCTTTTCTCCTCCACCTAACACCAAACCCCCAAACCCTAGCTCCTCCGGCCGACCACCGGAGCCCCGTCCGTAGCCGCGAGCTTCCGAGCTCGGCCGACCACTCCAGCGCGCGGGCCCCCTTCGGCCGCTCCCTCCGGCGAGCCCCGACCAGCGTCGAGCTCCCCTCGCGCGCGATCCCCGCCGTCCAGGACCGCCCCGCGCCAGCCCCTCCGGCCGCGCTGCCCCTCTGCGCCGTCGATCCGCTCCGTCGTCGTCCCCTTGCGCGGCCGGCCAACGCTTCCCCCGAGCGCCCATTGGCCCTGTCTTCGCCCCGACAGCGTGCCCTAGCCGCTGTCCCGGCCAACTCCCTTCGGCAACCTCACCCCAAGCTCGCTGCCATTTGGCGAGTTCCCTGTTTGGGTTCTATCGAGCCCTGGATTCTGGAGTTTACGACGTTGCGTCGACGACGTTGGTTCCAGCACTGATTTCAGGAACGTCGCTGATTCTGGACTATTCTATTCTTTCTATTTTTATCATCTGAGAGCTCTAGCCGAGCAACCCGAGGTATAACCCATGTCCCGCTATTTTATTATTATTTGTCGATGATGATATGGTCCCCGGTTCCCTTTGGGAATTCGGTATTAGCGACGTTGTATATTTTTCGGGACTTTCGGAAAGGTCCCGTGGATTATTTTGCATTCCCGGAATATTTCAGGAATAGTTTTTGGAATGTTTTAGTTTCTGAAAATTTTTGGGAACGTTCTGTGACTTGTGGATTTGGAATCGGATTTCCGAAATTATTTCGGGTCGTCCCGATTATTCTGTGGATTGGCTGTGGATGTTTTATATATATAAAATGTGGGTTTTTCCCTGGTTTGGGACTTGCAGGAATTATCAGCGCCATTTTCCCAGTTTTTGGGTTGATCAAAAACAGAGGAGATGCTGCCCGATTTTTCCGTAAATCCTGAATTATTTTTCAAAATAAATTTAAAATGATTTTCGGAATTTATTCGATATTTGATTTTGGGTGATGACCGTATCGGTCAATGGACCCGGCTAAGTGCAAACGATACCGGCCCCGCCCGAACGTTGAGGCAATTAGCCAAAATGAGGATCGAACCATTATCTGAGACTTATGATTTATCATTATTTTAATATTTATTTTGTTTACATTTATTTAATATTTTCAGTTAGGACTAACGGCAATTTATTCTTATTTCAATTTATGTAAATAAATTGTAATGGGCATAAGCCCAGCTGGCTGGTCTGTGACTGTAATAGCTTAGGTTTTCCTGTTGTTTTCTGGTTTTTCGTGTTTTTACTGTTTAACGATTAAAATGGTTAAAAAGGTATTCTTTGTATAAAAATTAATTATTATTTTCTCATCCTAAAATTGACAAAGTTTAATAATAGTTAAAAAGTCACGTATTTCTCATTAAATAAGAAAAACTAGTTTTATATTTATATTTATAACAAATTATCAAGTTTTCATAAATAACCTGGCAGCGACGGTGTTTTTCCGAATTCAAAGTTAAAATGATCATTTTTCCCTCGTATTAAATCAACGCACCAAATAATCGTGTTTTCTGTGTTTGTTAATTAAAAGAATTAAAATTGATTAGGACAAAAACTAGAGATTGTAACTAGCACATCTAGATATGGGTTGAATATTGTTTCTAAGTCTGGAATCTCAAATTTAGGATTTCGAGGAAGTGTTTGACCTAGTTCCCCGGTACAGACTCTCGATCCAGTCACAATAACAAAGGCAAGTACATTTTGTGTTAGTTTACAATTATTTAGTAA
The DNA here is from genome assembly GCA_029216955.1 of Iris pallida. Lineage (NCBI taxonomy): Eukaryota > Viridiplantae > Streptophyta > Magnoliopsida > Asparagales > Iridaceae > Iris > Iris pallida. The sequence continues at coordinate 8,627,281 of JANAVB010008800.1, read as the reverse complement.
TCGTTTTAATGCAAGTTTAAACCACGATGCAACACGGAACTCTCTCTGAGAGCACAGACTGTAAATACTGTAACTATTGGGGACTGGGGGAGTAGTGTAATGAGTATGACCACATCCAAAACTGTATACTGACTGTGTTAGCTTACCCCTCATACACACGGGGATAAGCTATATCGTATCAATATGATACAACTGTACAACCCAAGCCGGTCATATTCATTGCCTATTCACATCACAGAACTGTAACTGTTTTAAAAACTGTAACTGCTTAGTTGATTTTCAAAACTGTTTAAAAGTGCATGATTCTATTATTATTTCAATTGTTAAATTAGCATGAATTGTACTTTGCTCCCTCCTGACTGGAGACCCAACATTTTAGGTATCACTGATGAGGCTTTGTACCGCAATATTTCCCGAGGTCCAAACTAGAAGACGAGGATTTCGAGACTGATGAGCTGTTTGCCTAGAGTTTTCTTTTCTTCTTGATGTATGTAGAAAATGGTTTAAGTTGTATCTTTTATTTCATTGTAAAAGTTTAATAAAGTTTTAAATTTTTTGATGTTGAGTTGTGACAAATATAGTGTTGTTGTATGGTTACCTGCTACTGAACAGCTTACTGCCGCCGTCTCAACAACGGTGCAGGCTGGGCATGATCCGGTTCGACCCCTTTAGTTGGGATCGGGTCGTGACATATACCAACGGATCCACCAGTTACTGCATGGTGGGCCCCAGAGTACCCCCAGACTCAGTTACATCCGGTTATTGATGAGTACATGATTATATACTAATTTTGTTTAGTTTATCTTATGATACAGATTTTTACATCCAATCCGTGATGGATCGTTACTTCGTTGATCGTACATGGATGTACAAACGACAATACGAGAGCATAATAGGTGTGAGTGACGATTTTCAGGCAGGCGTGAAAGTGTTTCTTAAGTATTCCACGAGCAAAGCTCAGTACATGGTCGGTAACAAAATCAAGTGTCCATGTGGTAATTGTCGCAACAGACATTACGAAAAAGTGGTGACTGTGAGAGATCATTTGACCCATAAGGGTTTCGTACGTGATTACGGCCTGTGGTCATCGCAAGGTGAACTATATGTGGAAAGACAGGTTGCGAATGCTGCTACTTATGCTTTTGATGATAATGCTGCAACGGATTTTGTCATCGAAGACGACGGATGCTCTGTTGATTATGAAGACCTGCAGAACCTTGCACGAGATATGGTGTACGATGCGGCAGGGCCTAATTTTGATCCGGAGGATCCTAATCCCGAGGCGAAGGAGTTCTATGATATGTTTTAGGATACAGATACTCCGCTATATCCTGGTTGTGAGACTCATTCCGTACTGTCAGTGACGATGCGGTTGTTGAACATAAAGTCTGATTTTAACTTGCCATATGCTTGCTATGATCGGATTACACAACTAATCAAAGATGTGTTACCGAAGGAATCAAAAGAGATCCCAAAAAACTTCTACAAGTCAAAGATGATGGTCCGACAACTGGGATTGGGGTACGAGAAGATAGATTATTGTCGCAATGGATGCATATTGTACTACAAGGAGAATGAGGACATAGAAAGTTATAGCTTCTGTAGTGCGGATCGTTATAAGCTAGTTCCGGGAAAAAAAAGTCAACTAGAAAATGACAACCTTACAAGTATATGCATTACTTGTCGATCACGAAGCGCTTGCAAAGGATGTATATGTCTCTGAATACAGCAGAACACATGACGTGGCACAACGAAGAACGCACAAAGGACGATGGAGAATTGTCACATCCTTCGGATGGAGAGGCATGGAAACATTTTGATTTGTGTCATCCAGATTTTGCTGCAGAGCCTAGAAATATACGTCTCGTGCTATGTTCTGATGGCTTCGCCCCTTTCGGGCAGTCGGGATTTCAATACTCCTATTGGCCGGTCATTTTTATCCCTTACAATCTGCCACCATGGATGTGTATGAAGACTCCTTATATATTCTTGACAGCTATCATATCAAGTCCCAAAAATCCGACGAAGAACATCGATATATATTTACAGTCATTGGTGGATGAACTGAAACATATGTGGAAGATCGGCGTTATGATCTATGATATTTGTTTACAGGTTTTATTGCCTGAAACAATACTCACAAATGAGAGCATTCATTATTTGGCATTGGGACCGAAGAAGCATGCAAAGACTTGGCCAGACTATGTCGTTAATAGATTCAAGTTTAAGGCAATTCAAAATGCTATAAATGTCGAATTGGCTGGAGTGCTTCGGGATATTATAGATTTACAATATACTGTCCCATATGATATGCATATTGTGATGTTCAAATGTGAGTGGTTCGATACGACACCAAATATCGGTTGGAGAATTGATAAAAAATTTGGATTCGTCGATATAAATCATCGCAGAAGGTATAGAGGGTCCGACACATTTGCGATAGCAAGTCAAGCTGTTCAAGTCTACTATACAAGCTATCCAAGGCGTCTAGAGATCGATTTGACTGGTAGGCAGTATGCAAGATTAAATCTTGAAATACATTCAACATTGTAGACCCAGCATACCAAGAGGACCAGATCGAAAAGCTCCAATACTTGGGACAACAGTCGGATACCATGAATGTTAAAGATATTGTTGAGGAAAATAGAGGGGAGGAAGAGGTTGATACACAAGACTTAGTTGTCAACCAGGGAAGAAAGAGGCGTGTCCCAAGTATTGAGGCTGAAGAAGAAGAAGAAGAACTTGATGAGGATGAGGATACAGATGAAGTCAACGATGAGGATGAGGATGAGGATGAGGATAAGGGTACTGAGGATGAAGACGAGGACGAAGACGATGACGATGATTAGATTAAATATCGGTATATATTAAAAACACTTCCAAATACGTGAATTTAGTTTGACCTCATAAAAGTAATTACAACTAACTTAGTGAATTCAGTTTAAACTTCTGCATTATTGTTTCAATTCATGGTTTTGTCGTTCGATCATCTACTTACTGTATGATTTTCTTTTTGCAGATGGCACTCCTAGTTTTTTTCGTCGCGGCGGCACTCGTCGCCCTGCTGGTGGTGTATATATATATATAATTTTTTTTTATCGTAGTGGTATTGGTCGTGGTGGTGGTGCTAGTACTGGTGCTGGTGGCCCTGGTCGTGGGCGTGGTCGTAGTGGTGCTGCTGGTGGTAGTGGTCGGGGTTGCCTTTCGCAGTCCCGGGATATGACCCCATCTAGCGATCCTGACCCGGAGAGTACCCTAGGCATGGACTCATCCTGCAGGCGATCTACCCCGGGGCTATCGTCCCCTTCGGTGAGGCATGCGTCTCTATCCGTTGACGGTTCCGTTCCGCCAGCGGATCCACCAGTTACTGCTCAGTGGGCCCTGGAGTACCCCTGGACTCAGTTACATCCGGTTACTGGTGAGTATATGCACGGAGCCGCGGATCCTCTGACGCCACCAAAGAGGCCGATGGGCGAGTTTCGACGAGAGCTATGGCCCGCGAGTGAATCGTAAGTAAATTTAAGTTAATTTATTAAATTTGTTTCATTTATTCAAGTTAATAATCCATTCGTTGCTTTTTTGTTGGTTTTTTTCGTGGGATGCTGCCAGGCTTCTAGGGCAGATTATTCGGTCAAACTACTATGGCCCCTACCTCAATTTTTTTGAGGTGCCCCTAGACTTGCAGTACGTCTGGCTCGACGAGATGAGAGTATATATATATATCTTGTGGTTAATTATTAATTACTCTTTAATCAACCATTTTTTTAATTACATGATAATTGAATTTGTACTTCAGAGGACATTCTGATGGCCCTCCCATCGTGAGGAGGCGATCCGTAAGACCTACAGAAGCATCGCCAGGAAGAAGATACGGGACGCGGTGTATGACCTTCGAACGGAGTATTCGAAGAAGGAGTGGATCCGGCTGGACTATTATGAGCAGATCTTGGAGAAGATGGATGCTCCTGCGTACAAGCAGAAATCAAAAAAAGGGAAGGCAAATCGATGGGTCGCGATGCTACATACGGGGGGATCATGGTCCCACGCAACGCTTGTAGATCTGGTGAGATACCGCACATTCATTCTACTATCTAATTCGGTACTATTAATATACTTAATTAATTAAATTCTACGAATATTTCATATGCAAACCTAACGGGCGTTGAAGTAGGGAAAAAAGGCAGAATCGGTCACCATGCACGATGTATTCCAGCATACCCACAAGAGGCAGAAGGACGAGAGCTTCGTCGATGAGAGAGCCAAGGAGACTGATGTAAGTACTTACGTTTATAAGATTTATGTTAGAATTATAAGTATTCAGACTATAACTTAGGTAAACTTAGGATTCAGACTATAACATAGGTAAACTTAGGATTCAAACTATAACTTAGGAAAACATAGAATTTAGATTATAACTTAGGTAAACTTATAGTATAAACACATTCATTTGATATGCTGCGTATCGTGAGGCCCTTAGTCGGGTTCAGTCATCTGCTACCGAGGATGTTTGTGAAACGACGCCCGCTCGGACGCCCTCTTCTACGGTCGCTCTCTACGACGACATGTTCGTAGATACCGTCGGCGGCTTTAGGAAAGGACGCCTGTACGGAGTTGGCTCCCTGGCGCCATTGTACGCGGCAATTCTGAGATTTCTACCACCCCCGTCTCCTCTCGCGGCCCCGGCAGACGTTGATGTGAGGACACAACTTGTGCATCTGAACGAGGCGGTGTCGGACTTACGGGCGTAATTGGCCATGTACTTTTTGCGTCCTTCTACTGCTTCCGGTCCGTCTGCTGCGGGTCCGTCTACTGCTGCTGCCGATCTGTCTACTGCTGCTGTCGGTCCTTTTTTCGTCGGACGTCTTTCTTTCGACCCTGCTGCCCCTATAGTACCGCCTTCTGCTGTAACGGCCCTCCTTGACCTGATGTCGCCATAGCAGCTACGCCAACTTCCAAACCATATCTTCGACGGATTGTCGCTATACATAGTGGACATGTATATACGTCGGGCACAGCAGGGAGTACCCCCAGTGGACGATCGAACTCCTCCTCCTATAATGACCATAGTTCGTATTACGTATTTTGGTATACGTATACGTATTTTGATTCGTATTGCATGACTCCTTGCTTGGTTTATTTAGGCATCTTAAATTGCTTGGTTATTCTTGGTTGGTTCGGCTTGGCTTGGTTTGCTTTGGGTTTATCAAGAACCAAAGGAAAACCCCTACCTACCCCCACCATCCCTATTTATATCTCACCTAACTTTTCTCTCTCCTCATAACTCCACAATTACTTCTTCTTCTTCTTCTTCCTCCTGCGTAGAGCTCCACCTACCCCATTTCCCGTCGACAAGTGCAGCTTGCTTCACGAGAGAACTCCATTTTTATTGTTTTAATGTCTTCCTTTCTCCATTCTAAGACACTTTAGTAGTTAGCATTTTTAATTTCCATGGCTAAATTCATGTAGATCTAAGTTTATTGTATTTTTGAATTTTCTTGGGTTTTGATCTATTTAACCTTGTTATTTTCAAGTTTTGATGGTTCCATGTTGTAGAGAATTTTGTTCTACCCCATTTTGACCTATGAAAGTTCAAATTTGGGCTTGGAATGAAGGATATGTAGAGCTTAGAAGCAATGGCTTCCTGGTTCTCCTTCTCTGAATAATGGAGAAGAAGAATAGTATTCAACTGCTTGAATTTCCTGCCGTATGGACCTAGACGCATGGCTTCTCATGCGGCAAGTTCCCTTCTTGGCCGTATGGCCTTTCCAGCCGCATGACTCAAGTGAACTTCTTGGCCGCATGAACTTTCCTGGCCGCATATGACTCGATCCCCTGAGCCGCATGAGACCCTGTCATTCCAGCCGCATGAGGCCCTTTATCTCAGCCGCATGGAACCGCTCCTTCAGCCGCATGAGCTTATTGTCCCAAGAGCCGCATGCGCCCTCTACTTTCCAGCCGCATGAACCCCGCTCTCTTAGAGCCGCATGCTCCCCATTTTTTCCAGCCGCATGCGCCCCCTCACCCTGAGCCGCATGAGCCCTGATTTCTTTTGCCGCATGCCCCTGTCTCTTGAGCCGCATGATCCCTCCACAGCCCTTATACCCTGTTTATATTTAGTCATTATATATATGCATATACCATGTTAATTTCAAATATGTTCCATGACACGATGGTGACCCGTTGTGGTGCACTCTTGACAAATAACATGACATAATAGTGGCCCGTCGTGGCGCACTCCTGGCAGTGAACATGACATGATATATATATCTCGATTGCTGTTGCGACGGCTAACATGTCATGACAAGATCAAATAGCCTGGACACCGTAGGTGATTGTGTTTGTACAAATGAATCGGTAATATTTTGCATCATGTCTAGGACAGGGACCCCTGAGTACCACGGTCAGGGGCACCCACTGAAAATGACTAAGGTTAATAACTAGAATAATCCATTAGTCATGAGAGATTTCCCCAGTTACAGGCGATCCCGTTATTCCGGCCACCATTATTGGACTTGCAGCCTGCCGACGAGTAGGGAACAAGTCTAGATTCACTGATATATAGAAAATAACGAGGCATTGCATAAATGAATTCAAGTCGCCTGGATAACCTGGATTAACTGCAGGGCTTGTGGCTGGAGGAACATCTCACTGCACATTGCTAGTAACTAAGCTTGTGATAACCCTAGTTAGTTAATGTAGAAAGCCGTAGTCACTGATTGGCCGTGAGCGATTGTATGGTGTAGATTTAGTGCACAAATATTTCAAGCATGATCGCATAATTGTCACCTTTAACAATAAAGATCAGGGACTAAGTTCTGTTCAGGCGAAGGGTTACAACCCCGATCCTTGTTTGGTTTAAGGGTTGTAACCTGGCTCCCGGAACAGTTCTGTGTCCTCTCTTCGTTTGTTGTCTTATTGCACCCTACGTCATGTCCATCATGTTTTACTTTACCAACAAGATTTAGAGACAGAGTTCCATTCAGGTGAAGGGTTACAACCCCGGTCCTTGTTTGGTTTAAGGGTTGTGACCTGGCTACTTGAATGGTTCCCTCGTACTCTAATATGACTGTTGTTATTTCTTTTATTATCAGGCTCTTTCATAATTACAGTAATATTTATTTATTTCTGATATGCTGATTTTAGTTCTTAAATGAAGCCTCCTTTATGGCACTTGCTCTTTCTGGGATCTGACCTAGCTGGTTTTGTATGGCCAGATTTTGGAGTAGCTCCAGAGGATCTACCGACTCTCCAGCCCGATGGTGACCACCAGGCGTAACCAGGGCAACGAATGGGTTTATTTTTGGCTCTCCTACTCTATTTTAAAATTTTTATTTTGAGGCATTTAGCCGACGAGCACCTGTTAGCTCGTATTGCATTACCTTATTACTGTCTGCCTACGGACTGTAACATGATTGACAGATCCTAGGGTTGATCATGTATGACTAAACTCTTGCTAGTCCTCACATTTTGTAACGACTAGCTTCATGATCAGCTGAATATGAAATGTTTGGGACGCCTTACTATTGTATATTTGGTGATCTTACATCTTGTAACTTTACTTGCATGCTTGAGATTGAGACATTTAGGCTTGTTATTGACCATAGGAGACTGATAGAATGTAGTTAAACCCTCATAAATCTAGACAGCCGTGACCGTATAATGAGGTGTGTAGGGTGTGAAAAATTATGACACGCTGACATGAGACTCAGCCAAAGCCATACGCTCAAGGCCATACGCTCAGCAAAAGCCGTATGCTCAAGGCCATACGCTCAGCAAAAGCCGTATGCTCAAGGCCATACGCTCAGTCAAAGCCATACGCTCATCCAAAGGCTGTACGCTCAGAGAAATATTTTATTATTTCTTGAATGACAGCATAGCATATGTTTAATGGAGGATGAATCTGACACTTCGTCTTTCGTGCAAAGACAGCTGCCCTATGAAGACTAGCCGTCGTATGGGTATTCGAGAATTGATTTTGTCTTTTACGAGGACAGCTTATCAGCCATCATAAATGCACAGCCATCATTACTGTCATTTCTGACAGCCTGTCAACCATCATATCTGCCATACGACGCTCGAGAGATATTTGTCAGTTATTTGAAGATATGGCGTGTTTGAGAAGATTGAGGACAGCCACGTGTCTACTCCCTCAATGCTTACGACTCTTTGCCAACCAAGTGAGCGTATGGACCCTATACAACTCCTTGTCAATCAAAAGAGCGTATGGACTCCATATGACTCCTTGTCAATCAAGCGAGCATATGGACCCCATACGACTCCTTGTCAATCAAGCGAGCGTATGGACTCCATACGACTCCTTGTCAATCAAGCGAGCGTATGGACTCCATACGACTCCTTGTCAATCAAGCGAGCGTATGGACTCCATACGACTCCTTGTTAATAAAGTGAGCGTATCAGTTTTATATGATCCAAGTCAGCGTATGCAAGACATGTGCCTTCAAAAGCTAGCGTATGACTCCTCTTCAACAAAGACAGCGTATCATAGCAAATGCATTCAGGATGACTTTAAACGTACAGTCAACACACGTTATTACGTGTCCTGTACTCAGTTACCCACTTATTCAGAAGTTATGTAACATGGCACCCATGCCATCAATCTCTCCTAGATATATTCCACTACTTTCAACCGCACTCTAATGTGTCTTCATCAGAATTCGCCACGCGTCCCTGCAGTTGTGCACACGTCAAGTAACTAACTGAGCGTATGCTTCAGAACAGTTATCCAGAACTCTATAAAAGAGAGTTTCTTCATCTTCATCAGACACTACAGACAATTCAGAGAGAACAGAGAGATTGCCCAGTTGCTGTCCAAGTTCTTCGAAGTTCGAGTTTTCTTCATCGCATCGTCCAAGGGATAAAGTAATCGTCTTCTAGATTAGATTCCTACAGTTGTAATTTTCTCAGAAACACAATAAATAAAGTGAATTTATTTATGGAAAACAAATTGGCGACTCTGCTGGGGAAAGCTGTCTCCTCCAACGAGATAGCAACAACTCAATGCGATACTTCGTCGATCGGCTCGACGAAAAAGACGATGGTCGTACAATTCGACCAATCTGCTTATGAAGAAATGCTCAAGGCGAAGGAGGACCGAACTGCTTCCTCCGCTCTTCTTGCTGCCAAGAAGAAGGGACACTCTGTCTATGTCCCTAAATCTTCTTCGACGGCCCGAGACGCTTCTGTCACTTCTCACGCTGACAAGAACATGTCTCCAACTTCAACGAAGCACGCTTCGGCTTCTCTGAACACGGCAACAGTGGCTTTTCCTAGTCACGCTGACAAAGTGGGTTCTTTAACCAAGTCAGCGTGTCCAAGGAAAACCATCTCTGGACATGTCAAAGTCTCTTCTCCTTCTACCCTTACGACAGCAGTCGGCTCTCTAGCCATTAATGACTCTGTGCGTATGGCAGTCAAAGTGCAGCGTACGGCAAAGGCAGCGTACGCTAAGCCAAAGCCAGCGTATGCTAGTAAAAAGGCAGCGTATGATCAGAATTCCAAACTGAAGTCAGCGTATGCCAACCAATACAGTCCTTTGACTGTTTCTCAAAATCAAGCTGGAGGTTCTCTTCCACAGAACATACAAATGATTCCCCCACAACTTGCACATCTTGTGCCAACCAAGGAGAAAGACTCTTTAGTCAACTCCTCTACTCCTAAGGTCTTTATCTCTGGAGTTAATTTGACTAGTACTTTTACTAGATCAAACAAAGGAAAACGCCTTTTGGCTACTTCCTCTAAAGATGGATTATTACCGACTCCCAGTCGGAATAATGTCCATCTTCCTTCTCTCAAAATTTTTCGATCAGAGAAAGGCAAATTACAAGTATCCAAGACTGATACTAAAGTCATAGCTCCTACGGATCTTCGTAACAAGCTTAACCGGAATCATCTCGGTTCTACTTCCGGTATAAAGAAGCCTTATCAAACTGAGACAAGTATACTAGACCCTGATGCAGAATATGCCAAGAACTATATCGCCCAAATTAATCGGTCTTTATACACTCAAGAACCAAGAAGACAGAAGAATAAAAGACAAGTTTCTACACAGAAACTATCTTCAAGTACTTCCCAATCTGTTCCTACAGATCTCCGGGAATATTTGCAAAACAAACGGAGAATCAACACTCCATCTGGCTATGACATTGCTCATATTTGCCATAAAAAGCATGGTTGTAACTTCCAACCTCGAGTTGTGATTCAGTGTTGCTGTTCACCAAAAAGACGATCTGTTTTCGAACGGATTCAACATGAACCAATACTGGACGAAGACGAACCCCTTTATGCTTCTGTCAACATGACCTCCAGAAACATTGGGGGTAGAATACGATCTGATGCTATGTCAGATTCTGAAGATGGTGTTTACCTTGGCACCCGATCCAGGACCGGAGCCTCGACCAGGGTCTCTTCTTCTTCTCATCCAAGTGATAATCCGGAGATCACAGAGGATTTCCTTGGAGAGTCCAACTTCCCGTTATTGACTCCCATAAATAGCCCCGGGAAAGAGACTGATTCTCACAGCGATGATTCAGAACAAACTATTTCATCGTCTATTCCTCGAACAATTACCGCTTATATGGTAGATGGTAATCAAGAGCCTTCGACTAGCACTGAAGCTCATGAACAGAGGATTTCTTCCTTGGAACAACAGTTACGAGCTATGGCAAATACATTGAATGCTATGCATACTCTTATGCAAGCTCAGCAACGAACTCAGCAAGTTCAAACAACAGTACCACCAGTGGTATTAAATACTCATGTTGCCCCAAACCCGGAACCCTCTACTATTCCGGGGGTACAGTCTAATATCCCTGTACAACCCACTCCAAGTCAGTCCGGAGCTGGGGGTGTTACTTATGCTGCAGTCCCTCCCCCCAATTACACTCAACAAGCTACAACTCCACAATCTTCTGGAGTTGTCACTGAAGAATTAAGGAATCTTCGAACTCAATTTGAGGCATTCAAACAGAAGGATGGTTTACAAAGGTTAGGTATCAAGCAACCTTATCCGATAGAATGGAAGCAAGTATCATATCCTCCTAAATACAAGCCACCTCGTATCTCATTCTTTGATGGAACCACTTCTCCAAGTCAATTTATTAATCACTTTGAAGTGATGACTGACCAGCTACAACCAAGTGACGCCCTCCTTACTCGGGTATTTGTTGGATGTCTCAAGGGAACGGCTTATGAATGGTATAGAAGTCTCCCTGATGGGTGCATTACCTCATTTGCCGGTTTCAAACAAATATTTCTTGAACGATTCTATGAAGGACTCAACGACATGACTATGTCAGCCCTCATAAGAATCAAACAGAAAAATAATGAAACTACTGAGGACTTCATTGAAAGATTCAGAAGAGAAGCCCTCAAAATGCCTCTCGGAACTCCTGATGCTGTTACTATCGACACTTGCAAGTCGAATCTCTTACCAATTATCAGCATGTGGACAGGGTCCACTCAGTTCCAAGATTGGCCTTCATTCGTCGTCAGTGCCAAAGCTGCCGAAGTCAGTGCTGAAACCTTCAAAGGCCTGGGGGTACAAATGACTCCCAAAGAATCAAATCAGAGTGCTAGCAATAGTGCTCGACCCAACAATCGCAAAGGAAAAGAGGCTCTTGAAGTCAATCTCCAGAGCAATAGTCAAGAGACAAAGGCTACCCAAGCTACCCCAGCTCCAACAAATCAACAACAGAGACCTCCTCGGCCGAAGGAAGAGTATTCTTTCGACGATGACGATGTTCAGGGTATCTTTGAATGCTTGCTCAAAGGTAACAAGATTCAATTGCCAGAAATCAAAAAGCCTGATGAAGCCAACAAGACGGATCATCCAAAATACAGTCCATATCATAGAATGCTGGGTCATACAATCCGGTCTTGCTATGTATTAAAAGGAAAGATCCAGGAAATGATTAAATCAGGAGCTGTGACACTGACACCTAAAGACAAGACAGTCACAGCAAATGTGATTTAAATGCAGTTTGGTGACTTCCCTCCATTAATAGTAAAAAGTAGGATTGTTCCTATCCCTAAAGCAACTCTGGAAGTTGTGAACATTCCACCAGCACAGAATGAAGGACTTGTTCCTGTTACAACTAAGAAGGGAGAGATCATGTGGATTCACCCGGATTTAATGACGGAATTCGAGACGCCTTCCTCTTCTCTTCGGAAGACTCCTTTGTCTAAAAAGAAGCCTGGAAAGACTAAGTCATGCAATGTGACTTCTAGTATCACACCCAATCTTTCTCTAACCCCTACTTTTATCTTGGCAGGAAATTCACCCCCTACGGAGGTAAAAATTGTACCTCAGTTTGAAGATAGATACAAGCCTGCATTCCACCTATATAGTTCACAATCTCGTGAATTAATGGCGAAGATGGGTTATGATCTAGCCACTGCTCCTGGTTTGAATTCCGGCAAAGGACTCCGAGCACCTCTAGCCCTCACTTTGAGACATAATCAAACTCGTGTTGGTCTCGGTTTCTGGACTGAAGCTCTTATCAAGCACCAAAAAACCAAGAACAAAACGAAGGATTGCAATATGGTTTCAATAGACCCTGAACCTGAGCCTGAAGGCGAAGTTCTTGCTGGAACCCGGTCAGGAAAAACATATTTGAAAGATTATGCTGAAGTTCCTGAAAAAACTTCTGATGTCCCTCCGGTTGTAGCTCCAGTACCCATTTCTAACGAAGGACCTTCAAGTGCTCATGTTGAGACGGTTCCTTCTAAACCAACAGCAGTTGACAAAGGCAAACAACAAGTCCGCTTCGACAAACTATTGAAGAAGTCATCTCCTACAGGACTTGAAAGACCTTATAATTTTGATATATTGGCTCAACTAGCCAATACACCAGCTAAATTGTCAATCTTCGAGCTCTTACGCCTCTCTAAAGAGACTCGAGAAACTCTGAGTGAAGCACTGTTGCAAGCAGAAACCTGCCTGACTTTGCTCAAGAAGTCAGAAACAGAACCAGTCTCTCGTCTTCACTGCCATAATGTATTGGAATTTATTCCAAACATTACCTTTACGCAGGACGATATGTTGCTAGAGGATAATCGACATGACCGTCCTTTATATCATACATGATATGTCGATTCTATGAAGGTTGATCGTCTACTGATTGATCCAGGATCCGCTCTCAGTATTATGCCGAAGACTATGCTAGATGCACTGAAAATACCCGTGCATAGTCTTTCCAATACTAATCTTGGGATTCAATCAAGGAAAAAGTGAGCCTTTGGGAAAGATTCGCCTTAAATTTCAAATAGGCGATCTTCGCACTAAGGTTACTTTCTACATCATCGACAATCATGGTTGCTCATATAATGCTCTATTGGGGAGACCATTCTTGCATGAACATAATGTTGTTCCTTCGACTCTTCATCAATGCTTCAAATATGTTGATGATAATGGAGAGGTTCAAAAGGAAGTTGCAGATCTCTATCCATTTAAAGGAGTCGAAGCTTATTTCAATGACTCTCGCATATACAAAGATGAATACTCAAAAGTCTTGCAAGCTATGGATGACGACGATGAGACATCAAAAGTCGACACCTTTGTCATTCCTGTAAAAGGGCGTATCACTCATCCGCAGTCTCCTAAACCATCTGAAGAAGGTTCACTGATAATTCCTGTCAGTGGACGTACCATTTTATTACCTTCCCAAGTTCCACAAGGCTCACTGATAATTCCTGTCAGTGGACGTACTACTGCATTGTCTTCCCAAGCTCCACAAAGTTCACTGATAATTTCTGTCAGTGGACGCACCACTCCCCCTCCATCTTCTCAGGCTAGACCAGATACTCTAGTCATTCCAGTCAGTGGACGTACTACTTATCCACGATCTTCTTCAAGGGAGCTCACCTCTTCTGAGCCTTTTGTTATCGATCTTAATCGAAACAAAGCTTCTGATCACTCCTCTTCTCTCCCTTTTGTCATTAATTTGACTAAGTCTGATAAGGCTCAGCCTTCTTTTGTAAATACAACATCTGATATTAATGAAGCATCTCCTTTACAGTATATTGATGTCTGTAATCATGTACAAAGTTATTTACAATTGCTAGATAGCTTAGAGCCACTAACTATAGGAGTTGTTCAAACTCTTCACACAGAAGTATCATTAGAGTTTATACAAAGATCATACTTCGTGGTCCCTATTAGAAAGTTAGGAGAAAATCCAATATTCTTCTATAAAGGACCCCAGAATCCTCCTAACCTGGAAGAAGATGACAAAAACGACGATACTGGAAGATTACAACTACGTCGTTATAGTCAGCAGTCCAAAAATATCATCAAGAATATGGGTTATGACTTCAGAACCAGCCTCAATAATAGAAAAGGAAGAAGAATGCCTGTTCGAATTCCTCCATTAAAATACGGAAGGACAAAATATGGTTTAGGTTACATTGCTCCTACCCCCTTTATCAACGCAGTCCATGAGGATTCAGAATCCGATGGAGACGAACGATCTGAATCTTCCGATTCCCTCTCTTGGAATTCTGACACAAGCATTGGCGATCTTCATCGTTCTATTTTATCCATCAATATGGTTTATGTCGATGGCCCGTAAGAAAATGATGAAGATGAGGATGATTTTGAAATATCACCCGAATCAGAACAATGGGCTCAAAGACTAGATAACCAATGGGAATTCAGGTTCGAGCAAAGAGAACCTCCTACTGAAGATAAATTGATCCAAATTGATGTCGGTGAAGAGGGGTCCCCTAAACCAATATTCATCAGTGAAAGTCTTTCAGAAACAGATAAGCAAGACATGATCAAGCTTATTCATGATTATATCGATGTCTTCGCCTGGAGCTACGAGTATATGCCAGGACTAGATCCAAAGATCGCGACGCACAAACTTAATATCATGCCAAATATTAAACCGGTCAAACAACAACAACGACGATTTCGTTCAGACATTATGGATGCGATTGAAGCTGAAGTCAACAAGCTCATGGCTTTCAAATTTATTCGAGAGGAACAACATCCTGAATGGGTGGCTAACATCGTTCCTGTCCTCAAAAAGACCGCCAAGATCTGAGTCTGTATAGACTTTCGCGATCTCAATGCGGCTTGTCCGAAAGACGAGTTTTCTCTTCCAATTATCGACGTCATGATCAATAACACATGTGATTTCGAACGAATGTCATTCATGGATGGGTATTCGGGGTACAATCAAATCAAAATGTTTCTAGATGACGAGAAACATACTTCCTTCAGAACGCCGATCGGTACATATTGTTATACAGTGATGCCGTTCGGTCTCAAAAATGCAGGAGCAACATATCAGCGAGCAATGAGTACTATATTCCGCGAACATCTCCGGAAAATAGTCGAATGCTATGTTGATAATATTGCAGTCAAAAGTCGACGAAAGGAGGATCATATCCAAGATTTGAAGACTATCTTTGATTTAATGCGTCAGCATCAACTTAAAATGAACCCTACTAAGTCCTTCCTAGGCGTCTCTAGTGGCAAATTTCTCGGCTTCGTCATTACCGCTAAAGGTGTACACGTGGATCCCGAGAAGATCAAAGCCATTCAAGAGATGCGTCTTCTACGCACCTTAAAAGAGCTACGAGGATTTCAAGGAAGAATTGCTTATATCAGGAGATTTATTTCCAACTTATCAGGACGCTGCAGACCATTCACCAAACTTTTGAAGAAAGGTGTATCTTTCGTCTGGAACGAAGAATGTCAAAAAGCATTTGACGATATCAAACAATATCTCATGAACCCTCCGGTTTTGGTACCTCCCATCTCAGAAATACCATTCCTTCTATATGTTCGAGCCATGGATCATTCTCTCGGTGCATTACTCGCCCAGAAAAATAAAGATGGCCATGAACAGGCTATTTATTATCTCAGTCGCACAATGTCAGGTGCTGAACCGCGTTATTCTCCAATCGAGAAAGAATGCCTAGCATTAATGTTTGCTGTTCAGAAGACGTAACATTATATTATTGGTCAAACGATTCACGTCATTTCCAGAGTGAATCCCATCAGGATTACGATGAAGAAACCCGGTATTCTCAACTCCAGACTAGCTAATTGGGGAATCTTGTTAGCTTAATACGACATGTATTATATTCCTCAGAAGTCAGTTAAAGGACAGGCTCTTGCTGATTTTCTGGCAGCTCATGCGGTTCCAGAAGATTCTAAATTATATGATGAGATTCCAGATGAAGTTCTGGATTCAAATCTGATTTCTGAAGAAACTCCTACCTGGCGTCTATTCTTTGATGGAGCATCTAGAATAGGTCCTAATGGCGATATTGTCGCTGGAGTTGGGATTGTTCTCGTATCTCCAGAATGACTAACTATTCAGAGGGCTTATTCTCTGGATCAATCATGTTCAAACAATGTAGCCGAATACAATGCGTTGCTCATCGGTCTTCAACTTGCTAAACATCTGGATATTCAATATTTAGAAGTTTATGGAGACTCCAAGCTTATCATCAATCAGATCAGAGGAATGTATGAAGTCCGTCATCAGGATTTAATACCTTATCATCGAGCAGCACTCTCTATGGCATCCTTCTTTGAAGGTTTCTTTATTGAACATGTTCGACGAGCCTGTAACGCAGAAGCCGATGCTTTGGCTAATCTTGCCGCTGTGTTAGCCATACCAATCAGACGTCAGCAAGTGATAGTGGTTCATAATCGAGAACTATTCTATGTTGAGAATAATTTGGCTTTGAGTTTTCCCTATAATCCAGACGAAAATTCTCTCAACCTTGATGAACTTTCCTCTGACTTTAATACTGGATTAAAGTTTGACAGAGTGTCCTCGTCTTCTTCTGATTCTACTATGGAATATGTCTTTTCTAACAAAATAGAAGCCATAATTGAAGACTGGAGACGTCCGTTTTTAGACTTTGTGTTGTATGACATACTTTCCGATAATCCGAGCGAAGCAGCGTCTATCCGGCGTCGATCTCTCAGATTCTATTATAATCATACAACGAAGACACTATATCGTCGGGCCTAAGACGGTCTTCTCCTCCGATGCATCGCTGGTGAAGAAGCGCAGCAGATTATCCGTGAAGCACATGATGGTGTCTGCGGAGCTCATCAACCAGGTCCTAAACTTCAAGATCGTATCCGACGCATGGATTATTATTGGCCCACGATGGTGGCTGACGCCATTCAATATGCTCGGAAATGTAAAGCCTGTCAAATTCATGCAGACTTTATCCATCAACCATCAGAGTTCTTACACCCAACATCGGCATCATGGCCCTTTGAGGCTTGGGGCATGGACGTCATTGGTCCTATCAACCCACCATCATCAAAAGGACATCGGTTTATTCTAGCAATAATCGATTACTTTACCAAATGGGCTGAAGCAATCCCGTTATCTGAAGTCAAAACTTCCAATGTCATCAACTTCGTCAAACATCATGTCATATATTGATTTGGTGTTCCTCGGCGTATTATTCATGATAACGGACCACAGTTCGCAATACGACTGGATATACACCTTTCTCTTTGGTATATGGGTGTGAAGCTGTTCTTTCCCTTGAGATCCAGATTCCTTCTCTGAGAATCGCAATCTCCAATGAACTTACAACAGAAAATAATGATCGTCTTCGACTTCAAGAGTTGGAAGCTCTAGATGAAAAGAGATTGTATGCTCAACAAAATATCGAGCTGTATCAGGCCCGAATTTTAAAAGCTTTTAACCAGAAAGTGAAAGTCAGAGCATATCAGAAGGGAGAACTGGTCCTTACTGTCAGACGTCCGATGACCATGACACATATGAGCAAAGGCAAATTCGATGCGAAATGGGAAGGTCCATTCGTAGTAAACAAAGTCTTCTTTAATGGAGCATATCAGCTTGCATCTATGGATGGTAAAATCACGATGATGCCTATCAATGGCAAATTCTTAAAGAAATATTATGTATAAATTTCATCAATATATAATATCTTTATTATTCCCCAGCAAATATAAAATCAGAGTTAATTCTTCCCTACAAAAATTATCTCGATATCGTTATCCCCAGTAGAAACTGATATTCTAACACGTATCATCTTCCCAGAGAATTTGATATTCTGTCTTATTAGATCCCCAGTGGATTTAATAAAGATCTCGTATAGAAAATCACGTCCATATTACCTCTGAATTTTCTATCTCAATATCATATTTTCTATTCCATGAAAATGATATTTAGTCTTTTGATTTCCGAGTTCAAAGATCATGGAAAATAGAGTCCAAAGATATCTTTATATCTGAATTCTGTTTTCTCTAATCAGTATTAAACTAAAATTATCTTTGGTTTAATATCATTTAATAGAATTACAAAGTTCATTTGTATATTCTATTCTATTGAAATATGTCATGTATTATTTACCTCTGAACATATTTTCTACAAAAATATCATCCACAGAATTGAAATCAAGTCAAGATATTCATTTCTTCAATCAAAGTCAAAATATTGATTACAAATGGGTATCAAAAAATTCAACACATGAAAAATGTAAAAGATCTATTTAGGAGGAGTAATTATCTCCTGAATACGAATAATTACATTATTCATCTTTTCTTCGTGAGCTTTGTGGATTCGCTCTGCTGCTTCAACTCCAACCATTCGTTGGTCATAATCCGCGATAATAAAGCTACGACGGTTTGTTTCTTCAATCTGGTTAGCCTGCATCAGTTCCCGCTCTTGCTGTAAAAATTGGTAACGTTCAGCTACAGATATACGAGCAGTGGCAATCTCCGATTGCTCTTTTTCCATGGAGGCAATTCGCTCCTGAAGATGAGCCAGCTCCTCTTTCAACTCCTTAAGCTCTTCAGCTTTTGAAGCTTCATCTTTCCCCAAACGCTCCATATTCTGACGAGTGGTTATTATTTCTTCATCTTTCGCCATTAACTCTTTAGAAGACAGAGCGAGGAATTCCTTCAAAGCAGTGTGCTGAGCTTGAGCTTCATTTTCCAATTGGGCAATCTCAGCTGCAGTCAAAGACTTAATATCCTCCTTTTTGATCTCCCAGTACTTATGGATGGTTGCTTCTAAATCATTCAGGAGATGTTCAAAGAAGACACACTGGGTTTCATAACCAGCCTGTCTCAAAGCTAAAAGCGGGAAATTAATCGCCGCTCGAAGACTCGAAAAAGGCATAGTTTTATCCTTCATAAGTCGTCTTGAGAATGTATCCAGGTATGAATAAATAATATCTGAATACATCCCCATGACCTTTGCTATCCCTGTTTCAAAACCGAGAGTCGCTGCAACTGTAAAGGAAGGAGCAGGAGGAGCCTCTATTCTGGGAGCTGAAGTGGGTGCTTTTGGAACTAGGCAAATATGAACTCCCTTCACCCATATCAGTCTGGACAAGTGGGGCTTGAGTCGAACTCATTGCCGGTGCAGTTCCTACAACTGTTGGAATTAAAGAAGCATGATCAAAATTACAAAAACAATAAAGCAAGGAAAAGACAAAACTTTGCTGAATAAAATATTACCTGGAGCTGGTTCGTATTCTGTTTCCTTTGGATCATTCAGCCCAGCTCGTAGTCTGTTCAGAGTGCTTTCTGAAACTGGATTTATTTTACTGCTGCCCGCCCCAGAAGTACTCGGAACTTAAACTTCTATTTCTAGATGTTTCTCCGGCTCTGGAGTCAACCCTGAATGTTGACCAATTGTCTTCAGTACATCAATTAGAGTTTTAGATGGTGACTCATCGTCTATCTCCATGTCTTCTTCTTCAAAAGAATGAAACGAAGGTTCATAGTCAACCTGTTCGTCGTCACTCTTATTGCTCTCCAAAACTTCAGCAATTGGCTTGAGAGTAATGGCTTCTTTCACTGATTCTCTCGAAATCAGTAAGTCATTAGCTGTTTTAGTCTGATTCTCGGCCTCTACCGCGGGTTGACTAATCACCTGCACATCATCGGCCGTTGGCGGAATCGACTCCATATCAGAAGGCATAGATGGTTCAGCAGGTTCAGGCATATCTTCTTCAATAGGTTCTGTCTTTACAGAAAAAGCAAAGGCAGCTTGCTTTTCTAAAGCCAATCGCTCGGCACGATTGGTGGGACTCTCTGCATCGAGACAAATTACGGATTTAGTCTTTGAAACTATCACTTTCCTTCCTATTCTTTTTGTTAATGGAATAGTAGGATAATCATCTTTGGAGACACTACCTGCTTCGTCCGTATCTCTGATTCGTCTTCCACGATTACGAGCCTCTGCCCGAGTAACCCTTTTTTGAGCAGGCCCAGAAGCATCCTTGCCCCGCTTCCTTTTCGGTGTACTGTCGGCAGATACACTCTCTTCAGCACTTCCAATAGGTACATGTAATGGCTGATGCAGTTCATCAGAGAAGAAATTCTCTAACACTTCATCATAAACTTCATCAGTAGCCAAAGGATCTTCTCGGTCATGACAATCTCTTGGCAGGGTTGATTTGGTTGATCTCTTATCAACATGGATGAAGCTTCTACCTAAGATGCTGAATTTTTCATCGAAGGTATTAGCCGATACATAGAATTTGGCATAAGATGCCAATATTCTAGCTCCTCTCCGATAAGTAACCGGATCTGGCATGGAAAAGGTAGCTCCGGTACCTTTAGCAATATAGTATATCCAAGCTCTGGCGCCATCGATTAATCCGCCTTGGTAGCCAAAATATGTCGTTGTATTTCCCACATGCAACTGATCATAGCCAAATTGCCGAGCAAACCTACTCGAAAGATATAGCTCCAGATAGGTGATGTTGTCACGACGGCAGATTAAGTGAGATGGCCTGATCCTCTTCAGCCATTCATGTTGAATATCATCCAACTCATTGGCACCAATGCCATCAATCAATTTCCCAGGCGTAGTTTCATAACCAACAGGTGGAGGAACACAAGTGAAACTCCATAATTCTCCCCTGTTTAATATGGTTCTACAGTCTGTTAGAGTGTCATATTTCCACTTGGGTGTGTGACTGTATCTTTCCAAAAAGGTATCGTCTGGTCTAGCCATTCCAACATTCATGAGAGATTCGAAATGGAGAAGCAGCCACCCAAATAAATATGTAAAGGACATTTCTACCCGGGGAAAGGTTGTGAGCTTCTTCTTTGCCAATTCAAACATCCTGTCTGTATATGCCCTTAAGCCAGCATTCAGACGGCATGTCATTGCTGTCAGCAAATCCATCTTGTACCCGAAAGTCAGACGGACTGCTGCAAAAACAACTCCTCTGTGCATCATGTCTGCTGAACAGGTGCCGGGTACTACAAATTTTCTCAACCATAGGGATATAAATCCGGCCAGATGACCTTCAGCAGATAATTCCCGGCTACCTTGCTTTATATAGGTCTCCAACCTATCACCAGCTTTGTAGGTGCCTTCGTCTTCTTCAATGATGATGTCGTCATGAGTGGTGTCCCGGATTAGTTTGTCAATCTCAGCTTGACTCAGGGGTTTAAATTCACCGACATATTGATCAGTCTTCTTCTTCTTCTGAACTTCGTCAGTGCGGCCTTGGAATAAATAGGCCATCCACTTGAAAGAATAGCAGTTGGAATCTCCCTCTCCACCTTGTGCCTTATAAAAAGCCTTACATATACTGTAATGGCACATTAATTCTTCAAATACATGAAGAACCAGTGGGTTGGCATCGGAGATTTTATTCATTTCATCAATGAAAGGAATATACTCTTCATATGGCAAATCTCCTGTTGGCAGCTGAAAAATATATGCCATCTCATGGAGGGCGAATCCCATTTCGCCTCTTGGAGTCATGAAAGTGCCAGTACGATAATTATACCTTTCCGCTAATGCCAAGAACAAATCTGGGTTTGGCCTAAAACCATAAGCGGTGCACTTGATAGCATTATATAGGCCTATCACCTTTAACTGTTCCCCAAAGTTTTTCAGAATCCATCTTACAAGAACAGTCCATCTGGTATTCTCTGGGTTCACCAGACTAGTAAGCCTCATAGACTGTTTTGGGTAAACAGCATTTTCTAGCTGAACAAATTTATTTGCAAAAATTGGGACTCTAACTGGCCTCAGAAGTGCCGAGTCCTCAGGAGGAATGGTAGCTGGCAGCAGTCCTCGCAAAGCTGAGACATGTGGTTCAGTACCACTGCAGAATCTTCCTTGACGGTATCCTATCCATCCAGCTTTTGCTTGACGGGATGGAGTGATATCCCACTTCATTTGCCTTTGATGACCCGCGTGGAATAAGCGAGCTACGTTGATGCTTTTGGACAAACCAGTCAGATACATTGGCTGATTCGCATCACCATCTCTATAATATGAGTATGACACTTTATCAAGAGCAGGCTGGGAGTTTATATCAATAGCATCTCCAAAAAGAAATGCTGGCTTCGAGTGAGTAGCACTATCCACACTCTGTAGAGGCAGTCCACTCATCAAATTCAGCAGGGTGTCATTCTCCTAATTTGTCAGAATAGCTATCCTTGTGGAAGGTCCATCAAATTGAGAAAAATGGACATATGATAGGTCACTTTTATAGTTGTTCCCTACACATCCTTCAAATTCTGCATCCTGAGCCAGAATATCCACTGCAAAAGAAGAATAAGAAGTTAGAAATCTTCAACACAAAGAGATGATGAAGGCCAATATACGCTCAGATTATCCTAAGCGTATGACAGATTCAAAGATCAACATACGCTCACTCTATCCTAAGCGTATGGCAGATTCAAAGTTCAACATACGCTCACTCTATCCTAAGCGTATGGCAGATTCAAAGTACAACATACGCTCACTTTATCTTGAGCGTATGACGAGTTCAAAGACCAACATACGCTCAGTCTATCCTAAGCGTATGACGAGTTCAGAGATTACTTTTACGCTCAGTCTATCCTAGGCGTATGATGAATTTTAAGTTCAGTTTACGTTCAGCTTTTATTCAAAGATTAGAAGATGATGGGGTCTTTTTCTTAAGCGTATCAGCGTATGGTTGACAAGATGTTCATCAAAAATATGCTAACAAAGGAGTTAGCGTATCTCAGATAACTTGACATAGCATATTCCTTCAAATTAGCGTACTTTGACATCTCTATCAAAGATACGCATATTTTACAGAATATGCTCCAAACATATTTTTCGTATAAAACGAAAAATATGGAATACGACTAAACCCTAAAGAGGGAAGCGTATTTTCTGACGTATTGACCCTAAAAAGGGGATACGTTTTATGATTTTGTTCTAACCAGAGCCCTAAATAGGGGATAGTTACTGTTCATCATCTCCATCCTCACCATAGAGGGGCTTCAATGGGCGTTCACTTCGTCGAATATGCTCATCAGCAGTCTTCTTAGTAGCAGCGGCGGCAGGTTGAGATGATTCCGCAGGAGCCTTCCCCTTTTCCTTCGCAGCAGCATCAACCTTGGGCGCTATTGATGAAGATTGTGTCGAAGAAGAAGAAAATTAGAGTTTTGGGGCTTTTTCTCTCTCGAAGACAAATACAGAAGTAAAGAAATGAATTAGGTTTTGAAAGACCAATTTATAGAAGAAAAGAGAAGTTCAAACGGCGGCCGTTCTTTAAACAGAATCCTTAAAGATTTGCACTGATATTGAGGAAAATAAACAAACTCATGCCAGCGTGTCAAGACTTATTCCCACTTTAAAGTTCAAAGTAATTTCGAACTTTTGAAATTCATAAAGTTCGAAAACTTTGAAGGGGGTCTTGTAGGATGTGAAAAATTATGACACGCTGACATGAGACTCAGCCAAAGCCATACGCTCAAGGCCATACGCTCAGCAAAAGCCGTACGCACAAGGCCATACGCTCAGCAAAAGCCGTACGCTCAAGGCCATACGCTCAGTCAAAGCCATACGCTCATCCAAAGGCCGTACGTTCAGAAAAATATTTTATTATTTCTTGAATGACAGCACAGCATATGTTTAATGGAGGATGAATCTGACACTTTGTCTTTCGTGCAAAGACAGCTGCCCTATGAAGACTAGCCGTCGTATGGGTATTCGAGAATTGATTTTGTCTCTTACGAGGACAGCTCATCAGCCATCATAAATGCACAACCATCATTACTGTCATTTCTGACAGCCTGTCAACCATCATATCTGCCATACGACGCTCGAGAGATATTTGTCAGTTATTTGAAGATATGGCGTATTTGAGAAGATTGAGGACAGCCACGTGTCTACTCCCTCAATGCTTACGACTCTTTGCCAACCAAGTGAGCGTATGGACCCCATACGACTCCTTGTCAATCAAGCGAGCGTATGGACTCCATACGACTCCTTGTCAATCAAGCGAGCGTATGGACCCCATACGACTCCTTGTCAATCAAGCGAGCGTATGGACTCCATACGACTCCTTGTCAATCAAGCGAGCGTATGGACTCCATACGACTCTTTGTCAATCAAGTGAGCGTATAGACTCCATACGACTCCTTGTTAATAAAGTGAGCGTATCAGTTTTATATGATCCAAGTCAGCGTATGCAAGACATGTGCCTTCAAAAGCTAACGTATGACTCCTCTTCAACAAAGACAGCGTATCACAGCAAATGCATTCAGGATGACTTTAAACGTACAGTCAACACACGTTATTACGTGTCCTGTACTCAGTTACCCACTTATTCAGAAGTTATGCAACGTGGCACCCATGTCATCAATCTCTCCTAGATATATTCCACTACTTTCAACCGTACTCTAATGTGTCTTCATCAGAATTCGCCACGCGTCCCTGCAGTTGTGCACACGTCAAGTAACTAACTGAGCGTATGCTTCAGAACAGTTATCCAGAACTCTATAAAAGAGAGTTTCTTCATCTTCATCAGACACTACAGACAATTCAGAGAGAACAGAGAGACTGCCCAGTTGCTGTCCAAGTTCTTCGAAGTTCGAGTTTTCTTCATCGCATCGTCCAAGGGATAAAGTAATCGTCTTCTAGATTAGATTCCTACAGTTGTAATTTTCTCAGAAACACAATAAATAAAGTAAATTTATTTATGGAAAATAAGGTGGATTCCATTTTATTATACATAGCTGGCTATGTATGCCACCGCTCTCCAGTGTTCTGGTTCTGGGGCGTTATACGGTTTCAGTGGTGGCCCATACAGGTCTTGTAAATCAAGATATGTGAGGGTTTATCGAATAGATGTCTCAATCAGTACTCGCCCTTGATCTCTGCCCGTATCTTCTAATCCCTGAGATTCTCGACCTGATCACATGCTTGTATCGTTGATCTGTCTTGGTCCTTCCTTATTGTTCCCTATGTCGTCTTCTTCAGCGGCATTATTCCTGGTCCTACCGATCGGTAAGGCAGAGCACCTCCCGTGGACCAGCAGTAACAAGAAGATCAGGCCCAGCACTCCGGAGCAGCCTCCCGGGTCATGCCTTCCGGAGATCCAGAACCCCCGGTACAGCTAGCCCAGCCCGCAAGGCAGGATGATGGAGCCTTGGTTGGACTTATCAGGGAGTTGCTTACATCGCTGGATCGTCGAGGAGATGCCTTGCATCAGGCAGTGGCAGATACTCTGGGCAGAGGTGGACATCATGGGAACAGTACAGCGAACAGTTTCAAGCGCCTGAACCCTCCATTCTTAGATGGCAGCGAAGATGCCATCGCTGCTGATGCGTGGCTTCAGGACACAGATGTGATATTGGAGGCAGCGAAGACCTCAAAAGATGAGAAGGTGGCCGTAGTGCGTCTGCAGTTATTGGATCTATCCCGCAGCTGGTGGGCGGTACAGGCTGTTGGACTAGTGGCGCCTATTGCCTGGACAGTATTCCGTGAGAGGTTCTGGACCAAGTACTTCGATGTTGTAGCTCGGTACGATCTACAGACCAGGTTCACCAATTTGAAGCAGATGGGCAAGACGATCGATGGATATGCGGTCGAGTTTTCCAGGCTTAGTCGGTTTGCTCCCACCTTGGTAGCGACCGAGTTCGATAGAGCCCAGCAGTTTCAGCAGGGACTCCACCTAGAGATTTTGCTGGCGGTAGAGCAGTTTGAGCATCAGACTTTTGATGCAGTGTTGAGGACAGCTAGGAAGCACGAGTATACCTCCCAGAGGATTGTGGACAGGACCGGAGGTCGAAAGCGATCTCACGGCCAGATGAATCAGTCGTCAGCCCCAGCCCCGGCAGCTAGGACTTTGACCATTGGAGCTCCGAGAAGGACAACTTCAGTTACGTCGGTTCAACATTCAACCCCGACGTATCCTCAGCAGCAGAAGCAGAAGCAGTCTTCCTCCATGGGCTGCTCTTATTGTGGAAAGCCTGGACATGTTGTTTCAGAATGTCGCAAGGCTCGAGGATTGTGTTTGCTTTGTGGAGCACCGGACCACAAGGTAGGTCCTGTCCATTCAGGACTGACTCATCACCAGCCATGACCAGTTCATCTGTTAGGGGACCAGCCCCAGTACCTGTCCAGCAGTAGTTTCCGTCCCCGAGGCCATTGCCTACGCAGACCTAGGCTTTTCAACAGCAAAGGCCTCAGCAGTATGCCCAGACGCAAGTTCAGAATAGGCAAAGAAGATTCCCGCAGAGAGGGCCGGCACACAGAGGACATGGTCAAGTGTTGGCTTTAACCATGGGAGAAGAAGGAGTGGCGCCAGGTGAGGTAGTGGCAGGTACTATTCTCGTCAACACCTTTCCGGCTTCAGTGTTATTTGACTCTGGTCCATCGCATTCATTTATGTCTGCACAATTCGCGACACGGATAGGACTGGAGCCCGAGTCATTATCAGTAAGGCTCAATATACTTACTGGTAACGGTCTTGTAGGAGTAGATAGAGTGTTTTTCTTGTGTCGGATCGTAGTTAGCGGTAGAGAGTTTTTTGCCAGGTTGATAGAATTCCCGATGGCCGATTATGATGTGGTTTTAGGGATGGATTGGCTGAGGGACCAGTATGCTATGATAGACTGCCATATTGGCAGAGTTGTTTTTAGCATTCCAGGCGAGCCGGAGTTTTTCTTTTCTCGAGGCGAAGTTGAATCTTCTCCTCCAGTATTGCGGATGGCAGTAGCAGCAGTGCAGTTATCCCGGATCGTCGAGGAGTTTCCAGATGTTTTCCCAGAAGATCTTCCAGGGATGTCGTAAGAGCGGAAAATCGAGTTCACCATAGACTTGATCCCCAGAACCGCACCAGTGTCAGAGAGAGTCTACAGGATGGCGCCGTCAGAATTGGAGATATTGTACAAGATGATTGAAGAACTCAGGACCAAGGGATTCATTTGTGCTAGTGGATCGCCTTGGGGAGCCCCGATATTTCTTGTGAAGAAGAAGGATGGTACGTCCAGATTATGTGTTGACTATCGTACCTTGAACTCAGTGACAATCAAGAACAGATATCCTCTCCCAAGGATAGATGACTTGTTTGATCAACTCAAGGGGGCAGCAGTGTTCTCAAAGATTGATTTACGGTCAGGATACTACCAGATCAGAGTCAGAGAGCAGGACAGCTTTCAGATCTAGATATGGGCATTGGGAGTTCCTTGTTATGCTCTTTGGAGCGACCAATGTGCCGGCTATATTCATGGACCTCATGAATCGTATCTTCATGCCTTATTTGGATCAGTTCGTGATCATGTTCATAGACGATATCCTGGTCTATAGCAAGAGTGAAGCGGAGCATGAGCAGCATCTCAGAGTTGTCCTCCAGATTCTCCGAGAGCACCAATTGTATGCAAAGTTCAGTAAATGCGAGTTCTGGCTCGATCGTATTTCATACTTGGGTCATATCATCACCAGAGAGGGAGTAGAAGTAGATCCCCAGAAGATCGTGGCTATCGAAACATGGCCAGTGCCCAACACAGTTGCAGAAGTTCGCAACTTTCTTGGATTGGCCGGCTACTACCGGAGATTTATTTCGGACTTTACTCGGATTTTAGTGCCATTGACACAGTTGACCCGCAAGGAGGTGCAGTTTACTTGGACAGTAGAATGTCAAGATTCTTTTGAGAAGCTGGAGCGAGGCTTGATAACGACACCCATTCTCACACTTTCAAATGGGACCGGAGGATTTTCAGTGTACTGTGATGCTTCAGGCAGAGGTTTAGGATGTGTTTTGATGCAGCATGGGAAGGTAATAGCTTATGCATCATGATAACTTCGTGATCATGAGAGGAATTACCCGACCCACGACTTGGAACTGGCAGTAGTAGTGTTTGCACTCAAGCTTTCGAGACACTACTTGTATGGAGATAGGGTAGAGATTTTCACCGACCGGAAGAGCCTGAAGTATGTGTTCACTCAGACGGATCTTAACATGCGTCAGAGGAGATGGCTAGAGCTGCTTGTAGATTATGATGTCAACCTGCAGTATCATCCTGGGAAGGCCAACATTGTTGCAGATGCATTGAGCAGGAGAGCCGGAGTTTATTTTCTGACAGCGCAACCAGAGTTGTTAGCAGATCTTCAGAAGATGGGTATAGAAGTTGTCCTTCCTACCAGTGTGGCATTGATGGCCAGCATGCAAGTTCAGTCCAGTATAGTTGAGAGGATCAAGATAGCTCAGTCCTCCGATTCTAAGCTTCAGCGGCTTAGAGCAGAATGTGAAGCAGGACGACGACCAAAATTATGCATTCATGAAGACGGTACACTTCGACATAGCAAGCATCTTTGTGAACCCAGTGGAGATATCAGACATGAGGTCATGGCGGAAGCTCACAGTTCTCAGTATTCGATTTATCTCGGTGGCACAAAGATGTACCGTGATATCCGTCAGCACTTTTGGTGGAATGGCATGAAGAGGGAGATAGCTCGGTTTATATCTCGATATTTGGTTTGCCAACCAGTCAAGGCTGAACATCAGAGGCCAGCTGGACTTCTTCAACCCTTGTCAATTCCAGAATGGAAGTGGGATCATATAACCATGGATTTTGTGATTGGATTACCTCGATCCCCGACCAGTAGAGATGCTATTTGGGTTATAGTTGACAAGCTCACGAAGGTGGCTCACTTTCTCCCATTCAGAGTTGGTCAGTCGACGGCTCAGCTAGCAGAGATGTACCTCAGGCAGATAGTCAGACTTCACGGAGTACCAGTCAGTATCACCTCGGACAGAGATTCGAGATTCACATTGCACTTTTGGCGTAGTCTGCAATAGAGTTTGGGAACTCACCTCCAATTCAGCTCAGCTTATCACCCGCAAACAGATGGTCAGTCGGAACGCACGATCCAGACTCTTGAGGATATGTTAAGATCTTGTACACTCGACTTCGGTGGTTCGTGGGAAGATCACATGTACCTGGTGGAGTTCTCGTACAACAACAGTTTCCAAGCTAGTATCCAGATGGCACCGTTTGAGGTACTGTATGGTAGGAAGTACAGATCCCTACTAGCATGTGACGATGTTGGAGAAAGACAGATGCTTGGTCCAGAGATGATCACTCAGACAGTTGATGTGGTCAGGAGAGTCAGAGATCATCTTTGCGTTGCACAAGATCGTCAGCGCCATTGGGCCGATTCTCATCGGCGTCCCCTTGAATTTTCTGTCGGCGACCATGTATTCCTAAGGATCTCGCCTAACCGTGGCGTCATTCGTTTCGGCGTACGGGGAAAGCTTAGTCCTAGGTATATAGGGCCGTTCGATATTCTGGAGCGAGTAGGAGATGTGTCCTATCGTCTCGCTCTTCTGTCGTCTCTGAGTGAGGTGCATGACGTATTCCATGTATCCCAACTACGATGGTATATCCCGAACCCGAGATATGTCCTGGATCATTCGAATTTGGTTGTTGGTACCAACCTTTCATATGAGGAGAGGCCCGTATCCATATTGGACCAAAGAGGGAAGATACTCAAGAACAAGACTATCAAGTTAGTCCGTATTTCTCGGGGTCATCACTCCTTGGGTGAGTCAACGTGGGAGCGTGAGGATGATATCCGATCGCAATATCCCGACCTTTTTGACTCGTGATGTATAATATCTTCTTATGCCTCATGCCTTCGATTCCTTACTTGCATGAATAATTGCTTGATTGCTTGACAAGTATAGCTTGCCTGTGATTAGTGTAGCTTGTCCTTGCATCTCTAGCCTCTTGATTAAATTCCAAGGACGAAATTCTTTTAAGGTGGGTAGAGTTGTAATGACCATAGTTCGTATTACGTATTTTGGTATACGTATACGTATTTTGACTCGTATTGCATGACTCCTTGCTTGGTTTATTTAGGCATCTTAAATTGCTTGGTTATTCTTGGTTGGTTCGGCTTGGCTTGGTTTGCTTTGGGTTCATCAAGAACTAAAAAAAAAATCCTACCTACCCCCACCATCCCCATTTATATCTCACCTAACTTTTCTCTCTCCTCATAACTCCACAATTACTTCTTTTTCTTCTTCCTCCTGCGTAGAGCTCTACCTACCCATTTCTCGCCGGCAAGTACAGCTTGCTTCACGAGAGAACTCCATTTTTATTGTTTTAATGTCTTCCTTTCTCCATTCTAAGACACTTTAGTACTTAGCATTTTTAATTTCCATGGCTAAATTCATGTAGATCTAAGTTTATTGTATTTACTAATTTTCTTGGGTTTTGATCTATTTAACCTTGTTATTTTCAAGTTTTGATGGTTCCATGTTGTAGAGAATTTTGTTCTACCCTATTTTGACCTATGGAAGTTCAGATTTGGGCTTGGAATAAAGGATACGTGGAGCTTAGAAGCAATGGCTTCCTGGTTCTCCTTCTCTGAATAATGGAGAAGAAGAATAGTATTCAACCGCATGAATTTTCTGTCGTATGGACCTAGACGCATGGCTTCTCATGCGGCAAGTTCCCTTCTTGGCCGCATGGCCTTCCCAGCCGCATGACTCAAGTGAACTTCTTGGCCGCATGAATTTTCCTGGCCTCATATGACTCGATCCCCTGAGCCGCATGAGCCCCTGCCATTCCAGCCGCATGAGGCCCTTTATCTCAGCCGTATGGAACCGCTCCTTCCCAGCCGCATGAGCTTGTTGTCCCAAGAGCCGCATGTGCCCTCTACTTTCCAGCCGCATGAACACCGCTCTCTCAGAGCCGCATCCGCCTTATTTTTTCCAGCCGCATGCGTCCCCCTCACCCTGAGCCGCATGAGCCCTGATTTCTTTTGCCGCATGCCCCTGTCTCTTGAGCCGCATGATCCCTCCACACCCCTTGTACCCTGTTTATATTTAGTCATTATATATACTTATACCATGTTAATTTCAAATATGTTCCATGACACGATGGTGACCCGTTGTGGTGCACTCTTGACAAATAACATGACATAATAGTGGCCCGTCGTGGCGCACTCCTGGCAGTGAACATGACATGATATATATATCTCGATTACTGTTGCGACGGCTAACATGTCATGACAAGATCAAATGGCCTGGACACCGTGGGTGATTGTGTTTGTACAAATGAACCAGTAATGTTTTGCATCATGTCTAGGACAGGGACCCCTGAGTACCATGGTCAGGGGCACCCACTGAAAATGACTAAGGCTAATAACTAGAATAATCCAGTAGTCATGAGAGATTTCTCCAGTTACAGGCGATCCCGTTATCCCTGCCACCATTGTTGGACTTGCAGCCTGCCGACGAGTAGGGCATAAGTCTAGATTCACTGATATATGGAAAATAATGAGGCATTGCTTAAATGAATCTAAGTCGCCTGGATAACTTGGATTAGCTGCAGGGCTTGTGGCTGGAGGAATATCTCACTACACATTGCTAGTAACTAAGCTTGTGATAACCCTAGTTAGTTAATGTAGAAAGCCGTAGTCACTGATTGGCCGTGAGCGATTGTATGGTGTAGATTCAGTGCACGAATATTTCAAGCATGATCGCATGGTTGTCATCTTTAACAATAAAGATCAGGGGCTAAGTTCTGTTCAGGCGAAGGGTTACAACCCCGGTCCTTGTTTGGTTTAAGGGTTGTAACCTGGCTCCCGGAGCAGTTCTGTGTCCTCTCTTCGTTTGTTGTCTTATTTCACCCTACGTCATGTCCATCTTATTTTACTTTACCAACAAGATTTAGAGACGGAGTTCTATTCAGTTGAAGGGTTACAACCCCGATCCTTGTTTGGTTTAAGGGTTGTGACCTGGCTACTTGAATGGTTCCCCCGTACTCTAATATGACTTTTGTTGCTTCTTTTATTATCAGGCTCTTTCATAATTACTGTAATATTTATTTATTTCTGATATGCTGGTTTTAGTTCTTAAGTGAAGCCTCCTTTGTGACACTTGCTCTTTCTGGGATCTGACCCAGCTGGTTTTGTATGGCCAGATTTTGGAGCAGCTCCAGAGGATCTATCGACTCTCCAGTCCGATGGTGACCACCAGACGTAACCAGGGCAACGAGTGGGTTTATTTTTGGCTTTTCCACTCTAAATTTTTTTATTTTGAGGCGTTTAGCCGGCGAGCACCTGTTAGCTCGTATTGTATTACCTTATTACTGTTTGCATACGGACTGTAACATGATTGACAGATCATAAGGTTGATCATGTATGACTAAACTCTTACTAGTCCTCACATTTTGTAACGACTAGCTTCATGATCAGCTGAATATGAAATGTTTGGGACGCCTTACTATTGTATATTTGGTGATCGTACATCTTGTAACTTTATTTGCTTGCTTGAGATTGAAACATTTAGGCTTGTTATTGACCATAGGAGACTGATGGATTGTATTTAAACCCTCATAAATCTAGACAGCCGTGACCGTATAGTGAGGTGGATTCCATTTCATTATACGTAGCTGGCTATGTATGCCGCCGTTCTCCAGTGTTCTGGTTCTGGGGCGTTACACCTCCTTGATGTATTGTATTTGGATAGCATCTTTTTAAATTTGAATATTTGTGTGTTTTATGTGTGGATAATTTTAAATATTGGATAATGCTGAATGTTTGGATAATTGGTGTGTGATTTATGTTGGTTTGTGTGATATATTTGTGATGGATTATATATTGGTGTGTGATGTATATTGGTTTGTTGGTTTCTGTGATGTGTGATGCATATTGTGATTTTCTGATGTTTCATATGTGTGAACAGGGAATGCTCTGTTTTATGCAAAAAAAAAAAATTCAAAAATTTCCTTGTTGGTGACGGACTAGCGACTACTTGTCGACGAAATATCCGTCGCTAACTGGAATATTTCTAGTTAGCGACGGATGACGACTACCTGTCGACGTAATATCCATCGCTAACTGGATATATTCCCAGTTAGCGATGGGTTGGCGACTACTGATCGACGGAATATCCGTCGGCAAGGTACTGGAAATATGAAAGATTCACAGGACCTTAGCGACGGGTTTTCCGTCGCTATTTAGTCGCTCATAGTCGGTAAAGGTTTAGCGACGGACTTTCTGTCACCATTTCCGTGACTGATTACCGACGGCATAGCGGCGGAATATCCGTCGCCAAGGTTCTGGAAACATGGAAGACTTTCAGAACTGGATCGACGGATGAACCGCCGCTATTTCGTCGCTAGTCCGTCGAAACGTAGAGACGAAAAGCGACGATTTAGTGACGGAGTTTGCGTATCAGAAACTTTCTGATATGCGTTTACCGACAAGTTGCCGACGGATTGGCGACGGATATTACGTATCAGATACTCTCTGATACGCTTTTATCGACAAGTTTTCGACGGATTGCCGACGGATTAACCCGTCGGTAAGACGATGTATTACTTACTTTCTGATACTTGATTTGACAGAAACCCGTTGGCCAGTCGCGCTAATTGTACGAATATGGCTGCCGAAAATTCGTTTGGCGACAACTTGGCGACGGATTGTTTTTAGCGACGAGTCATATCCCGACGGATGTATTTGACCCAAATCCGTCGGCAAACCGTCGGTAATCTGATTTACCGACGGGTTGGTCCTCGCTAAAATGTTGAATTTTGGTAGTGACTACAAATCTTCCAAAAGATGCAATTTTTTGAGTGGAAAGATGAGAAATTTTAGTTCACGCTCGAAAATTTATCCTGCGCTTACAAAAGGAGAACATGGATATGAAGGAAAAAATATCAGATCTGGAGGCACAAATTCGAATGAAAGAAATAAACAGTTCCAGACCGTACATTCTAATGATTTTTTTAATTTTTATGGTTGTATTAATTGCAGTGATGGTTGTTTAGATGATTAGGATGGTTCTTTTTGAAGAGCTGATGTGAATTGTTGTAGCTGTTTGATGTGGTTTGAGTCTATGTATGAAGGAAGACGGAAATATGATTCTAATGAAAAATATTTTATGTTATTCTCAAATTGATGTGAATCATTGTAATTGTTTTGATTGGTTCCAAGTTTTTAACTGTGATGGCGATGATAGATATCTGGGAGAGTAGGAGAAATGTAAACAAAATTTGATAGGTAAGTATATTGATTATGTTCATACTCTCCCACAGAGCATGATATAAGCCAATCTAGCTGATAATACATCATCCAAATTTAAAACAACATATCATTCTCTCCCAGATATCACATATTGATTATGTTCATTAACATCCAAATTTAAAACAGTGTATCCATACTCTCCCAAATATCACATATTGATATATATCCACTACCATCATCCAAAAGTTATCACATTGTATCAATAACATTCAAACTTTGAGTATATATATATATATATATATATATATATATATATATATATATATATATATATATATATCCACTGCAATCATCCAAAATTTATGACAGTATATTAATTTTCCTAGATAACACATATTGGTACACATATTTTGATAGCAATTCATGATAACAGTCCTGCAATCATCCAAACTTTGATACAACAAAAGTGCCAAAATTTGATACACAAAAATTTGATAACAGCCATTCAATTTCACACACAAAAACTCAAAACATTCCCATTTCATCCAAGTTTTTGATACAAAAAACTGCATACATATCCACTGCATATTTTCATTACATATTCACTGCATATATTCAAATTTCACACACAAAAACTCAAAACATTCCCATATCATCCAAATTTTTGATACAAAAAACTGCATACATATCCACTACATATATTCATTACATATTCACTGCATATGTTCACTGCATATATTCAAATTTCATACACAAAAACTCAAAACATTCCCATTTTATTGCATATGTTCACTGCATACATATCCACTGCATATGTTCCCAGTTTACTGCATACATATCCACTGCATATGTTTACTGCAATTCATCCAAAATTTGATACAAAAATCTGATATCATCCACATGTTGATACAAAAAACTGATATCATCCACATGTTGATACAAAAAATTGATATCATCCAAATGTTGATACAAAAAACTGCTATCATCCACAGTTGTATGACATAGACCAAAGCTTGCCTTCAAAAGTCCTGCCACCATACAAAAGCTTGTCTTCAAAAGTCCTGCCACCATCAAAAGTCCTTCAAAAGTACTGCAAAAGTTTGATAGGAAAAGTCCTGTCACATTCAGTCGAATACTTCAAAATCATACAAAAGTTTGATAGGAAAAGTCATACAAAAGTTTTGTGAGGACCCTAAGTTTTGGGAATTATTTTTTATTTTATTTTATAGTATTTCTAATTATTAGGTTATATTGTATATTTAATTAGGATTTTAAATGTACTTTTTGTGTCTTTGATTGTTGGAGCACAAGATATGCCCATCTCTCGAAACGTCCTTTATGAGTTTTGTAGTAGACAGGATGACCTTCAATTTGATATATCATGTCCCATCCAATTTTGTCCCCTAGTATCCCTTTGACTTCGCGCAACTTCGAGTCAAATTTAGGCAATTAGATTATTTACCATAATTCCATACCTAGCTTCCCATGTGAGTTCGGAACTCGATATAGATCAAAACCATTTGACCAAATATATGATTTTGAACCATTTTGAGTCTACGACACACATGCTAAGGGTGTGCCACTCAATCGAGTTTCTATGTGCTATTTAATTTCGAATGGCACAAGAGACTCATTAGTTGACTTTTCGAGTTCGATTTGACTAGAAAATATATTTGGACCCTAACCTAGCCAACCCCACTTATAGAGCCATGATAGGTTGCTACGACTTAGTATAATTATTTTGATATTTATTTTGGGATGTTATACATCCAAATAGATTTATATACAATTTTGCATATATATATGATTATATTTATAATAGCCTAATATTTTATATAGATATGGCCTTAGTCATGGTTAAGTTCTAAGATGCATAGCGACTAGAAATTTTGGTATGGTTAGTGCAGTTGTGTGTTTTGACTAGTATATTAGCCATGCTAGGGAAGACCCGTCCATAGCTATGTCCCAAGTAGGAAAAACAGATAAAATTGTGACTTAACCCCCACCGATGATTTATTATTAGATTATTGACTTTCTAGGAGACCCGGTTGTACCAATTTAGTCCCGACTTGACCCGAACCCAATCCAAATCTAAATAGACATGTAGTACTCTCAAATACCTTCATATTGATATATATTTTGTATATATATCTTATTAATATTAATATATTTTTAATTTTGGTAAGTTTCTATTTATAGGAAGTGTCTACGTGTAATCCTTGTTGGCATTAGTTTATATTTGACCCAAAGTCCAACCCAAACCTATGTAGGCATGTTGGGCATTAATATACATTAATAACTATATATATTTAATATTTATTCAGATTTAGATTGCATTTATATTTAGAAATCTAATTAGTTCTATATTAGGAAACCCTCAATGCAAATCTTCTTTGTATTTTAATTAAATCTAAATTTAATATTTAAAACTTATATGCTTCTTATCTAATAGCAGCACATAGATTTTAAATTAAGCCTCCTTCAATAATAACCATTGATTATAATATTTAAACAAATTATATTCTAAATTTAGCCTTATTGATAATCCTACTACTATCCAAATTATCTTATTCTAACATGTCCATTCTAATCATACTTAAATTAAATAATACATATCTATCTTAATTATATATATATGAATATATGAGTATCTCATAATTCTTATATTAAAAATCATGCACACCTTCTCTTTTTCGTCCAAAAATATTCTCCAAATTCGATAGAAAAGTCAGCCACGTTTTTTACCCGACAAAGCAACTTAGAAGGGCCATATCTCCTAGCTCGGGACTCAAAATGCGTCCCAGTTTTTTTGTTGGAAGCGTATCGAGGTAAGCTTTTCAAAAACATATTTTAATAGACAAAATTTGTTCTGTAGATTTCTGTAAAATTATTTGAGTATTAGATTCCCGAAAAACAAACATGTTTCGATATTTTTGCGATTCCTGGAGATTACGGAAACGAAAATGCGATCCGTTTAGTTTTTCGGAAAGTTGATACAAAGATCTATAACATCTCCTAACTAAATAAATCTAATAGGTACAATATTATTTATAATTAGATAATAGACTATTTTCAGCATCCGGAGACGTTTGTTTGGACCTTAGTTCCTCGGCAGCCGTTGTTCCACCTACTTTTCTGTCTGATCTTCGTCACTACAGTGCTCATGACCCAGGCAAGTACACCTTGCCAAACTCTACAATATTTACATGCTTTCCTATATTTTTAGTATTTCTTGCTTTGTTGCATATCTCTTTTGTTTCCCCTCATGATTCTTTCTAGTTACACGTGCACGTAGATTTTGATTTTTCTTTCTATACTACTTGTTCTATCTTTCCTATCTTGTTCATGTATAGTGATAGTATTGATATGCATGTTCCATGTTTTTTCCTGACCTGTTTGACCTGTACTGAACTTGGACATGACTAGATAGGCTTGATTTCCTAGTACCTTAGGATAGATTGTTTTATTAGCCGTGGTTATCCTCTATTGTTAGTGCCTCCCCGGGCTACGATAGAGAACCTATTATAGGACTGTTAGTGCCTCTCCGGGCTACGGTTTTAGACATGATTAATATTACATTCTCATGCCATGTCACCATTTGTAGAGTTTCCTTACGTGTCATCTTTTTCTCTGCTTGTTATTCTTATTTTTCTTGCATGTTATTTACTGTACTGTAGGCATGTATATTATGTGTCTTGCTAGTCCTCTGAGGACCTGGTGATCTTTCCAGGTTATAGCCAAGCTGGTAAATTTGATGGATGGTTATGTTTTGCGTCTGCAGGATTCAGGTATCGTTGGTGCATGATTTTATTTTATTATTCTCTCGTGCTGCATATTCTTATCTTGATATATTCTGCTTATTAGCCTAGTTTATTAGACTCGTGTTTCCTTTCGAGTCTATTCGGACATGTATGCTAGTGGGCTGCAGACCGCGAACCATATTGTTCATTCTTGATATTTTATTATTTATTGTGGATTGAGATTAGTTAGTTGTGGTTTACTGCATTTAACATCTTATGTATCCATACGAGGCCTATGTACTTCGTATGAATATAGCTGGCATGTATACGTATCCTAGTCCTACGTATTTTGGGACTGGGGCGTTATAAGTTTTACTGCATCCACCTAACTTCTGTAGCCATTTGTCTTCAGTCGAATACTTCAAAAGTCATGGCATCCACCTGACTTTCCTGGAAAACAAAACAAAACAGGTTAGTGCAATTTTTTTACAAACTCCTATATGCTGTAAAAAAAATTGGAGATTTGACTTCCTTACATAACAGTACATGGATTCTTTGATACAGTGGGTTGAACTCTTAACTGATGCCCTGCTTGTGATTGGGTGAACATTGAAGGTTGAACTCCTGTCACGCCCCAGAACCAGAACACTGGAGAGCGGGGGCAGACATAGCCAGCTACGTATGTGAAATGGAATCCATCTCGCCATACGGTCACGGCTGTCTAGATATATGAGGGTTTAACTACAAGCCAGCAGTCTCTTAAGGTCATGAACAAACCTATTGTCTCAATCTCAACAAGTAATGATAGTTACAAGATATCAGATCACCAAATATACAATTGTAAGGCGTCCCAAACATTACATATCCAGATGATCATGAAGCTAGTCGTACAAAATGTAAGGACTAGCAAGAGTTAAGTCATACATGATCAACCTCGAGTTGCCAATCATAATTATAGCCCGTAGGCAGACAGAAGGTAAATTTACATCGAGCTAATAAGTGCTCGTCGGCTAAATGCCTCAAAAGAATAATTTTACAATAGAGTGGGAGAGCAAAAATAAACCCACTCGTTGCCCTGGTTACGCCTGGTGTTCACCATCGGGCTGGAAAGCAGGTAGATCCTTTGCTGCTGCTCCGGTATCTGGCCATACAAAACCAGCTGGGTCAGACCCCAGAAAGAGCAAGTGCCACAAAGGAGGCTTCACTTAGGAACTAAAACCATCAATTAGCACAAGAATATAATTACATAATAAGAGACAGTAATTTAAGAAAAGTATGACAGGTGAATATAAAAGACAATCTTGTACAGAACCAATAAAGACATGACATATGGAAAAGCATGACAGGATGATATACAATGAGATAACCATGGGACTATTCAGATAACCAGGTTACAACCCGTAAACCAAACAAGGACCGGGGTTGTAACCCTTCGTCTGAACAGAACTTGGTTTCTCCCACCATTTATCGGCAAGATAAATATAAGAAATCTGGTCATGTAACAATCATGTACAAGATCAAGATGAGACTAGCCTGATTGAACTCCATCCAACAATCACGGCCAAGCAATAAGTACGACTTGATACTTTAACTAACTAGGGTTATCACTAGCCTAGTTACTAGCAAGATACAATGAGAATTTCAAGTCCGGTTACCTGTTTGTTACTACCTGAGTGATCCCAGCAAGAAAAGGAAAAGATAGCAGGATATAGCAGACACACTGTAGTAAGATACATGTGTCCTAAGGTAACACACTCGACGGCGGGCTGGAAGTGCGCTCATCTCGACGGATAGCAACAAATCCCATGTATATATATATATAAGGCCGGGACCAAAGGGGCAACAGGTAACTAGGAAATTCTTCTTGAACTATTTGATCAATCTAGTCATTAACCTAGCCAGATTCAGTATGAATCCCTAACCGTGGTACTCAGGGATCATGTCCTAGACATGATGCAAGACACAACCGGGCTAGTAGTTTATGCAAGCACAATCAATACAACAACCACGGTGTCCAGGCCAATGAATTAATTTGTCAAGCGTGCGCCACGACGGGCCACTATCATTATTATTATTACTTATCAAGAGTGCGCCACGACGGGCCACTATCAAGCATGTCAGGGTACTTGCCAAGAGTGCACCCCTACGGGTCACTGTCGTGTCATGAATTAGCAGGTCAAGTTATCATGTCAGGAGTGCCCCACGGCGGGCCACTATCAAGCAGGTCAGTTCTTGGTCACACCCTGCTAGGTACAATTATCATTTCCAAACATATTAAGTAAATTCGTGATTATTAAGTTCATGACAAAAGGCGTAAGGATATAAAATGGGCGTAAAAATATACCATAAAGGAGTTATAAAACATGGGCAAATAAGGATAAATAATAGTACACAGGGCTATTGGAAGTCATGCGGCTCAGGCATATGCGTCCAGGAAAGGGTAAGACACATACGGCCCAACTAGGAGAGCGCATGCGGCCAAGATAAAGGGGCGCATGCGGCTGGAAGTGCAAGGGCGCATGCGGTCAGGAAGCCAATCCCCATGCGGCCAGTGGGAAGGGAGGGGCATATGCGGCCAGGAAAGGGGAGTGGGTATATGCGGCTAGAATTCATCAGGGGGCATGCGGCTGGAAAGACTGGGCTTCATACGGTCAAGTAGGAAGCAGGTTTATGCGGCTAGCGGGAAGCAGAAGGCACATGCGGCTCAGGCAGAGCAAGGGCCATGCGGCCAGGAACCAAGCAATGCCATGCGGCTGGGAAGAAGAGCGGGCATATGCGGCTGGGAAGACTGTTCTCATACGGCTAGCGAGAAGCAAGTCTATGCGGCTCAAGAGGAGAGAAGTCCATACGGCCAGGAATGGGATCCAGCCTATGCAGCTGAGAGTCCCATGCGGCAGAGTCGCTTGCCGCATGAATTGTCATGCGGCCAAGTCAAGCCCATGCGGCCATAACTGTCGTATGAAGGCTCATGCGGCTCGGAATCACTTGCCGCATAAAGTATTCATGCGGTCAAGTCTAACACTGTTCTTCTTCTCCATGCTTCCGAGAAGAAGAACGCCAAGAATCCATGCTTCCAAGCTCCATAAAACCTTCATCCGGAGTCCAAATCCGAACTTCTATAGGTCAAAATGGGACAGAATGAAATGCTCAACAACATGGAACTATCAAAACTCGAAAATAACAAAATTAAATAGATCAAAACCCAAGAAATCCGAAAATAAAATAAACTTAGATCTGCAAGAATCTAGCCATAGAAAGTGGAAATGCCAAGTTCTAAAGTAAGTTAGAATGCTGTAAGGAAGAGAATAAAGTAATAAAATTGGAGTTCCTCCATGAAGCAAGATGCACTAGCCTAGATCTTCCTGGTAGGTGAGGAAGTTAATGGAGGAAGAAGAAAAGTAATGAGGAGAGAGAAGGAAGAAAATGGTTAATAAATGGGGATGGTGGTGGTAGGTAGGGGTTCACCTTGGTTCATGATGAACCAAGTAAACCAAGCCAAGCTGAACCAACCCAATCCTCTCCTACCCAAATAAAACCAAGCTCCACTAATCAGAATTAATCCATGAACGATAAATGACAATTAAACCACAATACTAAATATGATAATAAACCACAACTAACTAATCAAGAAAAAGAGAAATACGGGAACACGTATAAAATACGTATTACGAATTTCGGGGCTCTACATTCTACCCACCTTAAAAGAATTTCGTCCTCGAAATTTAATCAAGAGGCTAGAGATGTCGGGACAGCTATACTATCGCAAGCAATCTACGCTACCAATCAATCATACAATCATACATGCAAGCAATGAATCGAAGTGCAAGGCATAAGGAAGATATTACACCTCACGAGCCAAACCGATTGGGATAACATGATCGGATATCATCCTCACACTCCCACGTTTGACTCTCCCAAGGAGCGATGAACTCAAGTAACACAAACTAAACAGATAGTCTTGCGCTTGAGGTCTCTCTCTTTGGTCAAACAGGGATACGGGCCTCTCCTCATACAAAAAGGTTGGTACCAATAACCGTTTTCGAATGATCTAGGACATGGCTCGGGCCCGGAATATACCGTTGTAATTAGGATACATAAAACATGACATGTGTCCCGCATAACGACGGCGAAAAGCAAGACAATAGGACACAGATACCTCTCTGCCGATTCTGGATCTGGGCCTGGGCCAGGGCGAACTGATGAGGCCTCTGTTGCTGGAAGGCCTGGGCCTGAGACGACAATGGACCCGGGAACGGGAGCTGCGGTGGTTGGTGAACTGGAGCTGGTTCTGGTGCTGGTGCTGGTCCCATAACCGAGGGACTAGTTGCTGTCGATGATGGCCTATTTCTAAACGGACAAGATCCTATCATGTGGTCCGACGAACCACAAACCAAGCACAATCCCTGTGCTCTGCGGCACTCAGTAACAACATGTCCGGGCTTCCCGCAATGAGAACAACCGGTTGCGAAAGGCCGCTTCTGCTTCTGCTGCTGGGGATAGGTTGGGGCAGAATGCTGTAAGGAGGTAATCGAATCTGTCCCCCACAAATCTGAAAATCGAGACCTGCATGGGCCACCACTAAAACCATGTCACGCCTCAGAACCAGAATACCGGAGAGCGGGGGCAGACATAGCCAGCTACGCAATTCCAAAGTACGTTAATACTCTGAAATCACGTATAAGCTGTCAAGACATGGGGGTTACTCTACAAGCCATCAGTCAATCCTAAGGTTTAACAATCCTAGGTATCTCAATCACAGGAAATTATACAAGAGCAAAGAACACGATCATCATACATACAATAGTAAGGCGTCCCGAACCACATATACATGACTGATCATGAAGCCAGTACCATAGAACTGATGACTAGCTAGAGTATTAGTCATACATGATAAGGACTAGCTATAGTCTAGAATACACATATCATGTTTATGCCCGTAG
Source organism: Iris pallida (assembly GCA_029216955.1). Taxonomy (NCBI): domain Eukaryota; kingdom Viridiplantae; phylum Streptophyta; class Magnoliopsida; order Asparagales; family Iridaceae; genus Iris; species Iris pallida. The sequence continues at coordinate 8,584,354 of JANAVB010008800.1, read as the reverse complement.
GCTACAATATCAAGGAAAATACCAAAACACGAGCTAAACACGCGCTCGGGGCTAAACGTTACAAGGAAAGAATTTACATATCAGTGGGAGGATGAAGAAGAAACCCACTGAGGCACTCTGGTGCTCCGGCTGGTCACCGTCGAGTAGATGGTGCGGTAGATCCTTCGGGCTCTTCTATCAGAACCTGGCCATGCAAAACCAGTGGGGTCAGACCCCAAATAGCAAGTACCACAAAGGAGGCCGAACTATGAACTTAAAACCAGCAATCATAGGCAATCAACAGGGAGAGAAAGCAATAAGTAAAGAAAGATCGAGATTCGTGCAGTACCAATACACTTATCCCGAACATAGGAAGACAGTAAGTAAATCATCATTTGACATAAAGTAAACTGGAGAACATGTTAAATAAATAGAGCTAGGCAATATACGAAGAGAGGACGAAGGTACTGTTCCGGAAGCCAGGTTACAACCCTTAAACCAAACAAGGACCAGGATTGTAACCCTTCGCCTGAACAGAACTTGGTCTCTGATCATTTATTGCTAGAGGTGATAATCATTAAGTGACAATCAGAGAGTGACAATACAGAGTACAATACATTAGAGTGACAATCCTTGCAACCATTATCCTGGAACAATTAGGAACTGGATCTAGACAAGACTTAGACTGGGAAGGTGATATACGATGGGATAACCATGGAACTATTCAGATAACCAGGTTACAACCCGTAAACCAAACAAGGACCGGGGTTGTAACCCTTCGTCTGAGCAGAACTTGGTTTCTCCCACCATTTATCGGCAAGATAAAATAAGAAATCAGGACATGTAACAATCATGTACAAGATCAAGACAAGACTAGACAGACTGAACTCCATCCAACATTCACGGCCAATCATTGCCTACGGCTTTCTACATTAACTAGCTAGGGTTATCACAAGCCTAGTTACTAACAAGATGCAGCGAGAATTCCAAGTCCGGTTACCTGTTTGTTACTACCTGAGTGATCCCAGCAAAGAAAAGGAAAAGATAGCATGATATAGCAGATACACTGTAGTAAGATACATGTGTCCTAAGGTACCACACTCGACGGCGGACTGGAAGTGCGCTAATCTCGACGGATAGCAACAAATCCTATGTATATATATATAAGGCCGGGACCAAAGGGGCAACAGGTAACTGGAAAATTCTTCATGAACTATTTGATCAATCTAGTCATTAATCCTAGCCATATTCAGTATGAATCCCTGATCGTGGGAAACCAGGGATTCATGTCTTAGACATGATGCAAGATAAGACGGGTTCATTTGTACAAACACAATCACCCACGATGTCCAGGTCATTCGTACTGGTCATGTCAGGTTAGCCGTCGCAACAGCATTTCGAGAAGTATCATGTCAGGTTTATCGTGTCAAGAGTACGCCACGGCGGGCCACTATCAAGAATTATCATGTCAAGTTATCATGTCCAAATTTGTCAGGTCAAGTTATCTTGTCAGGAGTGCACCACGGCGGGTCACTATCAAGTCATGCCATTTATCAAGGAGGAGAGAAACTTACATAATTAAATAATAATATATTTATAATATATATATTCTTGAAGCCCAGAAGAAACTCTACAACTTTCATGTTGGGAGTGGAAAGAAATTCTGACCACAATTCAGGCAAATAAAACATTTAAACAATCAAAGTGGACCCCATGCGGCCCAAAAGTGGGAGAACATACATGCGGCCAAAGAGAGTGGGAGAGCCACCCATGCGGCCAACCAAAGCTTATGCGGCCAGAAAATAACTGAAGGGGCCATGCGGCCAGCAAGAAATATTCATGCAACCAGAAAAGACAAGGAGAGAGGAACCCGCAATAAATGCAAGCTTCCACTCAAGCAAAAGAAAAGGACACGTGGCCACTCAAGTACTTGCCATGTAGCCTAAAATTACATGGATACAAACCTTGTGGGACCCTATTACAATTAATACTTCATACTAATGAGGCCAGCACACCATGGTGTATGCGGCAAAATATGGCACGTGGCCACTCAAACAATGCATGCGGCCAATAATTATTGGCCATGCACATATTATATATATGTGGCCATGCGGCCAAGTAAAATTTTGCATGCGGCCAGGAATTAATCCATGCGGCCAAGGTGAAATTTTATATGCGGCCAGGAATTTAATCTATGCGGCCAACCTACTGTACAAAAATCATGCAAGCAAATATACATGCATTAAATATATAACATGGCCTTGGCTGCATTAAATATACATGGCATTGTCCATGCATTAAATCTACATAGCATTGGCCATGTAATTAAATATACAGGGCATATGAAAGTGTGCATGCGGCTATGTAGCATTGGCAAAGGCTAATGCATTAATAACTAATGGGTGGCCGCATATGCATTTATTAATGTGAAGCAGGCCTTAATTAACTAGTATAATGCATGCGGCTAGCATGCAAGCTTGAAAATACATGCATTCAAGTATATGCATGTAATGTTTATTAATAATAAGCATGCTTCTGATGCAAAAAGACATGTAATTCTTTATATGCGGCTCAAGCATTAATATATGCTTATTCCCTGCAAGCATTAATGTATGCTTTGAAAGGCATGAATTAATTATATGCTTGCAAAGGCAAGAATGTATATATGCATGCAAAAAGGAATTTCCTACGTAAGCAATTGCATGCGGCCCATTGCTTGTAATGCATGAATGCATGCAATAAAAGGCCATGCGGCTCACTGTTGCTAATGGCAAATATCAACGCAAACAAATATTTAATGCGAATGGTCAAAGACCATGCGGCTCACTTGGCAATATTTAATGCTAATGGCCAAAGCAAATTATTTACATGCATATGCGGCTAAGTACTGTTCCCATACGGTCAACTATGATTGGCCAAAGGTAATTAAATAATGCATTTCAATATAAAGGCCATGCGGCCAACTCAAATATTTAATGGCCATGCGGCTCAGACAAGTTGCATGTAAATGCATGCAAGCTTGCAAGCAACTAATAAAAGGGTCATGCAATTAATTATTGCTCATGCGGCTAAGAGCTACCAGAATACTCATGCGGCCAAAAGTGCAGTTAATGGCTCCCACAGAGAACATGTCCATAAAAAATACCATGGCCTCCATGCTCCTCCAAACCACAATAGGAACCCAATTTCAGACTCTCGTAGGTCAAATTTGAGTAAAAAAATGAAATTCTCTACAACATGGAACCATCAACTAGCAAAAATATGCAAGTTTGACTGACCAAAATCCATAAAAACCGAAAATATCACAAAGCTAGATCTACAACAATCCACTCGGTAAAACCGAAAACTCTAAGTTCTAAAGATGCTTAGAATCATGCAAGGAAGAAGATGGAACAAACAAAATAAATTTGTTCAAGGTTCGGCAAGGTGTACTTGCCTCTCTCTAATGGCTAGGGTTTGGTGGAAAAGAAATGAATGAGGGTGAATGAGGAGGGAGAGAGAAAAAATGGCTTATATAACAAACTCAAGTGATCTCCACCATTCATTCCTCTCCACTCAATCTAAACCGTACACCTCATCTCATGAGAAACCAAACTAAACCAAACCAAACCAAGTCAAAGTGGAACCGAACCAAATAAAACCAAATCCAAGTTAAACCAAGTCATAAAAATCCTACACTTAGAAAAATTTTAAAATATCACGCAAATCGATAAATATGAAATACGGCTCAAATAAACACGTATCCGTATAAAATACCGATACAGTGAAACGGGTCTCACAACTCTCCACACCTTAGAAAAATTCCGTCCTCGAAATTTTCTGAGGCTAGTCGAGCAAGATAACAAAACAAAAGCTCCAGGAAACTCAACCATCACAATAAATCAAGCATGGCATATAAGTAAAGTAAAACAATCAGTAATGTAAATAAATGCGTAAGCAGTAAATAAATGCACAAGAACAAATACAATCATGATCAAGAAGGGCTGGAGGCATATGGATCAATATGTCTCCTGAGACAGTTGTGTAGAAACCAACATCCTCGATGTCCTAAACTGATTTCCAAAAATGGATAAAAGTAAAGCCTCAAGGTAAGTCGGTACCAATGACTTAGTTCAAGACATGACTCTACCTAGGACGTGTCATCGTAGTTGAAACAGATGCTGGAACTTTATCACCTGTCTCAAGATACGAAGACAGAAGCGACTGGCTGATCGGGATGGACTGATATCTCTGTCTGCATGATGAGACTGATCCTCCATAACAGGCCTGGCTGAAGAATACTGAGCTGTCCTCGGCAAAACACGAACAAGATAATCTGAAGGATCAAGAACAGTGCCCTTGAAAGTTGAAGGACACAAGATCAAATCATGGGAACAGGAATGATCAATGATCAAAACAGATATCAAGTTAAGTATTAGAGGTTGAGAATAATCCGAAGGAGATCAATAAGGATAATCTTGATTGAGATATCTAAACATGGTAACCCCCACAAATCTGAAAATCGAGACCTGCATGGGCCACCACTAAAACCATGTCACGTCTCAGAACCAGAATATCGGAGAGCGGGGGCAGACATAGCCAGCTACGCAATCCCAAAGTACGTTAATACTCTGAAATCACGTATAAGCTGTCAAGACATGGGGGTTACTCTACAAGCCATCAGTCAATCCTAAGGTTTAACAATCCTTGGTATCTCAATCACAGGCAATTATACAAGAGCAAAGAACACGATCATCATATATACAATAGTAAGGCATCCCGAACCATATATACATGACTGATCATGAAGCCAGTACCACAGAACTGATGACTAGCTAGAGTATTAGTCATACATGATAAGGACTAGCTATAGTCTAGAATACACATATCATGTTTATGCCCGTAGGCTACAATATCAAGGAAAATACCAAAACACGAGCTAAACACGCGCTCGGGGCTAAACGTTACAAGGGAAGAATTTACATATCAGTGGGAGGATGAAGAAAAAATCCACTGAGGCACTCTGGTGCTCCGGCTGGTCACCGTCGAGTAGATGGTGCGGTAGATCCTTCGGGCTCTTTTATCAGAACCTGGCTATACAAAACCAGTGGGGTCAGACCCCAAATAGCAAGTACCACAAAGGAGGCCAAACTATGAACTTAAAACCAGCAATCATAGGCAATCAACAGGGAGAGAAAGCAATAAGTAAAGGAAGATCGAGATTCACACAGTACCAATGCACTTATCCCGAACATAGGAAGACAGTAAGTAAATCATCATTTGACATAAAGTAAACTGGAGAACATGTTAAATAAATAGAGCTAGGCAATATACGAAGAGAGGACGAAGGTACTGTTCCGGAAGCCAGGTTACAACCCTTAAACCAAACAAGGACCGGGATTGTAACCCTTCGTCTGAACAGAACTTGGTCTCTGATCATTTATTGCTAGAGGTGACAATCATTAAGTGATAATCAGAGAGTGACAGTACAGAGTACAATACATTAGAGTGACAATCCTTGCAACCATTATCCTGGAACAATTAGAAACTGGATCTAGACAAGACTTAGACTGGGAAGGTGATATACGATGGGATAACCATGGGACTATTCAGATAACCAGGTTACAACCCGTAAACCAAACAAGGACCGGGGTTGTAACCCTTCGTCTGAGCAGAACTTGATTTCTTCCACCATTTATCGGCAAGATAAAATAAGAAATCAGGACATGTAACAATCATGTACAAGATCAAGACAAGACTAGACAGACTGAACTCCATCCAACATTCACGGCCAATCATTGCCTACGGCTTTCTACATTAACTAGCTAGGGTTATCACAAACCTAGTTACTAATAAGATGCAGCGAGAATTCCAAGTCCGGTTACCTGTTTGTTACTACCTGAGTGATCCCAGCAAAGAAAAGAAAAAGATAGCATGATATAGCAGACACACTGTAGTAAGATACATGTGTCCTAAGGTACCACACTCGACGGCGGGCTGGAAGTGCGCTCATCTCGACGGATAGCAACAAATCCCATGTATATATATAAGGCCGGGACCAAAGGGGCAACAAGTAACTGGAAAATTCTCCATGAACTATTTGATCAATCTAGTCATTAATCCTAGCCATATTCAGTATAAATCCCTGACCGTAGGAAACCAGGAATTCATGTCCTAGACATGATGCAAGACAAGACGGGTTCATTTGTACAAACACAATCATCCACGGTGTCCAGGTCATTCGTACTGGTCATGTCAGGTTAGCCGTCGCAACAGCATTTTGAGAAGTATCATGTCAGGTTTATCGTGTCAAGAGTGCGCCATGGCGGGCCACTATCAAGAATTATCATGTCAAGTTATCATGTCAAAATTTGTCAGGTCAAGTTATCTTGTCAGGAGTGCACCACGGCGGGTCACTATCAAGTCATGCCATTTATCAAGGAGGGAAAAAACTTACACAATTAAATAATAATATATTTATAATATATATTCTTGAAGCCCAGAAGAAACTCTACAACTTTCATGTTGGGAGTGGAAAGAAATTCTGACCACAATTCAGGCAAATAAAACATTTAAACAATCAAAGTGGACCCCATGCGGCCCAAAAGTGGGAGAACATACATGCGGCCAAAGAGAGTGGGAGAGCCACCCATGCGGCCAACCAAAGCTTATGCGGCCAGAAAATAACTGAAGGGGCCATGCGGCCAGCAAGAAATATTCATGCAACCAGAAAAGACAATGAGAGAGGAACCCGCAATAAATGCAAGCTTCCACTCAAGCAAAAGAAAAGGACACGTGGCCACTCAAGTACTGGGGCCATGTGGCCTAAAATTACATGGATACAAACCTTGTGGGACCCTATTACAATTAATACTTCATACTAATGAGGCCAGCACACCATGGAGTATGCGACAAAATATGGCACGTGGCCACTCAAACAATGCATGCGGCCAAGAATTATTGGCCATGCACATATTATATATATGTGGCCATGCGGCCAAGTAAAATTTTGCATGCGGCCAGGAATTAATCCATGCGGCCAAGGTAAAATTTTACATGCGGCCAGGAATTTAATCCATGCGGCCAACCTACTGTACAAAAATCATGCAAGCAAATATACATGCATTAAATATATAACATGGCCTTGGCTGCATTAAATATACATGGCATTGTCCATGCATTAAATCTACATAGCATTGGCCATGTAATTAAATATACAGGACATATGAAAGTGTGCATGCGGCTATGTAGCATTGGCAATGGCTAATGCATTAATAACTAATGGGTGGCCGCATATGCATTTATTAATGTGAAGCAGGCCTTAATTAACTAGTGTAATGCATGCGGCTAGCATGCAAGCTTGAAAATACATGCATTCAAGTATATGCATGTAATGTTTATTAATAATAAGCATGCTTCTAATGCAAAAAGGCATGCAATTCTTTATATGTGGCTCAAGCATTAATATATGCATATTCCCTGCAAGCATTAATGTATGCTTTGAAAGGCATGAAATAAATATATGCTTGCAAAGGCAAGCATTTATATATACATGCAAAAAAGAATTTTCTACGTAAGCAATTGCATGCGGCCCATTGCTTGCAATGCATGAATGCATGCAATAAAAGGCCATGCGGCTCACTGTTGCTAATGGCAAATATCAACGCAAACAAATATTTAATGCTAATGGCCAAAGACCATGCGGCTCACTTGGCAATATTTAATGCTAATGGCCAAAGCAAATTGTTTACATGCATATGCGGCTAAGTACTGTTTCCATGCGGTCAACTATGATTGGCCAAAGGTAATTAAATAATGCATTTCAATATAAAGGCCATGCGGCCAACTCAAATATTTAATGGCCATGCGGCTCAGACAAGTTGCATGCAAATGCATGCAAGCTTGCAAGCAACTAATAAAAGGGTCATGCAATTAATTACTGTTCATGCGGCTAAGAGCTACCAGAATACTCATGCGGCCAAAAGTGCAGTTAATGGCTCCCACAGAGAACATGTCCATAAAAAATACCATGGCCTCCATGCTCCTCCAAACCATAATAGGAACCCAATTTCAGACTCTCGTAGGTCAAATTTGAGTAAAAAAATGGAATTCTCTACAACATGGAACCATCAACTAGCAAAAATATGCAAGTTTGACTGACCAAAATCTATGAAAATCGAAAATATCACAAAGCTAGATCTACAACAATCCACTCGGTAAAACCAAAAACTCCAAGTTCTAAAGATGCTTAGAATCATGCAAGGAAGAAGATGGAACAAACAGAAATAAATTTGTTCAAGGTTCGGCAAGGTGTACTTGCCTCTCTCTAATGGCTAGGGTTTGATGGAAAAGAAATGAATGAGGGTGAATGAGGAGGGAGAGAGAAAAAGTGGCTTATATAACAAACTCAAGTGATCTCCACCATTCATTCCTCTCCACTCAATCTAAACCATACACCTCATCTCATGAGAAACCAAACTAAACCAAATCAAACCAAGTCAAAGTGGAACCGAACCAAATAAAACCAAATCCAAGTTAAACCAAGTCATGAAAATCCTACACTTAGAAAAATTTTAAAATATTACGCAAATCGATAAATACGAAATACGGCTCAAATAAACACGTATCCGTATAAAATATCGATACAGTGAAACGGGTCTCACATTAACTGATCATATTTCAAGTACTCAACAAAGAATGTCCTACACCATTGCACTTTGTTCAACTTTGTCAACCACATCCATGCTTCTTTGTTCTCCTGCTCCATAGCTTTCATATGGAAATTCCAATCTAGAACAGTGTGAGCTCTTGCCATATTCTACAACATGTTTCTTAGTTTGCCCCCCTCTGTAGCCACTGTCCTTGAAGTTTGAATGAAGGTGCCTAACACAATACCTTGATTATTCTTGGGCATGATATGTTTGAAAGCCTCGACAAGGCCCTGCAATATAAATAAAAGTAACTAAAATGCAAAACTTTGTACAAAGTCCAACTATTTGAAAGCCGAACACAATTTCTAAGAAGCTAAAACAGCAATTGCAACCTAAATTTCCAACTGAAATATACAAAGTCCAATTGAAAGATGCTAAAACATCAACTGCAATATCCAAATGAAATGTACAAAGTCCAATTTACAGTAGAAACTTTGTTTCTAAGTTCTAAACCAATTTGCAGTAGACTGATATGAAAGTAGAAACTTTGTAAACCATTGTAAATCATTACTGATATGAAAGTACAAACTCCAACTGAAATGTACAAAGTCCAACAGAAAGATGCTAAAACAGCAACTGAAATGTACAAAGTCCAATTTGCAGTAGAAATTTGTTTCTAAGTTCTAAACCAATTTGCAGGCCAGTACACATATGTAAACCATTACTAGTTCTAAACCAATTTGCAGTAGACTGATATGAAAGTAGAAACTTTGTAAACCATCATAAACCATTACGGATATGAAAGTACAAACCATTGTAAAACTATTATTTTGTAAACCATTATAAACCCAGACTGATATGAAAGTACAAACCATTGTAAACCATTACTGATATGAAAGTACAAACCATTATAAACCATTACTTTGTAAACCCAGACTAATATGAAAGTAAACCCAGACTGGTATTGAAAAGTTTGCAGTAGAAATAATAGGAAAAAGAGAAAGATCAATGGTTTACAACCCTAAATTGACATCATATGTCAAAAAACCCTAAAGTTAGATACTCAATATAAAACCCTAAATTGACTTCATATGTCAAAAAAAAAAAAAAACTAAGTCAGAGAATCAAAAATCAAAACCCTAAAAATCGAAACTCATGCATCAAAATATTAACAAGAAAATTATGGATTACAAACGTAGATAGGTCGAAAAAACCTCAGTTAGAAAAAATGTCAGAAATCCTAAATCAAAAAATTCAAAAATCAAAACCCTAAGTTTAAATGTTTAGAGATGGAGATGGGATGAGAAATGTGTAGAGATTTCACCTTCTTTGGGATCGGGTGAAGATCAAGAGAGAGAGAGAGAGAGAGAGACTGATTCTTTGAGAATTTTGTTAAATCAGATTTCAACTTCTCTTTCTATTCGTACATGAGTTTAAGAAAGTAAGGTCTTTTCGTCTTTTTATCTTTGTTATTAACGTCGTTAGGATACTAAGTAGTCTAATTATAGTTGAGGTAGTGACTTGTTACAAAAAATAGTTTAGGGTATCAACTTGAAAAAGTGAAATAGTTGAGGATAGCAAGTAGCAATTAAGCCAAAAATTAAAGGACTTTGCTTTAATAAAAAATTAAAAGATGCTTGTTCTTCCCAAGTAGTATAAAATACGTGCAACAGACATACATATATACTAGTACTACTATAAAATAGAGAATGTTAATCTATATATGGAAATTAACAAGTTTTGATTTGCTATATCATCCAACACTTGCATGGCAGGTTAGCTCGAGTTTGGAGACAAATCTTCGAGACCGGCTATTATGCTCGAGTTTATCATCTATAATTTGGTCTAGGCACCTCATGTCTAAATTGACATTTTTTGTACCACATTTTTGCCACAATATTATATATGTATGTAAATTATATATCTCATCAAATAAGTGGAAATTACTCTGTGATTGGAGGGACGTTCATGTCTCTATAAATTTATTTTTCCCTTTTCAGTCGTTACAAGTTTTCACTATAGATCTCTTTTGTTAATCAGTTACGTGAATTGACATTACTATAAAAAAATCCCGATTGTGGATGAAAGCACCCTAGAGGAGAGGAGGTGAATATGATTAACTAGTAATTAAGCACAATTAATAATGCTAATATATAATTTCATTCTAAGTGTTAAAAATAAGAAAAGAATACCAACAACCAATGTATCTTGGTATTCTTCGTGAGGCACTCCGTTCCCAGAACTATCTCTGATTTTAGCACCCTATTATAACAAATAGTTACATTTACGAGTTTTGATCCGAATGTCTCGCCGACTTCTTACACACAAGTTTTGTTCCGACCATAGGCTTCTTGCTCTTGTCCTTATTGTGAGTCTTGACATGCCCCTCCTTATGCAACGCGAGACTCTTTTGGATATTCTCGGATGTCGACATGGCATCAACCGACATTCGTTTTGATACCACTTGTCATGGACTTAGTATTTTTGTCTTACACTTCCAACGTGCGACACACAAATTTCATACTCGAACACCCGTGCCAGCCTTCCTGTGAGCCCTTGACCCGAAATCCCTATTTTATTTATTATTATTTTTCTGAATTATTAATTAATGCATATATAATTGAATAAACAGGTATATATGTTATATATATATACATATATTATTACTTCTTGGTAAATAATAAGGGAAAGAGGGGGGGTTTCTCAAATATCTCAAAAAGGAGGGACCAGCATATAAATTTCATATTCGAGAGGGGGTGATTGCATATTTCCCATTCAAATTTCCAAACGATCAAATGGGATAAGAGTCGAACTTAGTTCAAATCCTTCAATTCGAATTTGATTTAAACTCTAGCTGATTCTCTCCATCCCTGAGAGATTCAGCTAGATCCCAAGCTCGGATATATAAGCGTGAGGCAGCCGTCCTTGCTATTTCCCCAAACCCTAGAAACCTAAATTATTTTCTGCCGCAAGAATACCCAGGAGAATCCGGAGGAAGCACCAAACTTGTTTTCGAAGCTCCAGGTACTCCCCTGCCTTTATTTGAAATCCTTTCTATTGTATGTCAAGTGTTTGATTTAATGGTTAGGAGGAAGTTCCAGGGGTTGTGTTCTAAGCCATTAGGTATAGGAAGCAGGGGATCCAACCGTAGTCTTGGGGTGTGGGTTGTACCAAGTTACATACGAGGTATTGGCAATTAAGAGTGTGATCTTAGGATTTCTGACAGGGTATAACTACATGTACTATTAAGGCCTTGACAGGACCGGATGGCCAAGGAACCTATGACACTCAGTCATTAACATAGGAAAGGACTGTGCAACTAGGTGTACCAAGTGCCAAACCATGGGAAACAGGTATGGGTACATAATTTTGGATGTGTATAGCATCTAGGTGCTTCCAGTAGTTGACATGTCCTACGGATGTATCCTAGCATAACCTAGAATAATAGGAGTAGACCACTTTACAATCCCTACCATAGGTTTACCCCTATTTGTATCAATGGATAGTTGTGCAGAAGATGAAATCAATTGGGAGGGAATTTCTGAGTTCAGCCTCTGTCACCTCATGTCCAACTCAGCCTTCCCACCTACTGATCAGTCCAGGAAAGTGAGAGGACTCAAGGAGTGTGGATGGGTTCAGTCCATCTCATGGACCCAATGTATCCTTGACCAATGCACAATACACTGTACTGTCCCACATAACTTAGTAACCATGCCTGCATTATGTTTCAATCCATAGGAATATGTTGGTCTTGAGTAGCAGTAGAAACTATAGGAAAGGGAGTTGGTTCCTGTAGACAAAAGTAGGATGATTCTATGATAATACATGTGCAGTCCCCTGAGATTGGCATGTATCAGCCCAGATATATATTGGTTCAGTCCAATATTTTATCTATATGGCTACTAAGGTCCAGTCCTTATAGACATGTCCCTTAACAGTTATTTCCAGCATGGACTGTCAAACATGCCACCATGCTCCATAAGGTATGAAGCATTGACCTGCATAGTGAAGTCACATGAGTATCAGAATTTAGGCTGAGCCACATAGGCACAGGACCATAGGAACAACCTAGCCTCTATGTAAATACTGGGTACCACATTTTGGTACTGGATGTTATCATTGACCCAGGACACACAAATAGGATACAGAATATCACGATCAACATCTAGTATCATACTGATACTTTTGATAATCTGGTGAATTCGACCTGGATCCAAATACCACCCTTGACCAAGACCACATTGAAATGTCATGTCCCTCATTTTCTGCACTAGCAGACTTTTAGAGTATGGTTCTGCCCCTAGGGTGAATTGGACCATGATGCCAGTATCCATATACATAATTGATTGCTTAGTCCCTACATCCCTCCTGTCCAGGTGCATGATCAAGTTGATAACTGTCCCTACCATATAAATGTTTGCCCTTTTACATTATGGTTATATCCACTTATTTTAGGTTGCATTATTTATATTACACTGCAAGTTTTCCTCATTACTGTGCTGCCCATTGCATACTGGATAGTGTGCAACTGAAGACAAGGAGGAGAATGGTATTGGTATCAGCCCTAGTAGTGTACATGAAGAATTGATAGGGTATTCGTAAGACAGTAAGGGAGACTTGGGTGTATTACTTGATGTCATGCTTGGGACCACAGTCATACATGTATATGTTAGTAGGTACAAACATGTACAGGTGCTACAGCAGTAAACTGTATCAAAGCTGGGTATGTAGGCATCCTGTGAGAGGGTTAACAGGTACAAGTATGATCTTAGTTCAGGCACTCCAACATATGTTCAGCCCATATATCAAACCCAGCCCTTACCCATCTTATATTCATGTACTCCATTCAGTGTACCATAAAGAATGGGTCACATAGGGATTGGGTGTGTGTGTAGCACCTAGGCAGGACAGCAAATGGATGGTACCTACAGATAAGGTCTTGAGTATAGTATACAGGTAAGTCCAGTCCCCTTGTTTGATATTCAGACCACTAGACATGTGGATGGGTGGTCTTGTTATCCTAACACCCAAGATTGATTTGCATCTGTTTTCCCTTGATTCAAATCCACTGCAATTTAGGTAGGATCACTACATTCCTGGGTTCAGTCACACGTAAATGCTCACTTGGGATATCCCACAGAACATGGGTTCACTGCATATAGGTTTCAGGAAAGTATTAAGGGGTTGTCATTGTCCTGCTTTGTGTATAGTCGAATTATTCTCCTACCCGCACTTTCATTTCTGATCAATCCTCGTATCATTTGGGACTGGACAGTCCACATTGGGTAAGTCCATGTGTATAATACAGGAAGGAGTCTTGAGTATCAGGAGGAATGTTTCCAAGAACTAGGGGCAGAGGCCATGACTCTTCTTACTAGGCACCAGAACACTGGGACCAAGCCACTAAGGTAACAGTCATGCTATGGCAATAGCCTACCTACTCGTACTACAAGAAATAGGGCCTACAATAGCAGTTTTTTATAGCGTTCAAGTGTCCCCGCTATAGAATGTTATCAACAATAGTGTTCTTTCTGAGTGCTATAAAAATATCTATCTATAGCGTTTCCTGAACGCTGTAGAATCTATAACATTTTACATCATATGTTTGTATAAAAATGGACTTCCGTCAAAGGCTCAGCCGATCATTTTTTTCATTTTCCTCTCGATTTTTTAGCGGCCATCAAAAACTCCCTCCTAAAAATTTCTATTTCCAATTGCAAGCCCTGAGATCTCCCCTCCCCTCTCTCTCTCTCTCTCCTCCTTTCCTCTACCTCATGCGCTTTCTCTTTCCCTCTCCCCTCGGATCTATTCCTACCACCGTTCGATTGCAAAACCCTAACCTATTTTTTTCTACTTCCAACAATGGAAGAAGCACGGGAGATGGAGCGGGCGAAGGACACGAAGAAGATAAAGATGGCGTCGAGTGCCTCCACCCCTTCCTCAAGTTCTCCACTAGGAACCTCGGCTCCTCTGAAAGTCGTATACAAGTTGGCGTCGAGCGGGAGAAGGACATGAAGGAGATTGATGGCGACGACGAAAAAGAAGATGATCGATCTAGAGCAGGGATGGAAGTTCATACAGAAGGGGATCACCAAGATGAAGCTGAAGAAGGGCTCCCAGATCTAGAGCAAGGATGCTCTCGGTCCATCAATCGGCCCCTTTCTCTTTGGTCTTGAATCTAGGGTTAGGTTTTTTTGCTGGTGTCATTGTTTCTTGATTTTTTTTGAACGCCAGGACAATCTACAACATGTGCATGCAGAAGCCACCGCATGACTATTTGCAGCAGCTGTACGACACATCGACGGTGATTTCTTGACCCAATTGTTCTTTTGTTTTCGCAGATGAGTTCTTTTCGTCGTATATTGTATGTTTTATTGGGAGGGTTTATGTTCCAGTTGTTGACAGGATTCATGAATATACGGTCGAGGTCCGGTTCGGGCCGATGATCGAACAAATCGAAGGAGGAAGAATAAGAAGGGAGGTAATTCCTCTCTCAGAGTCGTCTCCTGTTGAAGTGATCACTCTTTTTTCTTTCTTGTTCGTTGCCTCTTTAATGTTAAAATTGGAGTTATTATGATTGGTATAGCAAAGATCGTGGCTTTTAGGTGAAACTGTTGCGGATTTGGTCAATTTATTGACACGGACACGACGCCATGTACTTTATATGTTCAATTTATTGGTTTAATCGGAGCTAATACTGTGATTGTCTATTGGTGTAGTAAAACTTATGGCTTTCTGGTGTAATTGCTGAGGAATGGGTACTAGATAGAATCAGTTATGCATACAACACAGTATAGGGACACTATGACATGTTACACGACATTGATTTTGACATGTCCTATGGTATTTCGCATAATGAGTGGCATACCCCAATATTTCGTAAAGAAATTGGAAGAGTTCCCACCAAACACACAATTATGGCATTATGTTTACAAATAAGCAACAGAGAACCTACTTTTCAATGTATTTAATTTACAGTATAGACATTGTTCTGAACTCTGATTAGTATACAGAATATGCAAGGCCCCTAATGACAGTTCAGGAGAATAATGACAGTTCAGGAGAATGACATACAGATGAAGAAAAAACAAGACAATATGTGTGCTTGGGTGTATTCTGGGGGTTAGTATCTTAAGAGCATTCATGAGCCATCAGTATATTCTCCTCCTTATGTTAGAGGTTTTCTTCTCAGGTCTTTGTCTTTTGGTTTATTGACAACATTTTTTTTTTTAATTTTGAAATAGATGAAATTTTGGTAGACAATTGTATGAAACTAGCTGACGCCTCAGATCTGCTATGTAGAATCTAGGTTATTGATTACAAGACATGCAAATATGCAATAGATGCAAGATATTCACTAGGTATTGTTTTATTGGTTTTTTGACTTTTTGTGAGTATCAGGGAAGGTATACAAGGGTTTTCTTTCAAATGGCTCTCCTGTTGCAGTGAAGCATATATTCAAGGATGCTCATGTGGAGACGTTTATGGGGGAAGTTACTAGGCTGTCACATGTAAGACACCCAAACCTTGTGACTCTGAGAGGCTATTGTGAAGAACGGGACGAACGTTTCCTTGTTTACGAGCTGTGCGATAATGGTAATCTATCATAGTGGTTATTTGGTAATAGCATTCTGAAACATGATTATTGTTTAATATTTTTTTGAGTTACTGAGCATGATTTATCATATAATAGGAAAGGAAAAGAAGCTTTCATGGTGTCAAAGACTCGAAATTGCTATTAGTTGTTCTCGTGGACCTTGGTTTCTTCACACATATGAAGGGGGCTGCATTGTTCATTGAGATATCAAGGTTAGTTGAATTTTACCAACTGTTTTCTAAGATACAGAAGTCCGAAGTTTGATTTATATATGAAAATATCTTATCCTCTCTAGGTTGGGGCCTTTCTATTACGATTGTTAATTGGTTGAACATCATGTTATTCTGGCATCCTTTATAGATGTCTTCATACCATTGTAATTATTCTGTTGACAAGTATCAATTTGAGGACCTTTCCTAATTATTGAAGACTTTGACCTGTCTGAAACTTCTGAAAGGACCTAGAGAGATTAATCTAGTTATCCATCGCCAAGCATAGTGTAAGCATTTTCTGATGGAATAAGTTTTAATTAGGCTATTTGTTCACCATTATCCTCTTATTTAGATGGCAGTGATAGAGCTATTCGACATTGATGCTTTTGCAACTCTCGTTGGAGAATAGAATTAATACTTATTTTTGCAATTAACAGTAATTACACCAGCAAGCCTAACCTTGTCCACAATATGGTAAATATTGATGAAGGAATGACGTAATAATCTTGATTCAGTTACTGATACTAGTTTTTCATCCAAAACCTACCAGATCGACTCTTTAGGAACCATATTATAAGTCTTAAGTCTTAATGAAAATTATGTGTAATCTGTCCGTGGCAAGTTTTCTGTTGATCCTAACAAATTGGCATCTATAATACTCCTTGCTGGGAGGGCGTTGCTTAGCGAGGCGGTAAAGTTTTTTGCTTGCATCCTTGAGGATGTGGATTTGAGTCACAAAAACAGCCTCTCCACATATATATGGGGATAACACTGTACATATTGACCCTTTCCGGATTATACACATAAGCGGGAGTCTTCTGGCAGTATGATGCCCTTTACCAGACTTCCTTGACAGCCAAATTTATTCTTAAAAGTACTTATTTCTTTTTCTGAATCTTCATTTAGCACTTCTCTCCTATAGTTTCACCATGTGACTCATAAGCTCATTTCCTCAATAATTGGTACTATTTTGTATACATCCCTTATGTTTATAAAGAGATAAAAATACTACTACTACACTTATTAGGCATTTTCAACTCTTCAGTAGTTGATTCAATAGTTTGGTTAGCCACATCAATTATTCGTCCATGAAACTTTAAGGAACTACACTAGGGATATCATTCAGTCCTACAACTTTTCTCGTTTTTAATTTCTAGGAAGCTTCTTTCACTTTAAAACTCTGATTTTACAATATTAAATGATTTCTACCACAATAGGGTTTTGCTTAAAAGTATTCTGCTTTATGTAGACTGATTTACTTCAACTACAGGAACATTGCTCAACTTGCTACGGTGAAAATTATGAAAAAGCCTGGCCAATGGAAAAAGTTTCACATTCCTCGCAGGTTGGTTCAATTCTATTATGTGAAATGTAGTTGTACGTCCTTGGTCCTAATGTTGGAGCCGTATACACTTTTGTTTTTCTCTAGATTTCTAAGTTTCCATATGTCTTTCTATTTTCCATCTATACACATGTTTATAGAAAGTCATTCCTTCTAAATTAATAACTAATTGGTGGGCAGTTCATTTCTTACAAAAGTTTTGTAGATGTATTGCATCTTAGTGTGTATTCTGGCATGTAGTTAACATATATAAATTGATTCTGTATCGTTAGAGAAGTAGGAGGAATACTGGAATACAAATGCAACAAAGATAAATGTTTATGGAATACATGGATACATGATCTTGTGTGAACTTATTTTTTATATAATAATGTTAATATGTTTTTTTCTCAATTTTGTATAGGTTGGCGTATAAATTTTTGATGGTTGTGGATATAAGCTAGAAGGAAAGAGTCGATCGAGCTGCATTTTGGCCTACAGATATTTTGTATGGAAATGAAATACTTTAGTTGAATTTTGGACTAGCGTTAAGTTACAAACATTTTGTACATCTTGGATTCACTTTACATGAAAAATTTATTTTGGATTACTATTTCGATCACTTTAGGCGTACAATAACTTTTTGTACATCTTGAATGTTTTAATAAAAAATGTATGAATTTATTTATTTTGGCAAACCTTTTCTATATCTTGATTGATCGAAATGGAAGTTGCGATTGAAATTGTTGAAATCAATTGTGATTCAGCACGAATTTTTATGATGTACAGGTTAATTGTATGTGATACAGAACATGTTATTCAGATATGAAATTGTTTAGCAGATTTATAGCACTCAAAATGCTATGAAAAATCGACAGCGTTCAGAAACGCTATAATAAGTCAACATCATTAAAGCGCTATGTATTATATATAACATTCATTAACGCTATTATTCATCAATAGCATTCAAGAACGCTATACACCATCAACAACATTCATGAACGCCATAATCAATCTACAGCATTTACGAACGCTATAAACATTCACAGCATTCACGAACGCTATAAACCATCCACAGCATACACGAACGCTATAATCCATCTACAGCATTCAAGAACGCTATAATGTTATAGCGTTCACATTTCTGGACATACTATAGCGTGGGCAATTATAGCAGACAGACTATGCTATAGAAGGCTTTCTATAGCGTTCTGCGCATGCTATTGTAGGCCATATTTGTTGTAGTGCGTATCAGGTTGTATTGGGTTACATAGTATCAGATGAAATTATACTGTTTGTACTTGTGACAGGTTGTATTTACACCAGTTGCATTACTCTTGTACCTGACCTAAGTGGATACAAGGGGTTACCTGGGAAGGAAGTCAGTAGGAGAGTTACCCTGACACCAACATCTAGGATAGGCTTATCTCATATTTGAGTACAGACAGAATATTAGTTTGACTATAGGACCAATAGCAGCATGGCTGAATGGGAAATCAGATGGGTAGTACCAGCATGTAGGACATGTAGTTAATGTGTGGGACCCTGAATTCAACAGAGACAGAAACAACCATAGCCAGAAACCAAAATAGGCATAGAGGTAACCCATAGGCAAACAGCTCATTGTAAGGGCCCAAACCCATAAGGTATCAAAGAGAGAATCCATTAGAAAGACTAAGTAATCTATTAGATAGTTTCTTTTGTACTCTAAATTGTGTATTGATATGGAAATTCATAATATAGGTCTGTTGGACTCTTACTCAGTACTAGACTTGTATCACCAGCACAGGACAACAGGCAAGTATACTTTCTGATCTACTTCCAATTCTGATGGTTTTGTGCAGTATATATTATTCATATGTTCTTTTGCTTGATGACACGATGGACACACGAGTTAGTATCATGAACCACCATTTATTATACACTTGTTTAGCTTCTTTCGTGACTTATTTGGGTTCATGAGTACTGGTCGGGAGGAGGAAATATCCTAGTAGACGTGTGAACTTTCCATTCTATCTCCCGTGTCTTTCGTAAAGAATAGCAGCTGCACACGACACGTGCATGGTGCCGAATTACCCCATAGCCGTTCATATATCGAAATAGATATTTCAAATCACTTAGATATCTTATCTTTTATTATTTTTCACCACTTGACATGTCACTATGCTTTCACATTCTTTCCAGTTGACATGTTATGTTCTGCGATTCATACTTTATTCTAGATATACCATGTCATCATCTCACTGTTCAGTTTCTCTTTCACATATGTTATATTCATGTACTGTCAACTCTATTATATTGAGGATAGTTTTTCAGTTTGTGTGCTTGTTCCAATCCTGACTGGATAACCAATATTTTAGGTGACGAGTTAGAGGATTTTTGTACCACGTATTATGAGCACACTGCAGATCCAGACTTTGGCGCACAGGATGAGCTGGAGGCTGCTTATGAAGATTTGCCTGCTACAGATGGCTTTCAGTAGATTGTTTAGTATTTTCACAGCTTGTTTAGCGAAGACTCTTAGATGTATTTTCTATTTTTGAGACTCATGAGTTGTTTAGTAGATGTTCTTTAGTACATTGCTTTTCTTTGGAGATTGTGACACTTGGTACATTTGATTGATATTGGAGTTTTGTCAGATTATTCATTATCTATCTCTCTAAACTATTTATAGAATTCATTATATTTGGCCCCTCTGTGATTTGGTTTACATTGTGAAAATGAATATAAACTGTGTGGTTGTATTTGTAAATTATGGAGATGACTAGACAGCCTTCTACCGCCGATACTGTGGCGTAGGCTGGACGTACCCACGGCTCATGCCCAAATATTGGGTGTGGGTCGTGACACTTCCCAAACGCTCAACTGGATCGCTAAGGCAATAATAATAACAATGTGGAACAAAAGAGAGATATTGGAATATTATTATAAGATTGAAAATTTTATTATACTATAAAGAGTTTATAACTTCTTGGGTGGTGAGAAATAAATGAGCCTCCCACTTATTTATAGTATCTCAAAGACTTACATGAAGTTTTGGAAGCAGAATATTCCATAGATTATTATAGGGGCTAGATATTTTCTAAGAAAGTCTCTAGAACATGTAAAGGACTATAGAGAATTCATGAATATTTAAGAAGACTCCACAACATTATGAAGGACTCTGGAAGTTTCTAACAAAACCACTATTTGTAGAGGGTTATGCAGATCTGTTTCAATGGGACAAAAAATCTTGGATGTGACAATCCGCTTCTCCTCTCCTCCGTCCACGCTATCGTCGATCATGTCAGGTGCTATCGCCTCGGCTGGAACACCATCAGCGAGAGGGGGAGCATCGGGACGTCGACCGCTGATTATCTTTCATAATTAGGAAATCTTGCTTCAACCACGGTTTTAAGTATCATTCAAAATCAATACGCATCGGTCATTTTCGATCATAGTTGGCTCTGAAACTACCAAAACCGACTGATCAAAACCACAAAGCCAAAGAAACTAATTTTTGAATTTTGTTTCAGAAACACTAGGATTAGTTGAATCATGGATTTTAGTGGAAGCCATAAAAGCCTAAAGAGTGGCCTTGCAAATCTTATACCAGTCTTTTCATTTCCTCTCAAAAACTAAGAGAAACTTTATCAAATATCCAAAAATCGCAAAAAAATTATGAAAAATTCACCAAAAAAATAATATTTTATCGCGTGTCCAGAATTAACAAAAAATATATAAAAGGATGCAGAATAACCTTTTTGTCCTTCTAATTTATTGAAAATACCCACAAAACATACTCTTCAAAAAAATGTTTTGATTCTTCTTCTTCTTCTTCCATGCGCTACTCACTTTCGAATCTAGGTTTTCTCCTCCAAAATTTTCAAACCTTACTTCAAAAACTCGTCAGTGACTCTCCATTCGTAATCTTCACACCTGTTGTAAAATCATGGAGAATTGTCATTCGTCGTGTTAAAATGACGGAGAATGGTCATTTTTCGTGTTAAAATCACGGAGAATAGTCATTATCCGTGTTAAATGACGAAGAATGATCATTTTCCGTGTTAAAATACAAGAGAATAGTCATTCTTCGTGTTAAAATCACGGAGAATTGCCATTCTCCTTGTTAAATTGATGGAGAATAGTCATTCTCCGTGTTAAAATAACGGAGAATGGTCATTCTCCATGTTAAAATGCAGGAGAATGGTCATTCTCCATGTTAAAATCACAGAGGACTGTCATTCTCCGTGTTAAAATTACAGAGAATGGACATTCCCCGTGTTAAAATACATGTCATTCTCCGTGTTAAATCATGAATAATTATCATTCTCCGTTGTTAAAATCACGGAGCATAGCTATTCCCCGTGTTAAAGTGCAGGAGAATGGCCATTCCCCGTTGTAAAATCACGGAGAATAGTCATTCTTCATGTTAAAATCAATGGTCATTCTCTGTTGTAAAATCATGTAGAATGGTCATTCCCCGTGTTAGAATGCAGGAGAATGATTTTTTTTTTCCTTTTTTTTAAAGTATATATTGATTGATATCATACTTTTAATTGTTGTTTGTTTTATATCAATGCAAACAACTGAGCACAGTGACCTAATCGCCGAAAAACTTCAAATCTCTCCACGAAGATGATGATGATGATGATGAGCGATGGTCGAAGTTCGACTGAAGAAAAGCACAGTGAACTACGAACGATCTTTGCGATCTCTGTTGAAGATGAGAGGATGGAATTCAGATGTCTCATGAAAAAGAAGAAAAAGACGAAATCGCAATCAAAATTTGATTTTGTGAATTCAAATACATGTATATGACCACATTTGCGCGAATGGGTAGTTATGGTATCATCAAAATGGCAATTAAATACAGAATATCTAAAGGAAATCTTGGAATATTTAACGTAATAATACATAATTTTGAATATTTCATAAAATCCATCCTGCGGGTGGATTTTTCATAAACGCCCATCCCGAAAGTAGGTATTTCAGCAATTTCCATAAAAACTAATTGTATTCTTCTTGCTATAATAATCATGTCTGTCATAAACTTTGGACTCATAATTTTAAATCCTATGAATCTCGGATAAACCAAAGATGGTGGCATGCCCTGTTTTGGATATGTGTTGTTGCGCATTCGCTTAAAAAATGATGGTTGGGATGTCAATGTTAATGTCCCACCTTAGTGTTTACTGAGTAGGGGTGAGCGTTCGGTTTATTCAGTTTCAACCGAATCGAATTAACCAAGTTCGAATAAACCGAAATTCTAAAATTTTCAAAACCGAACCGAACCGAACAATTAATTCGGTTTGTTTGGTTATAATTAATGGGTCGGACCCAAAGTTCAGATCATAATTAAATTATATTTAAAATTATAATTTTATACACACATTTGTTGAATCTCAAAGTTACACACAAAGTTGAACTGGTTGTTAAATTATCAAAGTTGGAATTCAAACACATACATAGAATTGTTGTTTCAAAATATACACATTTTTAAATTGAGGGTATTTATATAATTGTATAATTCTTATTCGGTTTTCGGTTTTTGACCGAACCGAAATCCAAAACCGAAACCGAAAATTTTTTTTTTTGTATTTTGAAAATTGAACCGAATTGTTTTGAGCCCAAAAATCTCTTATTCCGTTCGGTTCGATTTTCGATCCAAAACCGAATATTGCTCACCCCTATTACTGAATACGAATTATGTCGTCTCCAATATGATGGAGGCATCTGGTTTGAACCTGCTTTGAAAGATTTGTGACATGTGCCTTGTTGTGTAACAAGAGGCAATAATTAGAATGGATGAAAATAGAATTTTCTCTCTGAAGAATACTGGCAAGTTTTCAATTTTTGTCAACAGTAAGGAAGTACCTCCAAAGAAGAAGTGTATAAATCTTCTCTCGATACTACAAAAATACTGTTAATTACCGACGGACGTCAGCAACGACAATCAATCCATCGCTAATTAGCGACGTACTTGTGACAGACTTGTGACGGATAATTTACGTAAAAAATAATTCAATTGGACGTCACTGAATCCTTCGCTAGTCCGTCGCTAGTTTTCTTTCGACGCCTCAGCGACAGACGTTTCTGTAGCTGAGCTTCTGTAAAAGTATCCCCCATACTCATTCTAAAAATTTTACCCAAAATTTCAATTTTCCCCCAACTTTCCTCCTCATGCTCCCTCGACTCCCTCGTTCATCTCCGGCGACCCCCATCTCCGCCCCTCTCTTCGACCCCATCTTCAACTCCATCTCCGACTCCTCGTCGGTGACCCCCTCCCCCTTTGCCCCCCTCCGCCCCTCTCTCAGAAACCCTCCTCGACCCCCTCTCCACCCCCCCTCCCTGTGCTCCCCTCTCCGCCCTCCCTCTGCCCCCATATCCGCCCTCCTCGACCCCCTCTGTCCCCCTTTTCCATCTTCGCCCCCCTCCTACCTCTGCTCCCCTTTCCTCTCCCTCGCCGCCCCCTCCTCTACCCCCCTCCGTCCACCCCCCTCCTCGACTCCTCTCTGGTGACAGGGCATGTAACGCCCCAGTCCCAAAATAGTAGGACTAGAAACGTATTATGCCAGCTGTATACATACGAGTAAATATACGGCTCGTATGTATACATAAGCTGTAAATGTAGAAAGCTAAGACACTAAATCTCATCCACGAAGATAAATAATGATATAAAAAGCAACTTCGAGTTTGTCATATACACAATAGTTGGGCGGAGACAAATCCACTATCAACTAAATTAAATATGGAAAAATATACAAGGAAAGAATTGAACAAGCGAAAGCAAGTGAGGAGTCCAAGAGCAATCATCACGAAGGAAGGAATGGCCTTAGCTAGAGCACCTGCAAGAAACCACGAAACACACACCTGGAGAAATCACCAGGTCCTCAGAGGGACGTAACAAGATACATAATATCATGCCCATAAACTGCATAATAAAAGCTCAACAGAAAAGTATGCATGAGTAAAGGTTCCTAACCATTCTATGTGAATTGTACTTTAGAGGACAACGTTCTACGCAGGGGCTGTAACGGATTCACGCAAGCAAGTAATAAAGAGTGGCCAACAAGTAGCGCTCATCCGAGACACTATCGGCCGGGTAACACGTAGCGCTCATCCGAGACACTATCTCCCAAATGTGTGTAAAAATAAATGTAGCCCCTATGCTAGTAGCTGTCCCCTCCCCCCAATGATACTATACACGTGTCGTAACCACGACACACAAATATGTGTCATTTCCACCACACTGTTTTATAATAGATAATTGTCAAGTCTTCTAACATGCATCTATTGACAATTATTCCTACGCATGCGCACGGGGATCAGCCCACACGCAAGTGACCTCTATATGATACTCACAACTCTCACACACAACTCGTGTACAATCGTGACAAGTCAATGAGACACACTAAATTTGACGGTAGTCTCTTAACTCTAAGCCAATTGTATAAAATATAGTTATTTGTATCTACATATAATTTAGAAAGAACAACTTGGAAATAAACACAACATGTATGATATTGAGCAGAAAATTTAAACAGTAAATGCAAGGTGTCTTGCCTGTTGTTACGCCTGGTGTGGTGCAATGATCCGACAAATTTCGATTGTCCAATAGCCATGTTCGGTGTGTAATGGTTCGAGGTTGCAAAAAAATAGGAAAACATGATTTAGTCATAAGGTCGACAAATAGCGAGAATTTGAGGAGAAGAGTATTTATATTATTTTAGAAAATTTTCCTACTATTTTTAAAAATATGTTTTTCTTAGTTAAAAGGATTTGTAGGAAAAATACTTGAAAATATTTATATGTAATAATTTTGAAAATTACATCTTATTTGTCAAAATACTCTAAGTTGCAAAATATGATTAAAGTGGAAACTATATTTCATAATTTTAAAATATCTATTTTTGATAAATATACAAAAATATTTCTAAATCATTTAGACCAAGAAAAAGTATAACGGGTCAAATCGAAAAGAATATTTCAGTGTTTAAAACTAACTTGAAATTTTGCTAGAAAATAATAGTAATAATAATAATATTTAACATAACAACAAACTAATATTAGTAATAATATATAAAATAATTTACAACATTCTAGTAATTTAGATAATAATAATAATAATAATAACAGTAAAAATAATACTAATAATAATAATGATAATAATAATAATAATAATAATAATAATGATAATGATAATAAGAATAGTAATACAAATAATGAAAATAATATTAATAATAATAATAACATCCCTAAATATCTACAGCCCCTTCCCAATTTTAAGCAAATGAGAGAGAGAGAGAGAGGTGGGAAAGAAAGGGGTTTTACCGGCCGCGGGGGAGGACAAGCGGCGCGCGGGGGTCGAGCGCCGGCGGTGGCGCTGCGTCGGTGAGGGAAGGTGGCCTGGCGGTGGAAGACGCCGATCTGGAGGAGGAATCGGCGGGGAGCCTAGCGGTGGGAGGCCGTACCTGGAGAAGCTGGCCGGACCGGCTCCGGCGTCGGAGCGAAAAAGAGGCAGCTGTCCTTCGGGTGGCACGAAGGGGCGACACGACGCGGCATCCGCCGGACACGGCTGACGATCCGCCGTGGGTGCGCGGTGTTTACGGCCACGAGGTGGTTGCTCACCGTGCAGCAGGGTCGGGCAGCGTGAGATCCGCCGGTGGTGGCGGTGCACACCGACGAGGCACGAACTTCTGGAGGCCGCATCTGGCTCGAGGCTGCGTCGGCTCGCGGAACGGCAGCTAGACAAGGTGAGTGACTAGGGATTTTTTTTGTGGTTTTCTCTTGAGGCTTTATTGGTGGCGGTGACGGATTTGGGGGTGGCTGCTATGGCCGGGAATGGCCGGGTGGTGATGTCTGGATGGCGGTGGCTGGAGGCGGTGCTCGGGATGGTGACGATGACGATGGGCGGTGGGCTAGCCGATGAGGGTTTTGGGGTTGTGCGGTAGTCGCGGTGGTGCGGGGCGGTTCGACGGTGGCCACGCCGGTGATGGCGGGGACAGAGGTGGAGACAGGGTTCTCAATTTCTGTGGTCTTCGTATCCGGGGTGTCGGATACGACGAGATGGTTGGTCGTCAGGTTTGGTGGCTAGGTGGCGCCGGGGAGGAGTGGCAAGGAGATGGTGGCAGTGATGTTCGAGAGGCGGACGGAAATAGAAGGGATGGTGTCGTGTCCTGCGAGACACCAGCTGGTGTGTCCGGAGTTGTCGGACACGGGTAACAATGTACTTGTACAAATAGAAAAATATAGTGGATGACACAGGCACGATGCAAATTGTGGTTGCGGTAGAGAATTATGGAGGAGTACCTCTCCTTTTATAGGAGGTGGGAATTCCCATTAGGATAAGGATTGGGATGTTTAAATCCTCCCATTAGATAATTCATAATTAAATTCATATTTATTTAAACTCGTTTAAAACCATTTTAGATAAAAAATTTCAAATCAAAACTAGATAATAGCTTAAAAGAAAACTATTCAATTTATCCAAATAAAATCAAAAATTCAATTTAAATCACTATAGATTCATTTAAAAATATGTCCATAAATTTTAAATATCAATAATTAATTAATTTTGAAAATCAATAAAACATTTAGATATTAGAATTTTTATTTTTGCAAATAACTATAATTCATTTTTGGTGAAATCAAGTGGACATGAAATAAATTTCATGTCACTGGCACACAAAATATATTTTCATTAAACAATAATTTTTCTAAATTATCACTTATAAAATAAATATCATTAAATAAATAACGTTTGCCAAAATTCGGCGCGATGCAATAAATCAATATTAAATACTTATTCGGAAAGAAAACAAATTTAATAAAATATTTGTATAAATATTTCATCTTGCAATGTACAAATATGAAAATCCGAACTCGTACGCGACGTACGATTTACAAAACAAAAATCGATACCAAATTTTAAAATCGTAGTAATAAATTTAGGGGTTTTACAGGGCAACCCCCACTCCTCAGGTAATGACCTAATTTTTTTCCTCTAATAATTTTTGTTGACACGGACACGATATGCTTCTCGGACACGAAAATTATGACACAATATAGTAGCTAGGGTTTTGGACACGGACACGGATACGGACACGGACACAATGTAGTAGCTAGGGTTTTTGGTATTCGTAAATTATTCGAAATTCGTTAAGGCCGATACTAACCCGATTTCGATAGCTAACCCGAAATTCGTTAATGTAGTAGCTAGGGTTTTTGAATTCGATTTCGATAAGGCTGATACTAACCCGATTTCGATATTACCGATTTCGATATTACCATTTCGATATTGATACTCATAGGAATGGTATGATACCAGTTTCAATATCCGATATTCGATTATGATATAAGGATATCCAATTCCAATTCGATAGGCCGATACTAACCCGATACGGATATTAAGATATTGAATCCGATTTCGATAAGGCCGATACTATTCCGATTTTGATATTACCGATTTCGATATTGATACTCCTATGAATGGTTTGATACCGATTTCAATATCGATACTCATAGGAATGGTCGATATTACCGAATTCGATATCGATACTCATAGAAATGGTGTGATACCGATTTTGATACTGATACTGTTAACTTTGGTTGCTATAATTAGGTACTAAATTATTTTTTACTTGTAATTACCTAATATATGGTGCGTGGTGCAGAATTGGTTTGAACAATGAGTCGATACTTAGTTAACCGTTCGTGGATGTACAATCAGCGACATGAGAGCAAGATTGGTTTGACGGATGATTTCAAGGCGGACGTTGAAGAATTTTTGAGATACGCCAGTAGCCAACACTACACCAAAAAGGGCCTTTAGGAACAATTTTTGTATGTTCCTAATATTTTTAGGAACATATCATATTCGTTCCAAAAAGTGGCGTTGCAATATTTGGAACATTTATAATACGTTCCTAAATTTAGTTTGGAACATTTATTAGGCGTCCCAAAAGTAATTTCTGGAACATATATAATGTGTTTCTGAAGTTTTTTTTGGAACATCTTTAAAACGTTTCTAAATGTCATTTTGGAACACTATAAGCTCGTTCCTAAATATAATTTGCAACATTTTTCATTATTCTTATGGCTAGTTTGCAACACTTCATTAACGTTACTATTTTTTTTAATTTCATTTTTGTAATCCAATTTTCAGTTTGGACCATAATTAATGATTTCTAAATTGAACATGGAAACACATACTAAGGGTACAATCAGATTTTTGAGGATAGTATATTAAATGATGATATCAAAAATATAGGTACAACATACTATACTTTCATCCATTACCAACATAATGGTTAAACACAACAATCAATGAGAGAACATTTGAGCAAATTATTAACACACAAAACATCTCTTCCAGACACTTTAATAGATTATCTCAAACAGACACAGTCAAAACTTGTCTTCCAAATGGCAATATAAACATGACATGAGAAAAATCATCTAAAGCTTCGCTCGTACAAGTCACAAATATTCACCAAACTACTGTAATACTTCAAAATTATTGACAAGTACAAAATATGATAACATTCGTCTCTAGTTCCTAATATTCGAAATAAAACTAGGACAATATAAAATCAAGCACCATCAAAAACTCCCTCCTAGATGAAATGATGGATGGCCCAACTTTTGTAATACACCTACTTTGATCTCTGTCTCATAAAAATTTAGTCCTTCGAAACATGATCCCAAAATTATTCTCCAACTGAATGATGGAGGTTCCAATAACGACAACTTGCAACACCTGCTTGCAACATTATGAAACAAGTTAAAATCATGGAATCACTAATAAATAAAGGTTCAGACATGTTCAGAACACTAGGCAAAATTGTTATAGATAATTTGGAAAGCTAATCTAAATATCTAAGTAGGGATGATCAACAAAAGAGTATCTCATCAGTATCGCAGTATGAATTATCATGTATAGGCTCCAAAGTAACCCAAAATATAGTCCGTATTCATATCGGCGGATATTAGACATAATACTTTCATAGGAATATAAATTTTTCGTTATGGATTGTGCCATTAAAGTTCTGGTTCCAACTACAAAGAAATAAATCTTGTGCAACAACAGTTCATAATATTTGTTACAGTTCATAATATTTGCAGTGAACTGAAGAAAAAATAGCAACATCAATGTGAAAGAAGCTATTGTTGAAACTCTTGCATGGAGGCAAGAGTAACTAAAAAAGTTGTGATAGTTTAGAAGGCAAACTTTCCTAAGGGTACAATGTGTCGAAGAAGCCCGATCCATCTTAGCAAAAGTACAAGATTTTATGTGAAACCTTGTTTATGTTTATGAATTGAATAAAAGGTCAGGTACTAAACAAAATTGACAGTTAATTTGTATAAATGGTTGATGTAATGCTACTTCAAATCAACCTTGATGAAAAAGCAAATGATAAGGGACAATGTAGAATGTAAAAGAAGTCTACAACTCTATCAAATACCTATGATCTGTTCCACAGCTTCAAAAAACTTGTGTGTTTATCTTCTTCAACCTGCGGTGCTTCACAAGGGCCCAGTTGGTCATTATTGAAGCAGCCACCACAACGAAAACACAACCTGCTACTGTCTGTGTAGCAATATTGAAGTCGGTCCACTAGTAGACCTTGGTGGTGTAGTTTGCATGTCACTATGCTGAATAGAAACCCATGAGGAATTTGATACCCACCACGGCCAGAAGGGCTTCTGAGGACCCTCAAGATACTATGGAAATAAAGGTTTGAGACTTGACAGAGCAGCCCTAAACCAAAGCCAATCTTCATTTGCATGTGACTGACATGTGTATGTAGTGGATGGTTAACAAAGTAAGCAATGATATCCCCAAAAGTCCAGTAATAAGCACAGTTCCTGAACACATTGAGCCGTAGTTTAGTATATTCAATAAAACAACATATTAAGTCTTCAAAAGGAAGAAGCATCTGGG
This sequence comes from Iris pallida, assembly GCA_029216955.1. NCBI lineage: Eukaryota > Viridiplantae > Streptophyta > Magnoliopsida > Asparagales > Iridaceae > Iris > Iris pallida. The sequence goes on along the minus strand of JANAVB010008800.1, from coordinate 8,553,690 downwards.
AAATTTGTTTTTCTGCTCATATTTAACATTAAAAATGAGTAAAATGAATAAAAATTTATGATAAGCTAAAAAATTGTGTACAAGACTAAAACATTGATCCATGGAGTCTAAATCTATAGCCTCAATTTAAGAACCCTCAATTTGTTAGATCTGGGAACGCCAGACCAAGAGGCTGAAAGTAGGGGTACCCCGTGTTATAAACCCAAAACTTAGGGACAATTAGTGTAAACAACCCTATACATACAATCCCATAGTTAAAGGATTTATAAACACAATGGCAACTGTAGTTACAGAACAACAAGATCTATAATCTTAGCCAATATAGCTAACATGATATCTAGATATGAACGATACCTGAACAAAAGCTCCCAAGTGTCGACAATGCAACGGTAGAGCTCACCATTGCGGATGCGGTTCATCTACACAGAGATCCAATTTATGTGACCATCTAGCTTGTACTGATTAATGAGCTTGTACATTTTCTTTTTCTCCGCTTGCTCCTCAAGATCCTTGGATTCCTTTACGTGATCTCCAGCAACGACAACAAGGTTCACAAGCTCCCTTAAGCGGGGATGCTTATCGTACATCTCACCCAAACCTATTATGTTCTTCACTCGATCCAACCTTGCCATCGAGAATACGATGGGCTTGCTCTTATCCTTTAAGAAACCCTTGAAAGAGAACAGAGAGCCATTTAATTCAACTATGAATGAGTGATCTAAGAACCAGGAAAGACGAGAAAATGCAGGTGCTCACTTGTGCTCAGAATTGTCCATAGGGTTGTAGAGTAGCTCTTCAATCTCATAGTGGAGAGCGGTGAGCCTTTTGCTCTCATCGGTGTAAGGGAAGTAGACAGAAATGTCAACGCCCGGAGAGACAATGTTGATCGAACACATCGATTCCCTGAACCACACGGTAGAGCCCGAGGAGAGTGAAAGCAGTGTGCAATTCTTATTGTCCCACAGTATCCTTACTGCAAGTAGATTGAATGCACAAACAGGCTTATTTCAAGGGAATTAAATAGTTACTGCAATATAAATTTCTCGAAAGGATGAGTAGTACCTTCCAGCAATCTCCTGGAAGGTACTGGTGATGATGAAGTCGGTGTGATTCATCGCGACCAAGTCGGCCATGAATTGACAATTGAATAATCTAAGGAATTAAAACTAGAACGAATAAACGTAATAGTTAATACTTACATCTTCTTCGTCAACAATTTCTCCAGCAACTATAAGTGGCACTGGCTCTGGTCCCAACTCTTTTCGTAAAACCTTTTGCATCTCATCTGCAACAGCTTGGGCCAGTGAATCCTATACCAGCAGAAAAATAGTTATAATAAAGTAGACATGGGAAGAAACTGATGTATGCATCACTTTAATATAACAAAACAACAAGACTCAGTATGAATTCCATCACATAGAAGAAATGGAGTCAAAAAAAATTTAAAAACTTGATGAGCTTCAAATGGAGGATTGAATGAACATCCAGGTGGCTCCACTTCAACAAGCGGAATAAGTGAATTGAGCTTCTGTAAAAATCAACATTTGAGACAACAATAAAACTATCTAAATTTAAGCAAGATATACTTTGATAGCATCATGACGCCATCAGTCTGGTACATTGATAATGATTTTACAAGTTGATGATCAACACAATGAAAAATAGGATATAATAACATGTATTGCAGTATTAAGCATATATACTGTTGTTGCTTGCTGCTACTTTCAGGCGGCCACGCCACCATCTCGCAGTTCGTGAAGATCACAGAATAGAGAGGGAAGAGAAAGGGGATAGGTTAGGGGTTAAGAATTAAACCTAGCTCATGTGATCTATTTTATAAGTCATAAAGAGGGCGAGTTGGGCTAAGTATTTAGCCATAACCCCTACCCCATCCTCCTCTTTCCCTCTCTGTCTTGTCTCTAGTAACATCCGTGTGCGAATTGAAGCATAGTTGTCCAATGGTGAGCACCAAATCTGGCAGCGCAGGCCACAATTTGGTGGCAACAAGTAGTCAGCATGAAACAGATTCTTTGTTCTCTTTTAAATAATTTCGGTCTCTTTTTTACGATGTGGCATGTCCAACACAAGTCCAACGTGTCAGATATGTTTCAAATATCTATGAGACAAATATAAAACTTGAACTTCCCACATCTTTGCAACAAGCCATCAGTCCTTGTCCAGTTACCATCTAACCTGAGTCAGTGCATTGCCAAATGAAGTGACCTGACATCTTTTGTGTTAGATAACCTTACTTATCTATGGAGGAACTTAACTTTTGTTTTTAATCTGTGTAATGATACAATTTGCATATATTGGTCAGATCTCGAGGGACTTATGAACTATATTGCTATAGCGAAACTCTGATACCACCAATTACATGCCAATTACCATGCATATACATACCTTTTTTGGTTTCACACAGTCTTCACCTGCAAAGTTAACAGGAAAAAGAATAAATACTTAATTATATCAGAAAAAGAAGAGCATGAAAGGCGAAACCATTTATTCTTATAGAAACATCAACTAATAAGATATGACAAAATTATATCAAATATTAGACAGAAATAGTGCTACTAATCTAATTTTTCCAGATTCCCAATTTTGCCATCAAAGAGTAGCACAATTGATATAATAGCTGCTATTTCGAGTTTGAGATAATGTGTTGTAGAGAATTGTCTGAAATATACATGCAAAGATTGCAATGTAGGACCAGATCACTGAAGATACCAGTTTTACCTCATTTTGTTTTCATACTCATTATTTATTTACAAATACTACTTAGAGATAAAATTAGTTCTATAATTTGGACGTAACACAATGATCTTACATCTGTGTTCAATGACTACTAAAGGTATCCATGTTTTTTCTATTTATTTATGTGTGCGATGATGTTTTGCCTTTAGAATTTTGGTATTTCCTTCTAAAAAATGACGACTCGTGTATCAACCAAAAAAAAAGATTATTTGTTTACATAACATAATAACAAAATAATTAATGCAATTTATATGACCAAGCGACATTCTTTCGATTCTTGTGACCTAGTACAAGATCTTAAGTCTAAAACTACCACCAGCTTCGGTTTCCTAGCAGGAATTGCTCAAGCATTATCCTCCATGGTGGTGAATGTTACATTGATACACATCAGTGTGTATAGAAGAAAGCTTCATACAATTCAACAATCTCAGGCACATGTCAAGGTACAAGTTTGGGGCATACACGAAACTAAAAACTCCAGGAATTGTTTAATGACATGATGTTACTAAATAGACATAATCATTTGTTTAATGACATAATGATTTCTGATTCATCTCAAGACTTCATATAATCATCCAAACCATCTTCAAAAATAGGGTCTACTGTAGGAGCATGAAGAAATTTTCACCGATTTTTTTTGGTGAGATTTATGTCAATTCTTTCTGCATATACAATGAGCCTGAAAGTTAGAATTTTATTTTCTAGATAGTTTGTTATGTCATAATAAAAGAAGCTCCAGGCAAGGACACTAAAGATTACTTTCACATAACAAAGTCATCCAATATAAACTATTGTCGTACCAAACATGAATAAAATGAAAAGACATGCAATGCAAGAAAAAGATGAGAGCGTACATGCCACCATCAGAAGGCATTCAGAATTCAAATGAGCAGAGATGCTAAAAAAGAGCACGATTCATGACAGTATTTCACCAGCTAGTTTCACATGCCTACAATGCAAGGAAACTTTTACCACACATACTTTTGGTAGGCATGTGAAAACTAGCAGGTCATAGGGTTCAAATTAGGACATGATTTCAGAATCACTTAACAAACAATTGAAGGCTTAGCATATTTAGATCAACCGAGTAAAACAGAAAACAAAATGCTTGGGTATCTCTCAAGCTGAGCACAATCGAAAGGAAACATGTTATATATACACTCAGTTCACTACTTCAGCTCTGATCTTACACAACTACTGCAAACGAAATCAAATAGTTGTGTCATCCCTATAAGACCACATGGTAGGTAGGAAACATACATATTATCCAAGCACTTTAGCCTTAACGTTTAGGAGTAATCCACTAGAAGTTCCCTATAACAGGAATAAGAGGTGATTTTCTACATGTCCTTTCATACACATATAAGATATAATACAAGAAAAGTACCTCGTAGAACCTAAATAAGCAATCAGTATAGCTAAAGCATGCAATGAGTGTACCCTTACGCTCTAATGAATCAGAAATCAAGGGAACATGACGATCCAGAAACTCAAAATTGAGCATAGAGCATCAATAACTGCTAGAAGATTACAATCTTCCTTTAATAACTACTGAGCATGACAGTATTTTTCAATTTTGATAAACATAAAAGCCATATAAAAGTATCAATCCAGTATCCAAAAGACCACAGCAGTAAACATTCATGTATTAGGAGCAAAATAGGTGAAATGAAAACAGTTATTGTAAATTGAAGAACTACAATACAGTTTTCACTATATGTAACTTACTGAGGCCATTTCTAGAGGAGGTATGACCACAATAATAATATTGTATACAGATAAATTTCAGCCTGAACCAATATAGAAGCAAACAGAAACCAAAAGGTTCCTCATCATCAACCAGGCCATCTCCCATCCTAGTGGGGTTGGATATGGATTATGGAGCATATGAAAGCTCCATAAAAGAACTGTCAGTTTTTATGACTGGTTGTCTAGCGCTCTATGTTGGTGCCAAATTCCTATCCTAGGTAATTATAAGCATGAGAGTGGCATGTCCTAAAACCTAAACGGCCAGTTGATAAGTAGGTACACCTACCTTCAAGCAAACAATACCTATATGGCTATATATAAAATTAAGTAAAATCTGAACAGCTAGCAGTCAAGTAGAGAAATGAATTGACAGACATCCAATATGGCCAATGGCAATTAGGCTCCAACTAGAACAACATTAATGTAGTGATTGCTTAAAATGCTCTACAGCCTTAATTAAGGATATCCAAGATTAATATGCTCTACAGCCTTCATTGTCACCACTGCTAATGGTGATAACAATGCCGATGACGATGAGGGCAGTAAACAATGAATGTTAGTGATTGCTGATATTGATAAATATATCAAGTTATCAATATTTGATAATGGCACGGGCATGTTTAGTGAAAGTTGTGGAAGCCGATCATAGAGGCTATGCTCAATTTTTTGTTTAAGGGTCAGGATATAAATATAACCATAAACTTGCATCACTTCTACTTACTACCAAATAAGTATTGTGAGTAGAATTCTCACAAAAGAAGTCTTAAAACAAAGTTATACTGAAATTCATAAAAGTAATATTTCTAAGATAAATAAAGTCAACATGAATAGTAAAATGATACTGTATGAATAAATATATAAGAAGGAAAGAAAAACATCAGTAATTTTCAAGCTCTATATAGAAGAAATGTATGTAAAAACACATTTTGCATATCGAATGCCATCAAACATAATAGAAAAAATGATTAAATGTATCCCAACCAAGGTTAAAAGTATCGGCCGATACCGATACATATCGGCTGTATCGGATCAGATTTAAAGGTGTCCGATCCAATACTCATAATAAAAATCGGTATCAGCCGATTCCAAGTAAAAATTTATGGTATCGGTTCGTATCGGCCTATACAAACCCGATACAGATCGATACGGTCCGATACGAACTGATATGAACTTACAACAATGGAAAGAGGGGTCAAATCTAGAAGGAAAAAAAGTAGAAAAAATAATTGAAGCTCGAGCACTACTCTTGTATGGTAGATATAGTTGGACGCTCTAAGGGTGTCTATGAAGCTTTGAATCTTATCAATGGCATGCCAAATGAAGCTGATGCTGTTACATGGAGAACACTCCTCAGTGTATGCAAGATACATCGAAATGTGGTAGTGGCAGAAGTTGCAGCAGCTAGGATACTGCAATTGAATCCCGAGGATTCCTCTGCTTATATTCTTTTATCAAATATATATGCAGATGCAGTAAGATGGGGGGAGGTTTCACAGTTGAGGAGGATCATGAGACAGAGTAGGCTCAAGAAAGAACCTGGTTGTAGCTGGATCAAAGTGATGAGTGAGATACACACTTTCCTTGTAGGGGACAAGGCTGATCCAAAATGTTGGAAGATATACAATAGATTGGATGAGTTGTAAGGAGGTGAAGTTGGCTGGATATGTTCCTGACATAGAGTTCTTTCATTATGACGAAGAAGAGGAGAATAAGGAGCAGCAAGAAGAATTTGTTGCTGGAAACAGATAAGAGTAAGACACTGGGGTATTCCTCTTGCAATATGCACATATATTTACTAGAAACAGATAAGAGTAAGACACTGGGGTATTCCTCTTGCAATATGCACATATATTCTGAACTAGGAACATGAGAGGATTTGAGGGGCAAATCCATATCAAACATCATTATGGACGATGGTTAACAAAGGCATGGACCTTTTATGGTCTATAACTATAACCAAGCCCAAACCTATCAAGATGGGGAGAATAGATCATAAAAAATTAAGGAAAAGGCTCTCTATAAGGTTCACAGAGGGTCATACTAGTGATAGCTTCTCCATAGAGCACATGAAATAGGTTCTTACTGAAGGTGAAGGTGCTAATGTACTTGATTTGGAGTGCATTTCGTGTGATTATCTATAGCAAGAATCAATTAGGGCAATATAGTAACCTGAGGCAGGTTTTCATTATATACTTATATATATTATCATATATTCAAATATTGGTGTCACAATGATATATATCACCATACAACTGTGAATTGGTTTATAGATATTCATACTATGGCAGGTGTTGCAGTTAACGATTGTCAAAGATTTTAAAACGTAGAGAGAAGACATAAGGGGTAGGTAACACAACTGCAGTGAGGCGGTTATACTAAATCCCGTAGAAGCACCGAGAAACAAGCCCCATGGTGAGCAAATTTATTACGAATCATTATATCATGTGTGATTGTTAATCATTAAGTATTCACTATTGCAGCGACGCTTACGATGGAAAAACCAGTAGTTTTTTGTTCTTCTCATCTTGCCTATTTCATGTTTCTCAATTATCAGTTATCCCTTATGTACATCTTATGCAAAGAGCTAATATACTACTGCTAATAGAAAAATCTGACAGACATGAATCTCATTGTAGAATTAGTATAAGTAAAATGGTGGAAATTTTAAAGTCTTAGGAAAAAATTTAACAGCATGGCTTTATCTGTGTCAGCTACATGTTCTATTTTACTCGATTACCACACACCCACACACATATATACTTTTCAATATACTGAAAGGTGTATGTTCTTCTGTGGTTTTGAGTATTGAATATGGGGTATGTGCTTTTTGAGTCAAATAGAACTTGCAGATGGTACATTTGCAGCCACGGATTTGCAGCTATGATAACTTTCAATCCATAGTTTGTAGTATCGGCTGATACCGATACAGTTTAGCATGTCCCGATCCGATACCGACGATACCTGATACTGACCGATACGGTCGATAGTGATATTGGGGGGTCTCTTTTCCGATCAATTCGACAAAAAAAAATGAACGAAAAAGGCCAATCAACAAATGTAAAAGCATAGAAAGGTTATAAAAGCATGTAAAAAAGAAGATCATACAGGTCCTACAAGTGAATATGGAAACTCTTCTTCTTCTTCAGTCATACAGGTCTTACAAGAAGAAAATCATACAGGTCATATAGGTCCTACAGGTCCTACAAGAAAATCACATGGTAAAAATTTATGGAAACTCTTCTTCTTCTTCACCATACACCAGAGAAAATCATACAGGTCCTACAAGTGAATATGTTTATGGATGATGGATGGGCCAGGAGTATATAAATTCTACAATATCCTATAAGTCCTCCTAGAAAATCCTACAAATCCTAAAATCCTACAAGTCCTCATAGAAATCCTACAAATCCTACCAGCTGTGAAAATTCCAGAGAAAATTAAACAAAGAAAACGATGGAGAAAATTAAACATAGAACAAACCCTTCCTCCATGGATGATGGCGACCGTACGCGATTCTTCCTCGGTGGATGATGGTCCTTCAAATCCTTTTCTGCCCTACGATCTTCAAACCCTTCCGTGGTGACGAGCGTATGCGAGTTTGATAGAGAGAAGACGATGGAGGGAGAGTATACGCCGGTTTTGACGGAGAGAAGACGATGGAGGGAGAGTATATGCGCGCGGGTTTGATGGAGAGAAGACGACGGAGGGAGAGTATACACGCGCGATGGATTTATTTGGAGGGAGATGAAAACTTTATGAAATTTCAAAAGAGGGAAAAAGACTCGGAGAGTTTGGAACGGTTAGGTTTAGGTTTGATGAATTCTTTTTCTTGGACGCTTTATTTATAGCAAGTTCCTATATGCATATATGGATACAATCCGAATTTGGAACATATTTGGAACATTAAAAAAATGTATTTAAATAAATATTTTTTCTAAAAAATAAAATAAAATTTATTAGGAACATTTATTTGATATGGAACACATTTAATATGTTCCAGAGCCTAGGAACCAAAAATAAGTGTTCCAAATTGAAAATTACCTAGCGTTTCTAAATGTCCATTTTGGTGTAGTGCAACCTTATTTCATGGACGGAAGCCTCATAAAGTATCCTTGTGTCAATTGTCGTAATATACCATTCAGAGAGGTAGATCTCGTGAGAGAGCACCTCTACAAGATGGGTTTCGTACCGAACTACAACAAGTGGACGGCTCAAGGAGAACCTTTGGTTCTGCAATATCAGTCCTCCTTCAATACGGATGTGGGAGAGTCCACACTTGGAGACCACTTCCAATATCGGCATCGAAACTTGGCACATGAGTTGGTATTTTATGCAGCTTGTGTCGGTCCAAGTTATGATCCGGAGGATCCGAATCCTGCTGTAAAGGAGTTCTATGATATGTTTAGCCATGCCGATACTCCGTTATATCCTGGTTGTGATTCTCATTCTGTCCTGTCGGTGGTGATGAGGTTGTTGAACTCAAGTCTGATTTTAACTTACCGCAAGAATGTTACGATCGAATAATTCACTTTGTTAGAGATTTGCTTCCAAAAGGAGCGAAGGACTTGCCGGAAACCTTTTACAAGTCGAAGATGTTGATACAGAAACTCGGATTAGGCTACGAAAAGATAGATTGTTGCCGAAACGGCTGCATGTTGTACTATAAGGAGAACAGTGATAAAAACAGATGCATTTTCTGTCACGAGGACCGGTACAAGCCTATTCGGGGCAAAGGAAAAGCAACTGTACGAGCAAGGTTGTGTACCTACAAATACATACAGTTTTTGTCGCTCACAAAGAGGCTAAGAGGATGTATATGTCCTCGAATACTGCAGAACACATGACATGGCATAGCAAAGAGCGGAATATGGATGAAGGAGAATTATCTCATCCATCTGATGGAGGGGCATGGAAGCATTTTGATCGATGTCATCCTGAATTTGCTGCGGAGCCTAGGAATGTTCGGCTGGCTTTATGTTCTGATGGATTCACTCCTTTCGGACAGTCGGGGGCTCAGTACGTACTCTTGTTGGCTGGTGATTTTGACCCCTTATAATCTACCACCGTGGATGTACATGAAGACTCCTTATATGTTCTCGACACTTATCATACCCGGTCCAAAAATCCAAAGAAGAACATCGATATCTACTTGCAGTCGTTGGTGGACGAATTGAAACAATTGTGGGAGTTCGGTGTTCAGACGTATGATATATCAATGGAGCAGAAGTTTCAGATGAGAGCAATATTGATGTGGACCATCAATGATTTTCCAACATACGGAATGTTATCTTGGTAGAGTACTCATGGTATTATGTCTTGTCCGATTTGTATGGAAAAGAGTAAGGCATTTCGCCTTCAGGATGGAGGAAAAGCTTTTTTTTATTGCCGTCATCAGTTCCTTCCTATGTCGCATCCATGGAGAAGGAATAGGGACGCCTTTAGAGCTGGTAAACAGAAACTAACTCCTCCCCCGTTGATATTGACTGGAGATATCGTTTGGGCAGAGGTAGAGGATTTACCGACTGTAAAGGAATATCCGAGTTCGGGCCATCACTTAGAAGGATTCAGACATAGCCATAATTGGACGAAGCAGAGTATCTTTTGGGACTTACCTTATTGGAAGGACAATTTTATAAGACACAATCTTAATGTCATGCATATTGAGAAAAATGTATTTGACAACATCTTCAATACGGTGATAGATATCAAGGGAAAAACGAAAGACAATCCCAAAGCAAGAATGGACTTGGAAATTATTTGCAGGCGTCCAGAGTTGCATCTATCACGAGGATCCAATGGTAACTGGGTCAAGCGCTCAGCACCATTTACATTGAGTAGGGATGATAAATTGATAATATGCAATTGGATTAGAAACTTGAGATTCCCTGACGGTTACATGTCGAATCTGGCAAGATGTGTCGATCTCAACGAACGCTAGCTGATAGGGACAAAGATCATGATTGTCACGTATTCATGGAGTGTTTACTTCCTATCGCTCTGAGAGAGATGTTGCCTTCTCAAGTATGGGGTCCGTTGGCCGAGTTATCTATATTCTTTAGAGACTTGTGTTCAAGTAAGTTGACGGTGCAACATATGTTTGAACTTGAGGAGAAGATTGTATTGACATTGTGCAAGTTAGAAAAGGTATTTTCTCTTAACTTTTTGGATAGTATGGAACATTTGCCGATTCATCTTGCATACGAAGCACGTATCGGTGCTCCCGTCCATTATCGTTGGATGTATCCATTTGAGAGGTATAAAATATTTAATTATCTAGTACTAATAATTATTTTATTCAAACAGATCTAATATTCAATATATTATTTATAGATATCTACATCACCTGAAGAAGAAGCTAGGCAATAAGGCCCATGTAGAAGCTTCGATATGCGAATATATATTATTGAGGAGGTCTCAAACTTCTGCTCAATATACTTCGATACTCATGTCAGAACAAACTGGAATAGAGCACCAAGAAATGATGAAGGTGTGATCGATGAACCGAATCATAGAATCCGTACTATCTTCAATGTTGGTGGCAAGCCTACAAGTGCTTCTAAGTTACGGTGGTTGGAGGACGATGAGTTTGAAGTCGCTCATCGGTATATCTGTCTAAATAGTAGTATAGAGGAGATGGAAGATATAGAGAAGTAAGAGACATAATTTTGCTATGTTATACTCCAATTTTGTGATATACTTGTAAAAATTTTACTAACTTTTCTCGTTTTTATCATAGTATTTTTAGAGCTAAGATAAAAATGGAGAGACCTAACATTGATGATGATGATCTTAATAAAGTGGTTGACAAAAAATTTCTGTCGTGGTTCCATAACTATGTAAGGATTAGTATCATTTAACTATTCTAAATTCAATTGACCGACGAAAGGGCATTTGTCCTAATGACGTTATGATATGTGATGTTTTAGGTTTTTTGTCCTGGCACACAATTGACCGACGAAAGACTTCGAGCACTAGCTATCGGACCAAGCAAGAGGATGAAATATTGGGATGGATATACCATCAATGGCTTCAAATTTAGAACTACTGATAAGCCTGTCAATCACTCATTTTTGTCGATGAGGAGGCTAATTTCACAAAGAATTCTGGAGTTTATGTAAGGGGTTCAGTCTACGACGCCGATCCAGAATTTGACTATTACGGTGTTCTAAGAGATATTATAGAGTTGGATTACTCTTTTGATACCCAAATTGTGTTGTTCAAATATGATTGGTTCGACACAACACCCAAGCAAGGATGGAAGATTGACAAACAGTTTGGATTTATTGATATAAAACACGAAAAAAGATATATATAGGTTTCGAACCGTTTGTGTTGGCTAGTCAAACGGTCCAAGTGTACTACATGAATTATCCTAGTCGACGATGCACGACTCATGATTGGTGGACTGTATGCAAAACTAAAGCAAAAATACATATAATATTGGAGATCAAGCATACCAGGAGGATAAGGTAGTCATGCCTCAACCAACATATATAAGTTTAGCCGGCATTGATGACATGGAGGTTGACGTTACTATAGAGGATGATATAGTTGACAAAGAGCTTGACATAAAGGACTTACCTCATGTAGATGAGGAGTCTGAAATGGACGTATCGGATGAGGAGGAAGAATTTGAAGATGAAGGTGAAAGTGGAAGTAATAGTGAAAATGAAGAAGATGAAGATGAAGATGAAGATGAAGATGAAGATGAAGAAGATTCGGATTACGAAGAAGATGAAGAAGATTAGTACATATTACCTATTAGATTTGCATTGATTATTTGTCTCAACACACCTTTATTTAATTTATATTAGATTGCATTGATTATTTGTATCATCACATTATTTTTTTATTCCTTTCAGATTTACATATGGCGGGACGAGGCCGTCCACGTCGACTTCGAGGATCTGGGTCGACCCGTCCTCCTACTCCTCCTCCTAGTACTCCGATTGCAAATCGCAGAGGAGTTAACGAGGATGATTTGGTTGATGAGGAGGATGGCTTATCTCCGTCGTTCACTCGTTCTTCAGTCGGCGGAGCTAGCCCTGATATTCCTTCAGCATCTACTCCTACCGGTGCTGGTGCCCCATCTTCTACGCCGGAGACTACACCTGTCGCTCCTACTGCGACGAACCCATATCCGTAGAATGTACAAACGTCGACCAGGATTTACAAACCCTCCTACCCTGCCAGGGCGGCCAGCCAATATCACTCGTATCGAGCTGTGGGCCAATGGAACGACGTAAGTATACTAGTGTTAGTAGACACATTTATTCATACTCTATTTATTATCTAATCGTACATTGTTTTATTTATTCTAGGTTCTTTCCGGTCCAGGCTGGTAGAGATTTGGAGGAGTTGATGCGTCGACAATTCCATGGTCCCTATCTGAACTTCGGGGACATCCCAGTTGATAGACGATTCATTTGGCTCGAGATGCTTGAGGTATGTCTAAATAATATCGTCTTTGTTTACAACATTTCTTAAATATTTGCTCATTTGTTTTTATTTGTCATTATTTGCAAAGGTCGTACTGGTGGCCGACGCATAGAGATCAGGCGATCTGGAAGTGCTACAAGTCCGTCGCCAGCAAGAGGTTGAGGGATATGGTCAACGATCAGAAGGCATTATTTACACTAAGTAGTGATCGAAGCAAGGAGTGGTTGAAGGAGGAATTCTGGGAGGAGATGAAGAAGAAGATGGACACTCCGACCTATAAGGCCAAGTGTGAGAAGGCAAAGGCTGCCCGTGCTAAGGTATGGTCACCACATGGGTGGATCCATCCCAATTACATAGCATTATCGACGGCTTGTGAGATTCTTATTTGTTATTTCTACAATTGTTTAAGTTTACTGTTTAGTTATAAATTGATGTTTAATTGTTACAGTGCGAGGAGGTCGCCAAGGCAGGCAGAGATCCGAACGTCGTGGACTTCCCTAAAGTTTTCGAGCGTACCCATAAGCAAAAGAAGGATGGGACGCTCGTAGATAATCAGGCGACCAAAGCCTATGTAAGTTTTCTGAGTCCTATATCTAATTACATTTTTTCTTCGTCTTTACGTACTTAACTATATTTACTTTAGCGAAATAGTTAGTCTGAACTCTAATATGAATATTAACTCTAAATCATAACCCTAAATAGCATTATAAATCAAAGAGTAGTTTAAGAGACGTATGAGAACGTAACTATAACTGCCACAACCCGCACCCGCTTTTCGGATGCGAGCTCGTGAGCAAGCCAGCTACGTATCGAGCAGACTCTAGCCCGACTCGAATACGTAAACGCTGTCAAGGCTATGGTAAACTGCCAAATCATGGCAAACAAATCTATATCTCAAATCCACATTAAGTGTACGGGACATGAATGAACACTATGGATCGTGGTCTACAGCCCACTAGCATATATGTCCGATAAGACTCCAAGAGTATAACAAGAGTCTCTAAACTGAATCAATAAGCAGAATATCTCATGATAAGAAATAAAAAGTACGAAAGGATAATAATGTAATATCACTAACAAAATACCTGAGACATGCATCACAATCATCTACCATCCCGCTCTGCCACTAACTCCATGCAATCGCTAAACCTGAAGAGATCATCAGGTCCTCAGAACACATAGCAAGATACATATAAACATGCCTATCTAGCAGTTTAATTATGCATGATAATATAAACAGAATATAACAAGGAACGACACTTAACATGACAAGAGACTACGACCAAACTGATAACAAGTGACTAACGACAAGTGGCTACTGACAGATGACCTTGAACACGAACAGTAGAACAATTACACGTAACTGAACAGCTGGATGAACAAGCGAACACGATATCAATGGAATACCAAACCCTCGTCCAGAGTGGACTCACAAGTTTGAACTAATCACTAACCCTCGTCCCGAGTGTGGACTCTCTGGTTAGTACTAACCCTCGTCCCGAGTGTGGACTCTCTGGTTAGTTCACGGCAAGGCACCTTCGTCCCGAGTGTGGACTCTCTGGTGCAAGTATAACATCCTCGTCCCGAGTGTGAACTCTCTGATGTAAACACCCTCGTCCCGAGTGGAATCTCTGGTGTAAGTCAAGTCAACACCCTCATCCCGAGTGTGGACTCTCTGATGCAAATAATCGATATCCTCGTCCCGAGTGTGGACTCACGGATGTAAACAGATCAAGAAAAACACCCTCGTCCCGAGTGGACTCTCTGGTGCCAAGGAAACAATATCAAGGATTTAGTAGTTCAATTACACGTACTCGTTCTATGACACGACTCAAGCAAGGTACTGGTGAGACAAGGCATGACTCAGTCAAGACACAGTCAAGTCCAGTATAACTACACTGTCAAGTCAAGCAAGACCATAAACTGGTGAACACGGTATATATAAACTAGATAAATCAAATCAACTAGAAAGCTAATGAATCATATAAAAATCTATAACAAATAGAGTATCTATAATAATACAATAATAACATGAAAACCATAAACATGAAATTAAACTGTAGAGGGAGGCAAGGTATCTTGCCTGTGGGAGCACGAAGAACCAACAATACACCGTCAACTGGTAAGCCATAAAGTTCAGATCTCACAACGGTCTCCGAAATCTGAAATAGATATTTCCAACATTCTCAGAATAGTCAAATTAGCTAGAATTGTCTGTCCTTATGTCCAATTCTGGACACAGGGGTAAAACGGTAATTTCAGGCAAAAACGGTGTCCGCCGTTGGACCCACTTTGCACCAAAAAATGTGCCAGGGTCAATGGTCTCCAAAGTTGTCAAACTACATGTCTACGGATCCAATTTGATGATACGAATCCAACGGTATGTCCAATTTTGGATTCCGGTAGGCCGTGCACAAAATCGTCCGTTGAATCGGATCGTGGGGCCCGCGAAACGACGATTCGATCAACTGTCTCAGAATCGGACCAAACTTGGTATACAGGACCAGAAAAATGATACGGTCCTGTTGGCGCAAGTTCCGTCGCGATCTGAAGAGCGTGCACAAAGTAATTGAGAAATTTGCACAGAGACCGATACGATGAATTTCGACGGATACGCACCAAATTCGTCGCGCACACGCGACCAATTTGAATTCCGTCAAAGCCCACACGTCTACGAAGCCGTTACGCACCTTTCGATGCTTTCGGATCGCGACCACGTTGTCCGGTTTGGCGGGACGTACGTCGTATCGAAGGATTTTATAAATTTTTGACAGTTTTGAAAACATGATTTTGGTCAAATTGAGACACCGATTTCTCGGCGCTCAGTCGATCAATTAATCTTCCGTAAAAAGGGTTTCAGAGATCTATAAGTCTTCTAGGACTATTTTAATTGGTTCTTAAAAACTCATATTATTCGGTTCAGAAGAGGCCTTCTAAGTCAATCCCTAACCAATGCCTATGTGCTCTGTTATATATGGTTTTTCCTGAACTTTCAGGAATTATTATGATTTATCTAGGGAAAACCAAACAAATATAATTGAAGGGGTTGATGGAGGGTTAACCCAGCTATCCATAGAAATTTATAGCTCGAAATTTTGTGGAGAAGGGATGGAGAAAACATACCTCGAAGTGACCCGATGTTCAGCCGCTGCTGCTGTGGTTGCTGTTGCAACCTGCGCGCGCGGCTGTGGCATCCTCGGCCGACCGACGGCTGACTGGCACGACGCACGGTGGCCCGCAGCGGCGCGCATGGGGAAGGAGGGCGCGCTAGGGTTTTTCGTTGGTTGTCGTTGTTATACTTATACACAGGTCGGGGGAGAGTTCGTTGTACTGCTCGGGTTTGCTCGACTGATTTAGTTAGGCCGGGATTTAGGGGCTAGGTTGTGGGCCTTTGTTAGGCCGGGCTGGCTTGGGATCTGCTCGGCTGGAGAAAATTAGAATCGGGTGGCCTGCTGTGTTGGTGGCCGAGAGTTGGGTTGGGATTTAAAGTGTGGTTTTGTTTTTCTTTTATTATTACTTATGTATTTTAGCCACTAGTATATATATATATATATATATATATATATATATATATATATATATATATATATATATATATATATATATATATATATATATATATATATATATATATACATATATATATATATGTATATATATATATATATACATATATATATATGTATATACTAGTGGCTAAAATATATATATATATATATATATATATATATATATATATATATATATATATATCTATATATATATATATATATATATATATATATATATATATATATATATATATATATATTTTAGCCACTAGTATATACATATATATATATATATATATATATATATATATATATATATATATATGTGTGTGTGTGTGTGTGTGTGTGTGTGTGTGTGTGTGTGTGTGTGTGTGTGTGTGTGTGTATATAAATATATATAGTAGTATGTATACGTATATGTGTATATATACATATGAATATATATATATATATATATAGATATATATATATATATATATATATATATATATATATATGCAAATGACTTCTAGCCTAGTGGTTAAGAGAGATGCATGTGGCCCTTGTGGGCGGAGTTCGAATCCCAGTGGGAGCGATTCCGGAAACTAATTACCCTTGCTTCAAAAAAAAAAAAAATATATATATATATACACACATACACACATATACATATATATATACACATACGTATATATATTTATTTAATCACCATAAAATAATAAAATAATTAAATGGTGGTTTGGTGAATCCATACTATTCAACTTATCCGGGTCCAGAAAATTGTACAAATATGGTGGAACAATATTTAATAATAAAAAATACCAATTTTTGTACAAATATTCAAATAATTAAAAATGTACATCAATACCCAAAATAATTCAGAAAATATTTGTACGCACATAAAATATGCCTACATGGTCGTCTTTGGTCTCACTACATACCTATAAAGGCTTGGATTCGGTTCGGGCCCAGTTTGGCTAAGTTGGTACAATCGGGTCATCTAAAATCAATATATCTAATTAATAAATAAATAATTCATCGGTGGGGGTTAAGTCGCAACTTGATCTGGTTTTTCTAGTTAGAACACAGCTATGGCTCGGCATTCCCCTATCATGGCTAAACACTAGTCAAGGCACACCACTGCACTATCCGTGCCATTATTCCTAGTCGTCTGGTACTTCAAAACTCGACCATGGATAAAGTCGTCTACCGTAATAATTAACTAAATAATTATTTATAAAAAACCTAAAATCACCATTTAAAACAAATAAATAATGGAAAAAAAATTCAAAAATTTTCGGGAAGAGGAGTTACAAATCTACCCACCTTAAAAATAATTTTATCCTCGAAATTCTAATTCATAACTATTCCTTAAAAGTCAAAGTCTACTAGTACCTTAATCTCCTCAAATTTAATTTTTCCAAAAAAATTTATGACATTCTCTAGTCATTTTATAACTCCGAATACTTGAGGACTTCTACCCACCTTTGGTCATACTACTCCTCAAAATACGGTCACTAAAATCTTATAATCTTCTAACTAGTTGCTAACAACTCTACCAACATATATCTAGGGCGTATGGCATCTATAATCTCTCATATCTATAAACAACCAAATATTCAATAATCAAGCAATATTATATTATAATTTAAGAATTTTTGATAAATTCTAGACAGCACGATCGTTCGTCATCCCGGAATATGAAGGGACGAGAATCAATGGTTCGAAAAGAAAGGAAGAATAATCGAGAACAAATATGAAATTTTAAGGACGTAGCGAAATTTTCTAGGAGAATTTTCAAGGCAGAGTGGATTGAGATTTCTAAGGGTCTAGTCATAGTTACAGGCCCATACCAGTACAGTTACGTAACCGATACGATATGTTCTGACCTGCATGGGCCACCAAAAAAAAACTTGTCACGACCCGTACCCACTTTTCGGATGCGAGCTCGTGAGCAAGCCAGCTACGTATCGAGCGGACTCCAGCCCGACTAGAATACGTAAACGCTGTCAAGGCTATGGTAAACTGCCAAATCATGGCAAACAAATCTTTATCTCAAATCCACATTAAGTGCACGGGACAGGAATGAACACTATGGGTCGTAGTCTGCAGCCCACTAGCATATATGTCCGATAAGACTCCAAGAGTATAACAAGAGTCTCTAAACTGAATCAATAAGCAGAATATCTCATGATAAAGAATGAAAAGCACGAAAGGATAACAATGTAATATCACTAACAAAATACCTGAGACATGCATCACAATTATCTACCATCCCGCTCTGCCACTAACTCCATGTAATCACTAAACCTGAAGAGATCATCAGGTCCTCAGAGGACATAGCAAGATACATATAAACATGCCTATCTAGCAGTTTAATCATGCACATGATAATATAAACAGAATATAACAAGAAACGACACTTAACATGACACGAGACTACGACCAAACTGCTAACAAGGGACTAACGACAAGTGGCTACGGACAGGTGACCTTGAACACGAACACTAGAACAATTACATGTAACTAAACTGCTGGAGGAACAAGCGAACACGATATCAATGGAATACCAAACCCTCGTCCCGAGTGGACTCACAAGTTTGAACTAATCACTAACCCTCGTCCCGAGTGTGGACTCTCTGGTTAGTACTAACCCTCGTCCCGAGTGTGGACTCTCTGGTTAGTTCATGGCAAGGCACCCTCATCCTGAGTGTGGACTCTCTGGTGTAAGTATAACATCCTCGTCCCGAGTGTGGACTCTCTGATGTAAACATCCTCGTCCCGAGTGAACTCTCTGGTGCAAGTCAAGTCAATACCCTCGTCCCAAGTGTGGACTCTCTGGTGCAAATAATCGACATCCTCGTCCCGAGTGTGGACTCACGGATGTAAACAGATCAAGAAAAATACCCTCGTCCCGAGTGGACTCTCTGGTGCCAAGGAAACAATATCAAGGATTTAGCAGTTCAACTACACGTACTCGTTCTATGACACGACTCAAGCAAGGTACTGGTGAGACAAGGCACGACTAGTTAAGACACAGTCAAGTCCAGTATAACTACACTGTCAAGTCAAGCAAGACCATAAACTGGTGAACACGGTATATAGAAACTAGATAAATCAAATCAACTAGAAAGCTGATGCATCATATAAAAATCTATAACAAATAGAGTATCTATAATAATACAATAATAACATGAAAACCATAAACATGAAATTGAACTGTAGAGGGAGGCAAGGTATCTTGCCTGTGGGAGCACGAAGAACCAACAATACACCATCAATTGGTAAGCCATAGAGTCCAGATCTCACAACGGTCTCCGAAAGCTGAAACAGACATTGCCAACATTCTCAGAATAGTCAAATTAGCTAGAATTGTCTGTCCTTAAGTCTAATTCTTGACACAGGAGCAAAACGGTAATTTCGGACAAAAACGGTATCCGCCGTTGGACCAGCTTTGCACCAAAAAATGTGCCAGGGTCAATGGTCTCTAAAGTCGTCAAACTACATGTCTACGGATCCAATTTGATGATACGAACCCAACGGTATGTCCAATTTTGGATTTCGATGGGCCGTGCACAAAATTGCCCGTTGAATCGGATCGTGGAGCCCACGAAACGGCGATCCGATCAACTATCTCAGAATCGGACCAAACTTGGCATACAGGACCAAAAAAATGATACGGTCCTGTTGGCGCAAGTTTTGTCTCGATCTGATGAGCGTGCACAAAGTAATTGAGAAATTTGCACAGAGGTCGATACGATGAATTTCGACGGATACGCACCAAATTCGTCGCGCACACGCGACTAATTTGAATTCCGTCAAAGCCCACACATCCACGAAGCCGTTACGTACCTTTTGATGCTTTCGGTTCGCGACCACGTCGTCCGGTTTGGCGGGACGCACGTCGCATCGAAGGATTTTATAAATTTTTTACAGTTTTGAAAACATGATTTTGGTCAAATTGAGACACCGATTTCTCGGCGCTCAGTCGATCAATTAATCTTCCGTAAAAAGGGTTTTAGAGATCTATAGGTCTTCTAGGACTTTTTAATTGGTTCTTAAAAACTCATATTATTCGGTTCAGAAGCGGCCTTCCAAGTCAGTCCCTAACCAATGCCTATGTGTCTGTTATATATGGTTTTTCCTCGACTTTCAGGAATTATTATGATTTATCTAGGGAAAACCAAACAAATATAATTGAAGGGGTTGATGGAGGGTTAACCTAGCTATCCATAGAAATTTATAGCTCGAAATTTCATGGAGAAGGGATGGAGAAAACATACCTCGAAGTGACCTGATGTTCAGCCGCTGCTGCTGTGGTTGCTGTTGCAACCTGCACGCGCGGCTGTGGCATCCTCGGCCGACCGACGGCTGACTGGCGCGACGCACGGTGGCCCGCAGCGGCGCGTATGGAGAAGGAGGGCGCGCTAGGGTTTTTCATTGGTTGTCGTTGTTATACTTATACACAGGTCGGGGGAGAGTTCGTTGTACT
This sequence comes from Iris pallida, assembly GCA_029216955.1. Lineage (NCBI taxonomy): Eukaryota > Viridiplantae > Streptophyta > Magnoliopsida > Asparagales > Iridaceae > Iris > Iris pallida. The sequence goes on along the minus strand of JANAVB010008800.1, from coordinate 8,532,726 downwards.
ACTCGGGTTTGCTCGGCTGATTTAGTTGGGCCGGGATTTAGGGGCTAGGCTGTGGGCCTTTGTTAGGCCGGGCTGGCTTGGGATTTGCTCGGCTGGGGAAAATTAGAATCGGGTGGCCTGCTGTGTTGGTGGCCGAGAGTTGGGTTGGGATTTAAAGTGTGGTTTTGTTTTTCTTTTTATTATTACTTATGTATTTTAGCCACTAGTATGTATATATATATATATATATATATATATATATATATATATATATATTCATATATATACACATATATATTATATTCATATATATATATATATATATATATATATATATATATATATATATATATATATATATATATATATATATATATATATATATATATATAACTTATACACACACATATACATATATATATTTATATATATATACACATACACACATATACATATATATATTTTTATATATATACACATACGTATATATATTTATTTAATCACCACAAAATAATAAAATAATAATTAAATAATTAAATGGTGGTTTGGTCCATACTATTCACCTTATCCGAGTCCAGAAAATTGTACAAATATGGTGGAACAATATTTAATAATAAAAATACCAATTTTTGTACAAATATTCAAATAATTAAAAATGTACATCAATACCCAAAATAATTCAGGAAATATTTGTACGCACATAAAATATGCCTACATGGTCGTCTTTGGTCTCATTACATACCTACAAAGGCTTGGATTCGGTTCGGGCCCAGTTTGGCTAAGTTGGTACAATCGGGTCATCTAAAATCAATATATCTAATTAATAAATAAATAATTCATCGGTGGGGGTTAAGTCGCAACTTGATCTGGTTTTTCTAGTTAGAACACAGCTATGGCTCGGCATTCTCCTATCATGGCTAAACACTAGTCAAGGCATGCCACTGCACTATCCGTGCCATGATTCCTAGTCGTCTGGTACTTCAAAACTCGACCATGGCTAAAGTCGTCTACCGTAATAATTAACTAAATAATTATTTATAAAAAAAATCTAAAATCACCATTTAAAACAAATAAATAATAAAAAAAATTCAAAAATTTTCGGGAAGAGGAGTTACAATAACAATACTTACATCGAAAATAAATACCAATATTAACTCTAAATCTATTCACCTATATAAATATAGGAGACTTATGAGACTTTAGAGAGTTGAGTCGGTGAGGGAGGGACTGCCGAGGGGGGAGCTGGGACTAGTCAGCCACCGTCGCCGGCTGTGAGGAACGACTTGTGGATACAAGTCGTAGGTTGAGGGAAAGGAGGCAGCGTATACGGTACCAGATCGTTGGCATCCCAGTCGTCCGTTTATTCCAGAGCTCCTCTATCTCCACCACCTCCACCTCCACAGACCGACGATACAGCCGACGCCTACACCTTGCGGCAGATTACACAGATTCTGGTGGCCCTCCAGGGTCATGTGGGGCAGATAAGTGGAGCTCTGATCACAGCAGGTCTGATGCCTGTCCCTACTGTACCGACTCCTACTTCGACCACAGCGCCTCCGCCAACGACTGCTCCTCCGACCACAGCGCCTACTACACCGGCTCCTCCTTCGACCACAGTGCCTCTTGTCGTGCCGTCAACTCTTCCAGACGTCGTTCCAGCCGAGGACGTACAGCGGATCCTCACTTTGGTCCTAGGACAGTTATATTCATGCGGACGGGCGATTATGCCTCCGCCACCTCCTCCACCTCTATCACCATCAGTTTGAGTTTTGTTTATTTTTTTGTTGTATTTGACGATGAGTTTGTGTATATGTACTATTGCGACTGTTAGATGCGTTTTTATCATTTGACTGTTGAAAGTGTTTGTATATGTACTATATTTGACTGGTGAACATATTTGATTGTTGGATGTGTTTGATCGAGATGCTTGGGTTTATTTTGTATATATTGGGGTTATAGAGTTTATGTATGACTGTTAGACATATTTGGGGTTATAGAGTTTATGTATGACTTTTGAAATGACTGTTGGACATATTTGACTTTTGGAATGAGTTTATGTATGTATTTCCAGGTTTGAGTAAAGCTGGAACAATTTAATGTGGTATAAATAAAATGATTAGCGACTAACCAGCGACGGATTAGCGACGTAAGACTGAAAATTTTGTAACCCCCATTTTCAAAAAAAATAATAAATGAAAAACAATTCCAAATTTGCCCCAAATTGATTCCATTATGTTCTAAATATTTTTCTATTAATTTTAGAATTTTTCTGCGATTTGTTTGGAGTCGTTTGGATGTCATTTGAAATTTTTGTAATTAAATAACTGCTACCGTAAAAACTGTATTTCTCTCCGTTTTGGCAAAACGGTAAAAATCCAACCCTAGGGTCAAGTTAGTAATTAACTATGGCTAGTTTGCCCTAATTATATTTTTCTATAAATAGGCACACATCCCAATGTAAAAAAATCCTAATTTCTATCAAATTTAATTATTGATATTAAATCCTCAAAATTAATATTTTAAAAATAAATCCCCTGATACTCTGTCAGATACGAGCTCGCCGCCGACGATCAACTCCGGCGATCTCCCCTAGCTCAGTAACCAGAGCACGAGGAGACCCGCAACCAGTGCCAAATCGAAGAGGAGAGCGAGCTCCACTGTTTCCCGACGACCGACGGCGACCACGGCCACCGCAGCGTCGCCGGCCTAGCCCGCCCGACCAATCGAGTACGTCGAACCCTCTGTTCTTCTTCGTTTCTTCACTTTGTGGGCACCATCGAGTTCGTCGAGACGAGACGAAACTTTTGCCCCTGTTCCCGACTCACCCCGACACACGGACACGAAGAAAAGTTTAGCCCTAGTTCGGACACGACATGAAAACTCGTTGTGGTGACACGAAAGTGACACCACTGGGTCGAGAACGTCCTGGCGAACACGTTAGTGTGCTTCGACACGAGTTTTCGTGCCTAAATAGGCCGACACGAGTGCTGGACACAAACCCGAGTGTCCAAGCACTCGGGACACGAGGAAGAAGACCCCCCCTCCCCTTTTACTTCTAAATAAAATTCTAATATCCCCTTTGTTCACCAACGGGCCAAGTGGCCTACTGGTCAGCGTGTAAGTTCAAACCCCCCCCCCCCCCCCCCCTTGACGAGGTTGAGCCCAGCCTTCATCAACTTAATTATTTTTTGTTTCGGTAGGTAAAACCCAAACCCATTTCTTTGTTACAAATTAAATTTAATTCATAGTAATATTTAAATAACATATTGGGTTTGACCAACTGGTCAGCCCGAGCAGACTTAGAGCTTTCCCCCTTTCTTGTGAGTCTGGGGTTCGAGACCCCCTGACTTAGTTTTTTTGTTTCTTTATATATATATATATATATATATATATATATATATATATATATGTGTGTGTGTGTGTGTGTGTGTGTATATATGTATAAATGTATATTATATGTATATAATGTATAATAATTTTTATACAGTAAAATACTTGTTGTTTTATACTTTCTGTAATTTATGTAATTATTGTTTTTATATATTTATATGTATGTATGTATATATCTATATATATATATATATATATATATATATATATATATATATATATATATATATATATATATATATATATATATATATGTTATTCCAATGTAAATAATTAAGATATTAATATTAAATTCTTGTATTTAATTTTTTTTTTTTGTGTTTTTGATAAACACATCATATTAATTTATATTTATATTTTAAATCTTGCATTTACATTCTGTCATTTAAATTATGTCATTTAATTCAGTCATTTAAATTATGCAATTTAAATTCATGTCAATATAAATACAGTGCCTATACTGTAATATGTATTTTAAATTCTGTCATTTAATTATGTTATTTAAATTATGTCATTATAAATACAGTACCTATACTGTAATATGTATTTTAAATTCTGTCATTTAATTTATGTTATTTAAATTATGTCAATATAAATACAGTGCCTATACTGCAGTATGTATTTTAAAATTCTGTCATTTAATTCTGTCATTTAAATTATGTCATTATAAATACAGTGCCTATACTGTAATATGTAAATAAATACAGTCCATGTACTGTAATACGTATTTATAAATACAGTGCCTATACTGTAATATGTACGCTTTCAATTTCTGTAATTTAAATTTCTTTAAATTACATGTATTTAAATTCCGCATTTATTGATGATTTTACGTACTTTGTGCAAACGACCACTCTAAGTCCAAGCCTAGCATGGGTTGATCGGACTTAGGTGAGCCTACACATATTCAGGGTCTAGTCGAGTCATGTTGGACTTGATTCATGACTTCGGGTCCCGTATCTGGACTTCGGTTCAATTTCAAATACGCGGACAAATATATTAAATAATTATTTATTTAATTTCAGAATCTGTGATTTATGAACTTTGAATTTTCAGACAACTTTTTAATGCTGAATAAATTTTAGAAAAATTACTATAAAATACTATGTTAATTAATCTAATTTAATATAATTTTTTCATAATTTAATTTACTGTTTTGACACTGCTTAAAAATAGTAAACCAAAACTCATTTTCAATGTACACTTGTATTCTAATTTTTAATAAATACTTACACTGGATTATAAATTCCAGAAAATTTATATTAACTATAATTAACAAGGATCAATTTGGTATATTATTTCATATAAAATAGGACTGTATAACTATCTTAATAATTATTGGAACACAATATACAGTCTGATTAATTAATTAATTAATATTGACTTGTGTGTTTTTGGGGTATTTTAGTATCAAGACTCTACCCTACCTAGTGTAGAGACCTACTTGTTAGTCTAGATGTTGTAATACCCCACATTGGACTGCTAGAGCATCACTTATCTAGTATCCTATTAGGAGCCGTGTCACAACACTAGTGTAATCTTAATCATAACTTAGAGGCTGAGATTGTATATCATTTTGACAGGACACCGGACATCTATAGCTACATATTCTTATCCTTAACTTATTTACTACATATGACAATAAACTGTGAATGAATCATGTTAGAATACTGCTTTCTGGAAACTGCAAGTCATATCTTCACATGCTTCTTACTGGTTCTCAGTACATGCCATGCTCTATACTACTCTTAGTATCACTCACATGTTATAAAATGGGTTATGGGAAAACTGTTAGTAGAGTACGTGATCATGCCCCCTTCTCCGTATGTATTTACCGTGCACTGTTACATTCTATATACAACTTTGTCGTATGTCTGATCCCGCGTTTGTGTATGTACATACACCGATGCCGTTAAGTGTACGTATGTGCACTTCAGAAATTGATATATACCATAGTACATCCTACTACCTATTGACCGATCACGTACATGCTACAGTTTTAAACTTTAAAACAAATATTTATTGCCATGATGAATTGTATCTAAAACTGGATATATCAAGATATGCCATGATTATGTTATTTCATCTCTTTCCATCACATGATCAGTATTATATGTTTGTAGTACAAGTACTTGCTCCCGTCCTGACAGGATAACGTTGTAGGTGTACTTTCCGATGAGGAAATGCTATGTGATACATACTATGGTACAACTTTTGAGGACCTGGCCTTAGCTCCAGAAGAGGCCCCAGCGGGGAACCTTGCTTAGATATCTTTCATGTGTTTTGAGACTTAGACTTTGGTTTGAACTTATATTTGGATACTGGACTTTGTCTCCAGTCTCATACATTTGAAGTGTAATAACTTTTTTTACACTTGTTACTTTCGTTAATAGAAGCTGTGTTGTGATAAAATCTTATTTGGCTTAATATTAGCACACTTAGTATCATTCATGTATAAACTCTTAGAACAGTTTACTACGCTTTTACCAAGCGTAGGCTGGACATGGCTCGGTCCGGCCCAACAATTTGGGTAACGGGTCGTGACAAATTTGTAGGCTAGCGACTAACCAGCGGCGGAATCCTGAAAATATTTTCAGGTTAGCAACGGAAATAGCAGTCGCTGAGCTTCTGTCTGATATCAAAACCGTATTAGACGAGTCAGCGACGAAAATTTTCGTCGCTGAGCTTCTGGAAAATTTGATATTTTGGCTCACTAGAAAATGTCGCTAATATGTCGCTGTGATTGTCGACGTTTTGAATTCGTTGCTAATCCGTCGCTATATTTGCGTTGGGAGTTCCGTCGGTAATTCGTCGCTATAGCGACGGATTACCGACGTATTTTCTATAGCGACGTTATGTTTATCGACGTCAGTTATCCGTCGGTAATCCGTCGGTAGTCTAATTTAGCGACGGAATATACGTATTTAGCGACGGATTGTTCCGTCGCTAAATACCAATATTATAGTGCGAGTTCTTTGATTGAGGTATGTAGATGGTTACTTTTGCAGTATTTGCTCAGCATTATTTTGTTGTTGCTACTAAATTTTATCCAAATTCCTTGATCGAAAGTACAAGATTCTAAATCCTGATACATCATAAACTTTGATACAGAAGCTAAATCCTGATACATCATTATTCTCCATTTCGAGCTAAACTTTGATACAGAAGGCTGTATCAAAATTTTGATACAGCTAAAAAAAAGTTTTGATACAGCCTATGTATGGCAGGTGGGCCCCCATATATATGTTTGTTTACACCATTTACGAAAAAAGAGGAGGAGCCCACCTGTCATACAGAGACTGTATCAAAACTTTGATACAGCCTACTGTATCAAAGTTAGTACAAACTAGTGATTGCTCGTCAGTGCTTCATGTAATACTCTTAGCTACAGGAGAAAGTGCTCCATGAACTGAACAATTTCCTTTCCCCATATTATATTATTCCTGTGAATTTCCTGTACTTGGTCTCTGGGACTCCTTTATGACACTATGAACATATGGCAAGCATGATAATATACTGTTTTTTTCATTTTGAAGAATGCAATTTCATCTGCTTCACTTTCGAACAATGATATAACAGTTGTCACTCTAGACTCGACTATATATATGCACAATATAAACCATATCTTCAATGACAAATGGATCTAATAGTCTTGCAATATGGTTGATCTATGTCTATCCATATATTTTAGAAAATTGCTACGAGGATACACTTTTTTTTGACACACTCCATAGCCACATTGATGTGGCACTGCATTATTAGATGTCAAGAGAAGTTCTAAAAGTAAGATAATAATTAGCATCCAATAATGCAGTGCAACATCAGTGTGGCTATAAAGTGTGTCGAGGAAAATGAGTCTCAAGAGCATTACTCTGTATTTTATGGCAAGGCTCAGACTCTAACATGGAAACATGCTACATTTGTTTATTTCTGCAGCCAAGGACATGAGTTTCATATTTGAGGTGAATGTTGGCTCCATGGGACGGTACATCAAGAACCTGCAGGAGAGCGGCCAAGAAAACAACACATGTTTTGAGTGGAAACCCAATCACAACTGAATGAAAGTCGATTAATTGTGCCCTTGCATGGTTAGAAATAATAGAGTCCAGGCCAAGTCATTCAGGCAGCACCACCAATCTGTGTTTTATGTGTTTCTCAAGGATGTACAAAGTACAATGTTAGTTGCTTTACTTTTGAGCCGTTTCAAAGCCACATTATAATATTAATGCATATATAATATTAAGAGAGATTTTGATTGACCTTTTCTTTTTATTATTTATTTTTATTTGGCACGTACTCAATTCTTACTATTTTTACTCGATTCTTACTATTTTTCCTCCTTCCATCTTTAACAATTTCATCGTTGCGCCCATCTGGTCAAACCAAGACCACTTCACGTGGGCTTCATGTGACGTACAAAAATACAATTATATTTTTCACTTAACTCAATATACTGGATCTGCTAACAGTAGAAATTGAACTTGTCTCAGCTTGTGCAGATGTGTGTGCTTTATATCAGATAGAGTTGGATTGTGTTGACCCTCCTCTATTTCGATTAAGTAAAATAGAGGGTGCAATTGTTTTTTTTAATGTTGCATGGGATCACATTAAGGGGCTGTTTGGATAGTTGTAACTCTTTGAAAGTGTGAAAGTGGCACTTGCAGCAAGTTGAGTTTCCGTGGACTTGCAGCAAGTGGCACTTTCCAAAATGTGTTTGGATGGAGTACTTTTTGTCTGGTGAAAGTGGAAGAAAAATGAGTTCGTTGTTTGGATAGTTATGTAAGTAGAAAGTGGAAGTTTTTTGGAGATGTGGTAAACCTAGGTATAGTTATCCCAATAAATTAAATTAGTTATCATAATTAAACAAAAAAAAATTTAACTAAATAAATTAATTAGCTACCATATTAGCTGCTAATTATATGCCATAATTAGTTATTAATTACCATAATATATTAATTACCTATTAATATTAACTCCCCCCCCCCTTCTCTCTCTCTCTTTATTCTGGACTCTTCATATCACACCTCCTCTCCTCTCTCTCTCTCTCTCTCTCTCTCTCTCTGGAAAATATATTAACTGAAAAATACCATAATCAAATGAAAAATATATTAACTATCATAATTCAAATGAAAAATATATTAACTATATTAACTATTAATAATTAGCTATTAATTATTGATTACTATAATTACACTCTTCATCTCTCTTACAGCTCTCTCTCTCCCCCTCTCTTTACAACTCTCTCTCTCTCTCTCTCTCTCTCCCCCTCTCCCTCTTCCGACCTTCTCCTCCACCACCACCACCACCCCCTCTCTTTCGACCCACTCCACCACCACCGCCGCCGCCACAGCCCCACTCCACCACCACCTCCACAGCCCCACTCCACCACCACCGCCGGCACAACCCCTCTCCACCACCACCACCTCCACAGCCCCGCTCCAGCACCACCACCCCCCTCTTTCGACCCACTCGACCACCACCACTGTCGCCGCCTCCTCCACATCCTTACTCTCTCCCTCCGCCTCACGGCAGCGGCAGCCGATCTCATCTCTAGAGTGCCAGCCGCCGATTCCTCCGCGGAAGGGCCCGGCGAGAAGGAGGACGCCGCAGCCGCGGCGCCCTTGTGTCAGTGGACGATCTTGAGGGACGGGGGTCACTTGCAGCACACCTCCTTCAGTTTTTTGGTGCAACTGTAAGCCCCTGGTTTTTAAATTTTAGTTAAATTAGTGCTAATTAATTATTAATGTTATTTTTAGCCTTAAATTAATTATTAGGATTTTTAGGAATTTTTCTAGAATTTTTAAATAATTTTTAAATAGGATTTTAAATCAAAATGTATCAATTTGCAATTTTTCTAAATTATTTTAATATCTGTTTGTAATTTTCTGAATTGTTTTATAGTCAGTTTGCAATTAATTAATTGTTTTAATTAAGGAATGCAAATTCTAATTTGTATTTAGAGCTGGGAAGACCTATTATGCAAAATCCTAAACCTAGAGGACCTAACTGCTAACTACCCAGACACCCCCCCCCCCGACCGAACACTCTCTCTCCTCACCCACTCTCGTTGACCCTGCCCCGACCGCCATGCCGCCATGCCCCCGCCAAATCCGGCTGCCCCCACCGCCTCAACCCCCCTATTTAAACCCCCGCAGCCCCCTCGACAGACCCCCACCACTTCGACCTCACCCCGACCACAACCGCCACCATCTTCCCCACTTCGAGCAGAAGTTGATATCAGCACCTATTCTTACATTACCAGTTGGACCCGGAGGTTTTACTGTTTATTGTGATGCGTCAGGTAAAGGACTTGGATGTGTCCTCATGCAACATGGGAAGGTGATAGCGTATGCATCTAGGCAGCTTCGAGACCACGAGAAGAATTACCCAACTCATGATTTGGAGTTGGCGGCAGTAGTATTCGCTTTGAAGCTATGGAGGCATTACTTATATGGTGACCGAGTGGAGATGTACACGGACCACAAAAGTCTGAAGTACATCTTTACTCAGAAGGAACTGAACATGAGGCAGAGAAGATGGTTGGAGTTGATCAAGGATTACGACGTGGAGCTTCAGTATCATCCAGGCAAGGCTAATGTGGTAGCAGACGCTCTTAGCAGGAGAGGCGGCGCATTTATGTTGACAACACAGAAGCACATTTTAGAAGACCTTCAGGAGATGGGCATCGAGGTTATACTTCCTAGTGATGTAGGAGTTCTGGCGAGTCTACAAGTTCAATCCAACTTGGTAGATAGGATCAAGGCAGCTCAGACACAAGACCCAAGGATTCAGAAGCTTAGGGAAGAATGTGATTCAGGACTCAGGAAGGAGATGCAGATTCATGAGGATGGTACACTTAGGTTTGGGTCACGTCTATGTGTGCCTAGTGGAGATATCAGACAGGAGGTTATGGCAGAAGCTCACAGTTCTCAGTATTCCATACACCCTGGAGGGACCAAGATGTACCAAAATATCAAGCAGCACTTCCGGTGGAATGGGATGAAGAGGGAGATAGCTAGATTTGTTTCCCGTTGCTTGGTATGTCAGCAAGTGAAGGCAGAGCAGCAGAGGCCAGCTGGATTATTGCAACCGCTTCCTATCCCGGAATGGAAGTGGGAGCATATCACAATGGACTTTGTGACCGGTTTACCGAGATCACCAAGTGGTAAAAATGCTATTTGGGTGATAGTAGACCGGCTTACAAAGGTGGCACACTTTCTTCCTTTCAGAGTAGGTCAATCTACGGAGAAGTTGGCAGAATTGTATATGCAGCAGATAGTCAGACAGCATGGGGTCCCAGTCAGTATTGTGTCAGACAGAGATACCCGTTTTATATCACATTTTTGGAAGAGCTTACATCATAGCCTGGGTACCAAGTTAAGGTTTAGCACGGCTTACCATCCCCAGACAGACGGGCAATCAGAAAGAACAATTCAGACTTTGGAAGACATGTTGCGAGCTTGCACTCTGGATTTTGGAGGATCTTGGGAGAGCCACCTGCACTTAGTCGAGTTCTCGTACAATAACAGTTATCAAGTAAGTATCCAGATGGCGCCATTTGAAGCACTATATGGTAAGAAGTGTAGGTCGCCACTAGCGTGGGACGATATTGGGGAGAGAAAGATGTTAGGCCCGGAGATGATTGTTCAGACAGTGGAAGTGATTAAAGGAATTAGAGAGCGACTTCGAGTTGCGCAGGATCGGCATCGTCATTGGGCAGACCAGCATTGTAGGCCGCTAGAATTTTCTGTTGGGGACCACGTATTCTTGCGGATCTCACCTACCCGTGGGGTCATTAGATTTGGCATTCGCGGAAAGTTGAGTCCCCGATACGTGGGCCCGTTTGTTATCCTTGAGAGGGTAGGCGATGTTGCATATCGTTTATCCCTTCCACCTTCGTTACGAGAGGTGCATGACGTATTTCATGTATCTCAGTTGCGAAGGTATGTATCGGACCCAAGCCATGTCCTTGATCATTCTGAGCTGGTTGTTGGTACCAACCTGTCTTACGAGGAACAGCCTGTGTCTATTTTGGATCGAAGAGAGAAGATACTCAAGAACCGAACAATTAACCTTGTCCGGGTTGCTTGGGGTCATCACTCTTTAGGAGAGTCAACGTGGGAACGTGAGGATGATATCCGATCACGGTATCCGCACCTGTTTGACTCACAAGGTATATTTTCTTCTGTATACCTTGATTGTCTTAACTCCTCATGCTTGTCGCCTTATGAGTAGAATTACTTAATGTTGTAGATTGTTAGATGTAGATACATTACTTGTTATTATTATTGTAGAATGATTGCTTACTCAATTGTTTATACTTAGATTAGTTTAGCTTCGATATTTCTATCATGCTTAGATCTGAAATTCCGAGGACGGAATTTTTCTAAGGAGGGTAGAGATGTCACTTCCCGTTCCCAGAATACGTATTTATTTAATAGTTACCATGTATTATTCTGTATTTAAATTTCTGTAAATTTATGTTAGTTAATTACTCTGCTCTTTAAATTTTCATGTTAATTTATTTCCTGCAATTTTATTTCTGCACTTTATTTCCTGCTTTTATTCCTGCATTTATTTTCTGCTTTTACCTCTTTGCTTTGCTTGCGGGTTGGCCTTGGATGAACCCATTGGACCCGGCCCAATACTCCCACCTACCACCACCCTTTCATTTAAAGCCCAAAACCATTTCTCTCTCTTCATTACTTCTTTCCATTTCACTTCTTCTTCCTCATAACTCTCCCACCAACCTAGAAGAGATAGGCAAGTGCCAACTTGCTTCTTGATGGATCCCCATTATTATTGTTCCATCATCTTCCTCATTTGATTCTAAGTCTCTTTAGTACTTAGCATTTTCAATTTCCATGGCTTATTTGTTGTAGATCTAAGTTTGATACATTTTCGGATTTCTTAGGTTTTGATCTAGTAAACTTTGTTATCTTCAAGTTTCGATGGTTCCATGTTGTAGAGATTTTCGTTCTACCCAATTTTGACCTATGGAAGTCCATATTTGGGCTTGGAATGAAGGATTTATGGAGCTTGGAAGCAATGGCTTCCATGGTTCCCATGGTTCTGTTCTCAGAAAATTCGGAGAAGAAGGACAGTCTCAGCGCATGGAAATCTTTATTCCCACAGCCGCATCAAATCTTCATTCCTCAGCGCATGAAAATCTTTATTCCCACAGCCGCATCAAATCTTCATTCCTCAGCGCATGGAAATCTTTATTCCCACAGCCGCATCAAATCTTCATTCCTCAGCGCATGATATTTATTTCCCACAGCGCATGAGTTATTTCCCAATCACTTCTCACAGCCAAGGCGCATGATTTATTTATTTTCCAATCACTTCTCACAGCCAAGGCGCATGATTTATTTATTTCCCAATCACTTCTCACAGCCAAGGCGCATGAGTTATTTCCCAATCACTTCTCACAGCCAAGGCGCATGATTTATTTATTTCCCAATCACTTCTCACAGCCAAGGCGCATGATTTATTTATTTCCCAATCACTTCTCACAGCCAAGGCGCATGAGTTATTTCCCAATCACTTCCCACAGCCAAGGCGCATGATTTATTTATTTCCCAATCACTTCTCACAGCCAAGGCGCATGAATCTATTTATTTCCCAATCACTTCTCACAGCCAAGGCGCATGAGTTATTTATTTCCCAATCACTTCCCACAGCCAAGGCGCGTGAGTTTATTTATTTCTCAATCCTTTCCCTCAGGCGCATGAGTTTATTTATTTCCCACAGATTCCCTCAGGCGCATGAGTTTATTTATTTCCCACAGCTTTCCTGAGTTTATTTATTTCTCACAGCCACCTTCCTCAGGCGCATGAATTTATTTATTTCCCAATCACTTCCCACAGCGCATGAGTTTATTTATTTCCCAATCATTTTTCACAGCGCATGAGATTATTTATTTCCCAATATTTATTTCTCCATTTTATTTTCCGAATTGGCATTAATTAACATTGATTGTTATCTTGATTAATTATTGATCATGCGTTCCTAGATGGAACAAAGAGACTGGCTAGTCGTCTTATTGAATTAAATGGAATAAGACACGTTCATATTTGCAATCGATTGGCCAATCCCAAATATTGACATATAGATACATGCAGGCTACAATTTATTTATTTATTTTTACGAAAACAGCATGTGTACTTTATGGTCAAGGCATGATTATTCCGTGGTTAGTTTTAATTGTTGCATTACGCTATGTAAGACCTACAACCTAACCGCACGGGTATCGTTGTAGAGCTGGGCATATCGTACTTTGTACGGAAGTACTCATTCTGAATGACCATGACCCACGGCATGGGATTTCACTTAACGTAGAGGCTACTAAGTTAAATAAAATAATGATTGCATGGAGAGAATGGATTTCCGAGTTCTTACATGGCAGCCCTCTTTGGGACTATTAGTGCCCAACAGGCCGGCTGGTTCCCACAGATACTGCAAATCTGCCACACGGACAGGGAGCGGTATCTGCTTATATTATTGTATATTGTATATTGATGACGGGCGTCCCGCTGGGACTCGTCTAATTCATGATTGGCGCAATTGATTGATTGGATAGACTAGCCTTGCTTGTCCATAGTAAGAACTGAGAAATCCTTATTGCATAATTCCAGGATAACTTGGGACTCACAGTAGTAAGCCGTAGGAGTTGGATGGCCGTTTAAGTTGATTTGTTTGTGTACTGTACCTACTCTGTTACCTAACTGAGATGATCAGAGCATCAGGACATGACGGGCCAACTTCTGTCCTTGTTTGGTTGGGAGGTTGGTTCGAAGTGTCGTGACATTATGTGAATCCTAGTAGCAAGCAGAGATCTATATATCCTATTCTCTTATTACGGGTTTTAACTCCTCATATCGTGCTTCCTTGCGGTACTTGCTATTAGAGGTCTAACCTCTCTGGTTTTGTATGGCCAGATTTAGAGCCGGTTCCCGAGGACTCAGCTTACTTCTACCTCCAAGATGGTCAATACTAGAGGAATGATCGCAGGAGGACTCGAGTGGATTTTTACTTCCCCGCTCGTTTTGTTACTTACTTTATATTTTGCCGTTTGGCACCGACATGTTAGTCGGATTGTCTTGTACTTACTTTTACATAATTGTAATTAAGTCAGACTGCAGCTGATAACAATTGTGTATATGTTGCTATATCATCTGGCTATATTTTGTAAAGCCAGATCTCAAGAACATTTGACTAAGCGTTTGGGACGCCTTATTGCTTTATCTTAAATGTTCTCTGTTATTGCTTTTTGTTTGAATGATTGAGACAATAGATGTGAAGTGACCATAGCGAGACTTTCATGTAGCGTGCACCCCCTTGTCTTTTAGACAGCATTGATCGTATTATACGGTATTCATCTACCCGTAATACGTAGCTGGCTGAGTCATTCCCCCGCTCTCCAGTATTCTGGTTCTGGGGCGTGACAAGTTCGTCGAAAACCTAGGTCCGGCCAAACCCCACCACCAGCCACCACCACCATCCGCTTCGCCTCGACGAGACGACCGCAGCGCCACCACTCCGCCACCGTCACGACGCCTCCTCCGCCGTCCACGACCATCAAATCCCCCCCAGAGCTGGACACGTGAGTAGCAGTATCCTTACGAGTCGTGCGTGTCTCGTGTTGAGTCCATGCTGTTCGCCGTGTCCTGGCGAACACAAGCGTGGAACTGGACACGTGAGATTCGTGTCGTGCGTGTCGAATCGACCCAGACACGTTAATACCTGTGTCCCTAACTGTCAGGACACAGGACAGTTATTTATATTTTTTTTTATTATTAATCTACCCTAAACGAAATAAAACAAACTAAACCCTAACTCTAACAAACCCAGCGGGCTGATCCCCTGGCCAGCCCGACCCGACCTAACATCTCCCCCCCCCCGCTTTGTTGGCTCGGGTTCGAGCCCCTGCCACTGCTTTCTTTTTCTTTTCTTTTTCTTTTCCTTTGTTTTGTTATTTATATATATTTATATATATATGTATATATATATTAGTATACATATATATGTATATACTGTTTTTGACAGTATTTTATATGTGTGTATATATATTTTTATACTTAGTAAAAATTTTATATATTTATTTGTATTTATATAGATATATGAATATATGTATATATCTTCATATGTATATATATTTAAACTATATATATATATTTAAACTATATATATATATATATATACAATGTTAGTGTATGTATATATATATATGTACTTTTATAATTAAGTATTTTTCCTTACATATATATATATATATATTTTTTTTTTTCCTTACATATATATATATATATATATATTTTTATATATATATATATATATATATATATATATATATATATATATATATATATATATATATATATATATGTATGTATGTATGTATGTACTTTTAAAACATATATATGTATATTTTCACTATGCATAATTTTACCATATTAAAATAATAATATTTATTTCTACCACTTTGTATTTTTTGTATATTTAAATTACTGCAACCATTTGGTGTCCAAGTCTAGCATGGGTATTTGGGCCCAAATGTGTTTTCACACATTCAAGACCTGTACAAGTCATATTGGACTTGATTCATGGCCTTGGGTCCTGTATTTGAACTTTGGTTCAAATTATATACATGGACAAAATACGCAGATAATTAATTATTGTGTGCAATGTTGTTTTTGATTTTCTAAAAATACTTAAAGTACTGCTAAAATTATGGAAAAATAGTATTTAGATACTATGTTAAGTTAGCTAATTTAGTATAATTTTTGTAGTATTTAATTTACTGTTTTGCCACTAGTTTGGCATATGAAACCAAAACTTATTTTCTGTATACTTAGGAAAACTGATTTTTATAAAATACTTGTACTGGTTAATAAATTCCAAAAAAATTATAATAAATTTCTATGATTAACAAGGATCACTTTGATACTTTACTTTAAACAAAACTAGGCTTTTTGTCTATCTCTAAAATTGTTAGAACACAATGGTCTTTTGATTTATTTATTGATTAATTACGATTTGTAGCTTTTTGTGTTATTTTGAGTTTTAGCCGTGTTAAACCTCAACCCCTCACTAGTGTAAAGACCCTAGAAAGTTAGTTAAAGTAGTGTGTTATCCCACATTGGTCTCCTATGCCAAAGTCATCATTTTGGCTAGGTGCCCAGTCACAAGTCGTATTTCACCAATTAGTGTCCTAGTATTTTAACTTAGTGTAAAAACTAAGTTATTGTATTTACTTCTACAGTGACGAGTTACCGGACATCCGTAGCACTGTTATCGCAGCTTGTTTTGTTTTGCTTTGCTAGAGGCAAGTACTTTCTACGAACTTTACATATTGTCACATAAATGAACTGCAAACCCCACCATGTTAAATGCTGATCCTTAGGGTAGCAAGTTAGAATCTCTACATGTTGTACTTCCAGTTACTACCATGCTTAGAACTGTCTTTATGTATCTCTCACATGATAGAATACGGGTTATGAGGAAAACTGATGGTAGAGTACGTGATCATGACCCCCCTATAGTAGCGAACGAGGTCACATTTTATATGCATACTTTGCCGTAGGCCATTATCCCACATTTCTGTACGGATGTACACCTATGCTTGTTGACTTGTACGTATGTACATTTTATTTACATGTACCACAGTACATTGTACATCTATTGACCGATCACGTACTTGCTATAGTTTTAAACACTACATGTACATCTGTCTCTATGACATATGTATCCTTGCCATGATAGACTATGTGATGCCATGTTTCCAGTTATTCCTCACATGTTCATTTTCATGTTTCATATGCTAGTTTGTTAGATTCAGTACTTGCTCCCGTCCTGATAGGATAACGTTGTAGGTGTCCTTACTGAGGAGGAGTTACTCTGCGACACCTATTATGGGATTACTACCGAGGACCCGGCTCTGCTTTACGAGGATGTTCCTACGGGAAACCTCGCCTAGTTGTCTTTGTTTACTTAGACTTTTGAGAGTAGACATGTATTAGACTATATCTTTTTGTAACTGGACATGTATCCAGTTTTACTTTGCAGTTCACTTGTACTTGGACATTTTACTATATACGACGACTTTTGTGTTTGGAGCATTTATGATTCTTCTTCACTTATAGAACTGTTAGCACATTTAGTCTTATCCTGTTGTCTTTAGAACAGCTTACTACGTTTTATCTCAACATAGGCTGGGCATGACTCGGCCTGGCCCAACAATTTGGGTAGCGGATCGTGACATGTTTTTAGTGGTGGCCCATGCAGGTCCTGACTAAACTGTTTGGTTACGTTATTGTACCAAGCATGCCTGCAATTAGGAAATTAAGGTAATTAGACAACATTAGGAGAGACGCTTAGAACACCTAGAGGAATGCTAGGATTGTAACATAGGAAATACATCACATGTTTGCTATTATAATTAGATTTCCTTGCCTATGATTGCTTAATTACTTTAAACAAGTCCTTATAAGTCTTTTTATGTGTAATTTAGATGGTGCTTACTCGTTCATCCCAGTATGTTACCCCCGAGAATGGGGCCCTCCATATCCAGTCAGCTGACCAGTTGACTGATACACCTCCACCTACCACATTCTCCCACTCCACAGATCCACAAACCCAGATACCACAACCACCTTCCACATCACAGGCCCAGCAGGACCCGATACTTCCACCACCCCCTATCACTATACCCACCCAGGCTTCCGTCACACTCGACGGGAACCAGCTGCTCACACTGATTCAGGGGTTCCTAACAACCCATCAGGAGCAGACTACCCTACTCCGCCAGAGCATGGAGCGTTCTGAGGGACGTCCCGTGGTTCCACCACATGTAGAGCCACGGCAGAGAGCGGGGACGGTCAAGGACTTCATGGGTCTGAATCCCAAGGAGTTCTCAGGGACTGAGGGCATAGTAGTAGCTGATGACTGGCAAGATTCGGTAGAGAGGAAGCTCCTCGGAGTCAGGATGCCGGATGACCTTCAGGTCGAGGCAGCGGGATTTCTGCTGATAGACTTAGCAGGAGTCTGGTTCTGGAATGAGCCGTTATTTGCGAGAGGAAGAGCCACTTGGGACCAGTTCAAGACCCAGTTCAAGAAGAAATTCTTCTCGACCACTGCTAGAGTAGCCATGGGGCTACGATTCCAGAACATCCAGCAGAAGAACCGTTCTGTTGATGACTATACGGCAGAGTTTAGTCGCCTGAGCCGTTTTGCTCCTAGTCTGGTTACTGATCCAGAGGAGATGACCCGTAGGTTTTGCCATGGTCTAGTTCCAGACATTGGCATTCTTATAGTGGCGAACGGTACGACTGACTACTACCAGAGCCTAGAGTTAGCCCGGAGTATTGAGGCGCGTCTTCTGTCATGCAAGAGGCCGGCTTCTGTACATCATGAGGGACCGTCCAAGCGTCAGGCTTTCCAGCAGAAAGTACCGACGCCACCCCAGCAGACTTACCGTCCCTCTACACCACATCATCAGACCCCGCCAGTTAGAGCCCCGGGACTCCAGCAGCAGCAGCAGCAGCGAGGAGCTATATGTTCTTTTTGCGGAAGACCAGGACACGACAGGTCCGTTTGCAGGAAGAGATTGGGGCAGTGTTTAGTTTGTGGGTCTGCCACCCATCAGCTTCGGAACTGTCCAGCGGCGAAGGGACCTAGAGGACCACTTCCGACTCAGCAGCAGAGGTTTGGGCAGCATCTGCAGCAGCAGAAGGGACCTCAGGGGAAGGTCTATAGCCTAGCCCTTGAGCCGGAGCCGGAGCAGGTTTCAGAGCCCGATTACTTAGCTGACGTCATTACAGGTCATGTTTATTTGCATACTTTTCTAGCTCTATGCTTGTTTGATTCTGGTGCATCTCATAGCTTCCTATCATTAGAGTTTATGCAAGAACATCATTTAGTATCTACACCTACTGCGGAGATTAGTAGAGTAATGACGGGAGGAGGACCAGTGCCTATTAGAGCTAGCTATAGATGCTCTATTATGATAGCCGGGAGAGAGTTCGAGGGACGATTATTTGTGATGCCACTCCCCAGTTATGATATCATATTGGGGATGGACTGGCTTAGCTATGCCCATGCATCTATAGATTGCCATGAGGGTATTATTTTGTTCAGTCCCCCAGGCACAGCACCATTCAGTGTCAGGAGGACAGGGCCGGAGATCAGCCTAGAGCCGAACTGTTGTGCGATAGTCGGGGACGCAGCACCGCCACACCCTATCATTAGGGAGTTTATGGATGTATTCCCAGAGGATCTTCCAGGACTTCCGCCTGACAGAGATGTGGAGTTCACTATAGATTTGGTGTCGGGTTCATCACAAGTATCCCGGGCTTGCTATAGAGTGAATCCCAAGGATGCCATAGAGATGAAAGAGCAGATTGATGACCTGTTGAAAAAGGGTTTCATTCGATCCAGTGCTTCTCCATGGGGAGCACCAGTGCTCTTTGTGCCTAAGAAGGATGGTACAGTCCGGTTGTGTATTGACTACCGGGCCTTGAATGCCATCACTATCAAGAACAAATATCCTCTGCCCAGGATAGATAATTTGTTCGACCAGCTGAGCGGGGCGAAGGTGTTTTCCAGGATAGACTTGAGATCCGGGTACCACCAGGTGAAGGTTAGGCCAGCAGACATCCAGAAGATGGGCGTTCAACACGAAGTACGGGCAGTATGAGTTTCTGGTGATGCCATTTGGTCTCACAAATGCTCCAGCTGTCTTTATGAACTTGATGAATAAGACATTCCACCAGTATCTGGATAAGTTTGTCGTAGTGTTTATCGACGACATCCTGATATACTCGAAGACGCCGGAGGAGCAAGCAGAGCACTTGTGGATAGTTTTGGGGATTCTGAGGCAGGAGAGATTGTTTGCCAAATTGTCGAAGTGTGAGTTCTTTTTAGACCGAGTGGAGTTTCTCGGCCATGTAGTCACTGGAGATGGAATCTCGGTGGATCCCAGGAAGATTGCTGCAGTTGAGACGTGGAAGGCTCTGACGTCAGTTTCAGAGATCAGGAGCTTTCTGAATTTAGCAGGCTATTATAGAAAGTTCGTCCAGGACTTTGCTAGGATAGCTGAACCCATGACGAAGCTGACGCGGAAGGACGCGGAGTACATTTGGTCAGAGGACTGCCAGACAACTTTTTTCGGAGCTGAAGAGGATGCTGACGACCGCTCCAGTTCTGACTTTACCTTCAGGTTCTGGAGGTTTCACCATATACAGCGATGCTTCTGGGAAGGGGCTAGGATGTGTCCTACAGCAGCATGGGAAAGTGATTGCTTATGCATCTAGGCAGTTGCGGACTCATGAGAGGAATTATCCTACCCATGACCTTGAGCTAGCTGCGGTGATCTTTGCACTCAAGTTATGGAAATATTACTTATACGGAGAGCGTGTGGAAATCTTTACTGACCACAAAAGCTTGAAGTATGTGTTCACGCAGAAGGAGCTGAACATGAGGCAAAGACGATGGTTGGAGTTGATGAAGGACTTCGACATCGATTTACAGTATCTCCCCGGAAAGGCAAATGTGGTGGCGGATGCGCTGAGCAGGCATCCGATGGCATGGTATCTGATGATTGATCGACATTTGCGGGAGGATCTGGAGAAGCTCGGTATCGAGCTAGTTCGGCCAGGATCAGTGATACAGATGATGGCACTTGACATTCAGTCAGGTTTGATGGAGCAGATCCGGGAGGCACAGTCTACAGATGAGAGCCTTCGCAGACTTCGACCCCAGGCTTTAGCTGGATTACTAAATGACTTCACTATAGCAGAGGATGGATCCTTGAGGCATGGCAGCCGATTGTACGTGCCGAAGGGAGAGCTAGTAGAGGCAGTCTTGCAGGAGGCGCACCGATCGAGATATTCTATTCACCCTGGTGCTAACAAGATGTACCGTGACTTGCGGGAACATCTTTGGTGGCACGGGATGAAGAGGGATGTGTCGCATTTTATCTCGAGATGTCTAGTTTGCCAGCAGGTCAAGGCGGAGCGCCAGAGGCCAGCTGGTTTGTTGCAGCCGTTACCCATTCTCGAGTGGAAGTGGGAACATATGTGAAACCCATAACTTTTAATTTGATTTTTTCTAATTTTTTTAAATAAAATTTTTAGAATAATGTTAGAGTACTTATTTAAATTATTGTAATCATTAAACTGCTAAATTATAATTTATCTGCTAAATTAATTTCTTGTAAACATAATGTTAGCTAATGTTGATATTATGCAAAATTATTTTTAAAAATTAAATAACTTGGAATTTTGCATGTTGTCCAGACCCAGACCCTAACCAAATCGAAGCTTAGGAATATTTTTACAAATTGATGGTTAAATTATTTAAAAATATTAATTAATATATTTTTCTGAAAAGGGAAAATTATTTTTTGTTAGCCATATTTAATTTCTTTTAAATTCTTGGCCCAACTTATTTCCTCTATAACCCAAAGCCCATGTAGTATTTTCACCCATAAACCATTAGCCCATAAGCTATTTATACATGGATTTAGACTAAACCAAGTGTTGGCTCAAAGGTTTAAGCCTTTTTTTTCATGAAGTCAAAATAGGTTGGGACCATTAGTTAAGTTTATCCTTCTATGGAATGTTCTGTGCTTGGGAGAACCGATGGGTTCTTCGGTTTTGTTCGGTTTCTCCTCCGATCAAACGTTCGGGCTCATCACCTTCCGGCCGCCGGAATTAATGAAGGGGGAAGTCTCTTCACCTTCCTACTCTGGTAACCCCCAACCTAATTTCATATATAAAGCCCCTCCTTCTCCACATCCATTCCCATCTCCACCACCAATTTCTCTAGAGTTTGTGCCCTAATTCCCAAATTTAGGAGCCGATCCACCCCGTGGTCGATCCCGAGGCCGACCGCCTCCTTCCCGGCGAATCCCCGAGGCCGGCGCCCCCTTACAGCCCCGATCCCGGGCTTCCCGACGACTCGCGCGGCCCCGCGTCACCGCCGTCCGTGCCCGTCGCTGCCCCTTGCCGGCGAGCCCGACCCCGGCGACCTGCTGCCCCTGGCCGGCGTTCGCCCCGGTGACCCGCTGTTTCTCCGGCGTTTGCTCCGGTGTTAGCCGTCCCGTTCCGAGACTCTGCTGTGGGTACATTCTGACCGTTACTTCTTTTGTCAATGATGAATTCTCTGGTCCCCGAATCCAGCGGGATTTCGGTTTTTCGACAACGTAATTCCTACGTTGCAATTTCTGTCTTTCCGAAGTTTTCGGAAAGTCGGATTTCTGAGAACCTTTTCGAAAGGAACTCTGGAGAATGATTATTTTCTGAGTTTCCTATTCGTAGGCTAAATCTCGGAATTTCCGAAGGAAATGCGGAAAATTTCTATATTTGGATTTTTGGTGATTTTCTGTTGCGTTCATGTTCTGTTGATAGATATTAGCTGTTGATAGATATTAACTATGTTGGATGCTCTGGGATTTTTTGAGTGAAAGTTGGAAATTGGTTTTAACCTTTGTTCTGTTGGAAATTTCTTTGAGTTATATGTCAATACTGGAATATGAGTTTAGTATGCTGGTTTGATTTAAAATATTTTGAGGGATAAAAAAATATAAATTGAAATTTTGGGATTATTCTTGCAGGTATCGGACGCGTTCCCAGTTTTTGGGTTATCCCGAAAACAGAGGGAATGCTGCCGAAATTTTCGGAAATTTATTAAATGATTTTCGAAATGATTTTTCGAGTTAAATATTATTTTTATAATATTTTGGGCGACGACCTTAAACGGTCACTGGGCCCCAGTGAAATGCAAACGCACCGGTTCGACCGGACGTTGAGGCAGAGTAGCTGATATGACGACTGGACCAGAGTCTGAGACACCTATTATTTTAAATTTAAATTAGAAATTACTAGTTTTATTAATGTTAATTGTAGGTAATTTTCAAGACTAACCTATCTTTTCTTATTTCAATTTGCAATAAAATTTGTAAGGGCATAAGCCCAATTCCAGTAAATGTGGTTTTGTAATAAGTAGGAATTAGCATTTTATTTTATTTTCTGGGAATGTGTGATAGCGTAGGAACAATCAAAATATTGTTATGAATTATTAATTAATAATTCACAATTTCTCATTTTAAGAAAATAAATATATTTTATATATATTAAAAATATCAAAGTTTTTCAAATAAATAAATATCATGTTTTATACGTAATTTGATAATTACAAGTTTTTCCGGAAAACCAATGTAAATTGATTTCCTTAATTTCAACGCAATAGTAAACGTTGTGATGTTGTGTTAGCTAATTAACAACTAAAACTGATTAGGAAAAACAGTTAGAGATTGTAACTAGATAACTCTGGTGATTGCTTCTGAAACAAGTTCCCGGAATGTAGGATTTCGAGGAAGAGCGTGACTGTTCAAAATCCCGAAGTACCGACTTTTCAAACCAAGGAGATAAGGCAAGTACATTTTATGTAAATTTACAATCATTTTACAATTGTTTCATTGCAATTTTAAACCACCATTATACACGAACTCCTTCGGGAGCATTGATTGTACTGTTGGGGACTGGGGGAGTAGAATAGTGGATATGACCAAATCCAAACTTAGGATAATGAATGTGTTAGCTTTCCCCTCTTCACACGGGGACAAGCCATATCGTATCGCTAGGATACCATTGTAACCCAAACCGGTCATATTCACTATCTATTCACATCACTGTACTGAATTATTTCAAAACTGTTCATCTTTAAATTATTTAAAAGTGCATGTCATAAATTGTATTTTAATTGTTAAAAGTTTGCATGAATTGTACTTTGCTCCCTCCTGACTGGAGATAACATTTTAGGTATTACTGAGGATCTGGAGATGATGATCAGTAGCTACTACGATCCCGATTTGTACCCGGCGGTACTTCCACCAGAGGAGGATGATGTGGCATCGACATAGATGCTACTTAGTTGTGGAGAGTTTTTAGTTGCTGTTTTAATTTCAGTTGTGAACCTTGTATTTGGAACAAGTTTTAATATCGTTAAATAAATGTTGTGGCAACTTTGAAATTTAAATTTGTTGTTGATTGACCTGCACAATGAATTACAGCTTACTGCCGCCGTCTCATCAACGGCGCAGGCTGGGCATGATCCGATTCGACCCAAGTATTTGGGGACCGGGTCGTGACATGTTTTTAGTGGTGGCCCATGCAGGTCTTTGTCAACAACTTAGGAAAACTTAGAAACAATTAGGAACACTAGAACATCATATTGCCACAACTTAGGACCGATATATCTTAATAAATATTTTTGCTTGATTATAGACGGATAGGATACCTTGCTTATGTTTATGTCCTAAACCTTTCCAGACCATGGCCATTAATGAGAATGACAATGTTGGAGATGAGTTGTCACCTCAACATACCACACCACCACCTTCCCTGTTCAGTCCAGATCCTACTCTGCGACTTTCTGATCGCCATCATAATGCTGGAGACGCTCAAGTTCATCAGACGATGGATCCTTCAGGCTCGAGGACTGGACTGCGGACGGAGATGCTTGTCCCACCTGCCCCGCCGCTTCCAGTGAACCCCTCTGAACTTATAAGTTTGCTGCGGGAAATGCTAGCTACTCAGAGGGCTGAAGCTGAATCTCATCGCGAGCAGAACGCGATTATGAAGGAAGGAATGGAGAACTCCCACAATGTAGCGATGGCTGCACTTGGAAGGAGAGAAGTGAACCCAGAAGAGCCTAGACCAGCTAAGGTAAGTGCCATTCTAGAGGATAAATTTTAGTAATTTTTAAGACCATTAATAGTGATTAGAGATCATATTATGGTAAGGTGGGGGATATTGAGAGCTTCAAAAAGCAGAACCCTCGACCTTTCAAGGGAACCGAGGGAATCGTCTATGCTGACGAATGGCTCGACAATATGGAGCGTCTTCTAAGCGTCGCTCGACTTCCGGAAGACCTTAAGGCAGAAGCTGTAGGACTCCAACTGCAAGAAGTGGCTAGCACCTGGTATCGGAATGAACCCCGACTCCAGGATAGGCAGGTCGATTGGGACACCTTCAAGAAGTTGTTCCAGAGGAAATTCTTCCCAACTTCTGAGATGCGGGAGATGGAGCGACAATTCCAGAACCTGAAGCAAGGCAATATGACTGTGGGAGAGTATGCGGCAGAATTCGGCCAGCTCAGCCGATTTGCCAAGAACATGGTGGCTGATCCTGCTGATCGTGCTGAACGATTCAAGTATGGACTTAGAGAGGAGATTCGCACTCATGTGATCTCTGGTGGAGCTAAGACTTATGAGAAGATTCTGGAGAGAGCCCAAGACATAGAGAAGAGCCAACCTGCCCGCTCGAAGAGAGATTATCCTGGAACTAGCAACTTCCAGGGTAATCAGAAGAAGCCCAACAACAACAACAGCAGCAACAATAACAACAACCGTCCTCAGCACCAGCAGGCGAGGAACAATGAAAGAGCACCCCAGAGGCAGATTCCTATCTGCGACTTTTGCAAGAGGCCGGGACATCTGGCAAACATCTGCAGGAAGAGGCTAGGACAATGTCTGATCTGTGGGTCTTCCACCCATCAAGTGAGGGATTGTCCCTTGTCAAACAACAAGGCTGGAGGAAATCAGCAGAAAGGACCTCTGCCCACTCAGCAGCAACAATTTGGGCAGCATCAACAGAAGACGGGGCGAGCTTTTGCCCTAACTGCAGAGGAACCAGAGCCGGAGCAGGAACCTAATGCGGATGTCATATCAGGTTACATTTATGTATATTCTCATCCTGCATTAGCTTTATTCGACTCTGGTGCAACACACAGTTTCATAGCAACCAAATTTATCTCTGCACATCACATAGTTACGGGTTTTAGCAAGAGAATATGTAGGGTTATGACTGGAGGTGGACCCCTACCTATAACGGAGACTTGTAATTGCCCCATTACAATTTCTGACCACAAGTTTGTAGCACCTTTATTGGTGATGCCCTTGCCCAACTATGACATAGTCCTTGGAATGGACTGGTTGAGCAAGCAGCATGCGCTGATAGATTGTCACAGAGGATGTGTAATCTTCAGCCCACCTGGAGGGCCAGAGTTTGAAGTCTCTAGAGCTCCGGAGGTTATGGAGAGTATTGTCTACTCTATTTCTGAAGAACCTGGACTGCCTCACCCTATCATAGCGGAATACATGGATGTTTTCCCTGATAGTCTGCCTGGGCTACCCCCAGATCGGGACATAGAATTCACTATTGATTTAGTCCCTGGCTCTCCCCCGATTTCTAAGGGATGTTATAGAGTCAACCCGAAGGAGGCCAAAGAGATGAAGGAGCAGATCAACGAACTGAAGGCCCTTGGATTCATTCGAGACGGAGCTTCACCCTGGGGAGCACCTGTTTTGTTTGTGCCCAAGAAGGACGGAACAGTGAGGATGTGCATCGACTACCGGGCGCTGAACAATGTCACAATCAAGAACAAGTACCCTCTGCCCCGGATCGATGACTTATTTGATCAGTTGAGTGGAGCCAAGGTGTTTTCCAAAATTGATCTCAGGTCTGGCTATCATCAGATCAAGGTCAGGAAGGAAGACATTCCCAAGACGGCATTCAACACCAAGTATGGGCAGTTTGAATTCTTGGTCATGCCGTTTGGTTTGACGAATGCTCCTGCGGTGTTCATGAACCTTATGAACAAGGTTTTTCATGAATACTTAGACCAGTTTGTCGTCGTCTTCATTGATGACATACTGATCTATTCTAAGACGAAGGAGGAGCACGAAGAGCACCTCAGGAAAGTTCTGGAAACTTTGAGGAAGGAGAAGTTGTACGGTAAGCTATCCAAGTGTGAATTCTTTCTAGACAAGGTGGATTTTCTTGGCCATGTTGTCACAGGAGAAGGAATTTCTGTGGACCCTAAGAAGATAGCTGCTGTGGAGAAGTGGCCTACCCCAAGCTCAGTTGCTGACATCAGAAGTTTCTTGGGTTTGGCGGGCTACTATCGGAAGTTTGTGAAGGACTTTGCTAGAATTGCTGAACCAATGACGAAGCTGACTCGGAAGAATGAGGAATTCATCTGGACGGAGGACTGTCAAGCAGCGTTCGAGGAGTTGAAGAAGAGGCTTACCACTGCACCAATCCTTGCGCTACCCGCAGGATCCGGTGGTTTCACAATCTACAGTGACGCCTCAGGCAAAGGACTGGGTTGCGTTCTTCAACAACATGGGAAAGTGATTGCTTATGCATCTAGGCAATTACGGACTCATGAGAAGAACTATCCCACTCATGATCTGGAGCTTGCTGCAGTCATCTTTGCGTTGAAGCTTTGGAAGCACTATCTGTATGGAGAGAGAGTGGAGATATACACAGACCACAAAAGTCTGAAGTATGTTTTCACTCAGAAAGAGTTGAACATGAGGCAAAGGCGATGGCTGGAGTTAATGAAGGATTTTGACATCGACTTGCAATACCACCCGGGTAAGGCTAATGTGGTCGCTGATGCACTTAGTCGATACCCAGTGGCGATGTTCTTAACCAAGGAGAGGCACCTGCTGGAGGACATCGAGAAGCTTGGACTGGAGATTGTACTGCCTGGACGGAAGGAACTGGATGCTGATTCGGTGATGATGAAGTTGCAAGTGAGCTCGTACCTGATGGACAAAGTCAAGGAGACGCAATTTCAAGACGAGGCACTTTGCAAGCAGAGAGATCAAGTGTTAGCAGGAACACTGGAGGGTTTCTCAATCGCCAGTGATGGAGCTTTGAAGAATGGTACAAGGCTTTGTGTACCGTCTGGCGAACTGAGGAACGAGTTGATGAAGGAAGCGCATCAGTCTCAATATTCCATACATCCTGGAGCCAATAAGATGTATCGGGATATGCGCACTATTGTCTGGTGGAGTGGAATGAAGAAAGATGTCACCAGGTATGTCGCTAGATGCTTGATTTGTCAACAAGTAAAGGCTAGTAGACAAAGACCTGCAGGACTTCTACAACCGCTGGACATCCCAGAATGGAAGTGGGAGCACATCACTATGGATTTCGTGTCAGGACTGCCTCGTTCCCAAGGAGGGAAGGACGCCATTTGGGTAATAGTGGACCGACTAACCAAGTCAGCTCACTTTATCCCTTTCAAAGTTGGTTTATCCACTGAGAAGTTGGCAGCATTGTACATGCGGCACATTTACCGGATTCATGGCGTACCGGTAAGCATTGTATCTGACCGAGACACTCGTTTTACCTCACATTTTTGGAAGAGCTTGCATGACAGCTTGGGGACTCAGTTGAAGTTCAGCACAGCTTATCATCCCCAGACAGATGGGCAATCTGAGAGGACGATTCAGACACTTGAAGATATGCTGCGATCTTGTGTCTTAGAATTTGGAGGATCGTGGGAAGACCATCTGCACTTGGTAGAGTTTTCTTATAATAACAGCTACCAAGCCAGTATTGGTATGACCCCGTTTGAAGCTCTTTATGGACGTCGTTGCCGTACACCTTTGGCATGGGACGACGTTGGTGAAAGAGGACTGCTGGGTCCTGAAATGGTGACTGACGCAGCAGAAAAGGTGAAGTTTATCAGAGACAAGCTCAGAATTGCTCAAGACAGACAGAAGCACTGGGCAGACAGCGGACGACGACCACTGGCATTTGAAGAAGGAGATAAGGTCTTTGTAAAGATTTCTCCTACCAGAGGTACTATCAGATTTGGAAGAGCCGGGAAGCTGAGTCCCAGGTACATTGGTCCGTTCGAAGTTCTGAGCCGGATTGGAGAAGTGGCGTATAGGTTAGCTCTACCAGCTAATCTAGAAGGCGTGCACAACGTCTTTCACGTTTCGCAGCTCAGGGAGTATGTACCTGATGAGAACCACGTTCTGGACCATTCAGAGTTGGAGATTGGACCGAGTCTCACCATACCAGAAAAGCCAGTGGCGATCTTGGATCGAGGCGAGAAGAAGACCAGAACCTCGGTGACTCCCATAGTTCGAGTGATGTGGAGGCATGATTCCCCAGGTGAATCTACCTGGGAGCGTGAAGATGAGATGCGGGAGAAGTACCCGTATTTGTTCGAGACTTGAGGTATTTTCTCAACCTAACTCTTTAAATTTCGAGGACGAAATTTCTTAAGGAGGGAAGGTTGTGAAACCCATAACTTTTAATTTGATTTTTTCTAATTTTTTTAAATAAATTTTTAGAATAATGTTAGAGTACTTATTTAAATTATTGTAATCATTAAACTGCTAAATTATAATTTATCTGCTAAATTAATTTCTTGTAAACATAATGTTAGCTAATGTTGATATTATGCAAAATTATTTTTAAAAATTAAATAACTTGGAATTTTGCATGTTGTCCAGACCCAGACCCTAACCAAATCGAAGCTTAGGAATATTTTTACAAATTGATGGTTAAATTATTTAAAAATATTAATTAATATATTTTTCTGAAAAGGGAAAATTATTTTTTGTTAGCCATATTTAATTTCTTTTAAATTCTTGGCCCAACTTATTTCCTCTATAACCCAAAGCCCATGTAGTATTTTCACCCATAAACCATTAGCCCATAAGCTATTTATACATGGATTTAGACTAAACCAAGTGTTGGCTCAAAGGTTTAAGCCTTTTTTTTCATGAAGTCAAAATAGGTTGGGACCATTAGTTAAGTTTATCCTTCTATGGAATGTTCTGTGCTTGGGAGAACCGATGGGTTCTTCGGTTTTGTTCGGTTTCTCCTCCGATCAAACGTTCGGGCTCATCACCTTCCGGCCGCCGGAATTAATGAAGGGGGAAGTCTCTTCACCTTCCTACTCTGGTAACCCCCAACCTAATTTCATATATAAAGCCCCTCCTTCTCCACATCCATTCCCATCTCCACCACCAATTTCTCTAGAGTTTGTGCCCTAATTCCCAAATTTAGGAGCCGATCCACCCCGTGGTCGATCCCGAGGCCGACCGCCTCCTTCCCGGCGAATCCCCGAGGCCGGCGCCCCCTTACAGCCCCGATCCCGGGCTTCCCGACGACTCGCGCGGCCCCGCGTCACCGCCGTCCGTGCCCGTCGCTGCCCCTTGCCGGCGAGCCCGACCCCGGCGACCTGCTGCCCCTGGCCGGCGTTCGCCCCGGTGACCCGCTGTTTCTCCGGCGTTTGCTCCGGTGTTAGCCGTCCCGTTCCGAGACTCTGCTGTGGGTACATTCTGACCGTTACTTCTTTTGTCAATGATGAATTCTCTGGTCCCCGAATCCAGCGGGATTTCGGTTTTTCGACAACGTAATTCCTACGTTGCAATTTCTGTCTTTCCGAAGTTTTCGGAAAGTCGGATTTCTGAGAACCTTTTCGAAAGGAACTCTGGAGAATGATTATTTTCTGAGTTTCCTATTCGTAGGCTAAATCTCGGAATTTCCGAAGGAAATGCGGAAAATTTCTATATTTGGATTTTTGGTGATTTTCTGTTGCGTTCATGTTCTGTTGATAGATATTAGCTGTTGATAGATATTAACTATGTTGGATGCTCTGGGATTTTTTGAGTGAAAGTTGGAAATTGGTTTTAACCTTTGTTCTGTTGGAAATTTCTTTGAGTTATATGTCAATACTGGAATATGAGTTTAGTATGCTGGTTTGATTTAAAATATTTTGAGGGATAAAAAAAATATAAATTGAAATTTTGGGATTATTCTTGCAGGTATCGGACGCGTTCCCAGTTTTTGGGTTATCCCGAAAACAGAGGGAATGCTGCCGAAATTTTCGGAAATTTATTAAATGATTTTCGAAATGATTTTTCGAGTTAAATATTATTTTTATAATATTTTGGGCGACGACCTTAAACGGTCACTGGGCCCCAGTGAAATGCAAACGCACCGGTTCGACCGGACGTTGAGGCAGAGTAGCTGATATGACGACTGGACCAGAGTCTGAGACACCTATTATTTTAAATTTAAATTAGAAATTACTAGTTTTATTAATGTTAATTGTAGGTAATTTTCAAGACTAACCTATCTTTTCTTATTTCAATTTGCAATAAAATTTGTAAGGGCATAAGCCCAATTCCAGTAAATGTGGTTTTGTAATAAGTAGGAATTAGCATTTTATTTTATTTTCTGGGAATGTGTGATAGCGTAGGAACAATCAAAATATTGTTATGAATTATTAATTAATAATTCACAATTTCTCATTTTAAGAAAATAAATATATTTTATATATATTAAAAATATCAAAGTTTTTCAAATAAATAAATATCATGTTTTATACGTAATTTGATAATTACAAGTTTTTCCGGAAAACCAATGTAAATTGATTTCCTTAATTTCAACGCAATAGTAAACGTTGTGATGTTGTGTTAGCTAATTAACAACTAAAACTGATTAGGAAAAACAGTTAGAGATTGTAACTAGATAACTCTGGTGATTGCTTCTGAAACAAGTTCCCGGAATGTAGGATTTCGAGGAAGAGCGTGACTGTTCAAAATCCCGAAGTACCGACTTTTCAAACCAAGGAGATAAGGCAAGTACATTTTATGTAAATTTTACAATCATTTTACAATTGTTTCATTGCAATTTAAACCACCATTATACACGAACTCCTTCGGGAGCATTGATTGTACTGTTGGGGACTGGGGGAGTAGAATAGTGGATATGACCAAATCCAAACTTAGGATAATGAATGTGTTAGCTTTCCCCTCTTCACACGGGGACAAGCCATATCGTATCGCTAGGATACCATTGTAACCCAAACCGGTCATATTCACTATCTATTCACATCACTGTACTGAATTATTTCAAAACTGTTCATCTTTAAATTATTTAAAAGTGCATGTCATAAATTGTATTTTAATTGTTAAAAGTTTGCATGAATTGTACTTTGCTCCCTCCTGACTGGAGATAACATTTTAGGTATTACTGAGGATCTGGAGATGATGATCAGTAGCTACTACGATCCCGATTTGTACCCGGCGGTACTTCCACCAGAGGAGGATGATGTGGCATCGACATAGATGCTACTTAGTTGTGGAGAGTTTTTAGTTGCTGTTTTAATTTCAGTTGTGAACCTTGTATTTGGAACAAGTTTTAATATCGTTAAATAAATGTTGTGGCAACTTTGAAATTTAAATTTGTTGTTGATTGACCTGCACAATGAATTACAGCTTACTGCCGCCGTCTCATCAACGGCGCAGGCTGGGCATGATCCGATTCGACCCAAGTATTTGGGGACCGGGTCGTGACAACATATTACGATGGACTTCGTTTCAGGGCTTCCTCGTTCCCAAGGAGGGAAGGATGCCATCTGGGTCATCGTAGACAGGCTGACGAAGTGTGCGCACTTCATACCCTTCAAGGTGGGGCTTTCCACCGAGAAGTTGGCGGAGCTATACATGCAGCAGATAGTTCGCCTACACGGAGTGCCGGTGAGCATCATGTCAGACAGAGACAGCAGATTTACATCCCACTACTGGAGGAGCTTGCATGAGGAGTTGGACAGTAGGCTCAAGTTCAGTACGACGTACCACCCGCAGACAGATGGGCAGTCCGAGAGGACGATACAGACACTGGAGTATATGCTGAGGACCTGCGTGCTGGACTTCGGAGGATCATGGGAGAGCCATCTGCACTTGGTAGAGTTTTCATACAACAACAGCTACCAGGCCAGTATTGGTATGTCTCCTTTCGAGACGCTTTATGGACGACGATGCCGTACACCGCTCTTTTGGGATGATGTCGGGGACAGAGTTATGCTTGGGCCAGAGATGATCACGGATGCAGCAGAGAAAGTCGGGATGATCAGAGACAGGCTCAGAGTAGCTCAGGATAGGCAGAAATACTGGGCTGATGCTAGTCGCAGGCCGATGGAGTTCACAGACGGTGATATGGTGCTAGTGAAGATATCACCTACCAGAGGGACGATCCGGTTCGGACGAGGAGGGAAGCTGAGCCCCAGATACATCGGGTCGTTCGAGATACTCGACAGGATCGGAGAGGTAGCTTACAGGGTTGCACTTTCACCCAACCTAGCAGGAGTTCACGATGTCTTTCACGTATCTCAGCTGAGGAGATATGTTCCAGACCCCAGTCATGTGCTAGATCATTCAAAGTTGGAGGTCGGACCGAGCCTTACAGTTTCTGAGCAGCCAGTGGAGATATTAGACAGGAGAGAGAAGAGGCTGAGGAACAAGGTTATACCCCTAGTACGAGTAGCTTGGAGCCGTCACTCCCCAGGTGAATCTACTTGGGAGAGGGAGTCGGATATGAGGGAGAGATACCCCTACTTGTTCGATCCAACCGCTGCGAGGGAACCACCCGTTCCCGCTTGATACCTTAGAGGTTAGTTTCGATCGTAGCCTTAGTCATTTGATTTCATTGCTTGCTATGTTAGAATATTGTAGGGTCTTCAACCCTTGTGAATTTTGAGGACAAAATTTTTCAAGGAGGAAAGACTTGTAAGCCCCTGGTTTTCAAATTTTAGTTAAATTAGTGCTAATTAATTATTAATGTTATTTTTAGCCTTAAATTAATTATTAGGATTTTTAGGAATTTTTCTAGAATTTTTAAATAATTTTAAATAGGTTTTTAAATCAAAATGTATCAATTTGCAATTTTTCTAAATTATTTTAATATCTGTTTGTAATTTTCTGAATTGTTTTATAGTCAGTTTGCAATTAATTAATTGTTTTAATTAAGGAATGCAAATTCTAATTTGCATTTAGAGCTGGGAAGACCTATTATGCAAAATCCTAAACCTAGAGGACCTAACTGCTAACTACCCAGACACCCCCCCCGACCGATCACTCTCTCTCCTCACCCACTCTCGTTGACCCCCGACTGCCCCGACCGCAACGCCGCCCTGCCCCCGCCAAATCCGGCTGCCCCCCACCGCCTCAACCCCCCCATTTAAACCCCCGCAGCCCCCTCGACATACCCCCACCACTTCGACCTCACCCCGACCACAACCGCTACCATCTTCCCCACTTCGAGTTCGTCGGAACCCTAGCTCCGGCCAAACCCCACCACCAGCCACCACCACCATCCGCTTCGCCTCGACGAGACGACCGCAACGCCACCACTCTGCCACCGTCATGACGCCTCCTCCGCCGTCCACGACCATCAAATCCCCCCCCCAGAGCTGGACACGTGAGTAGCAGTGTCCTTACGAGTCGTGCGTGTCTCGTGTTGAGTCCATGCTGTTCGTCGTGTCCTGGCGAACACAAGCGTGGAACTGGACACGTGAGATTCGTGTCGTACGTGTCGAATCGACCCAGACACGTTAATACCTGTGTCCCTAACTGTCAGGACACAGGACAGTTATTTATATTTTTTTTATTATTAATCTACCCTAAACGAAATAAAAAAACTAAACCCTAACTCTAAAACCCAGCGGGCTGACCCCCTGGCCAGCCCGACCCGACCTAACATCTCTTCCCCCTCCCCCCCCCCGCTTTGTTGGCTCGGGTTCGAGCCCCTGCCACTGCTTTCTTTTTCTTTTCCTTTTCTTTTTCTTTTCCTTTGTTTTGTTATATATATATATATATATATATATATATTTATTTTTTATTTTTTTTATTTTTATTTTTTTTTTTGGGGCCCGGGGGGGGTCCGGGGGTGGGAGGGTAACCCGGGGGGAGGGGGGGGGCCAGGGGGGGTAAGGTGTAGGCAGGGGTCGCACCCGAGGCCGCGGCCAATGGCCGCCCAGCCACCTCGAGACGAAGGGGGGGCTCGAACCTAGCCCACCGCTAGGGGAGCCCCTCCACTTAACCACAAGGGCTAAGCCCGCCTACATATATATATATATATATATATATATATATATATATATATATATATATATATATATATATATATATATTAGTATACATATATATGTATATACTGTTTTTGACAGTATTTTATATGTGTGTATATATATTTTTATACTTAGTAAAAAATTTATATATTTATTTGTATTTATATAGATATATGAATATATGTATATATCTTCATATGTATATATATTTATACTATATATATATATATATATATATATATATATATATATATATATATATATATATATATATATATATATATATATACAATGTAAGTGTATGTATATATATATGTACTTTATAATTAAGTATTTTTCCTTACATATATATATGTAATTTTAAAACATATATATGTATATTTTCACTATGCATAATTTTACCATATTAAAATAATAATATTTATTTCTACCACTTTGTATTTTTTGTATATTTAAATTACTGCAACCATTTGGTGTCCAAGCCTAGCATGGGTATTTGGGCCCAAATGTGTTTTCACACATTCAAGACCTGTACAAGTCATATTGGACTTGATTCATGGCCTTGGGTCCTGTATTTGAACTTTGGTTCAAATTATATACATGGACAAAATATGCAGATAATTAATTATTGTGTGCAATATTGTTTTTGATTTTCTAAAAATACTTAAAGTACTGCTAAAATTATGGAAAAATAGTATTTAGATACTATGTTAAGTTAGCTAATTTAGTATAATTTTTGTAGTATTTAATTTGCTGTTTTGCCACTAGTTTGGCATATGAAACCAAAACTTATTTTCTGTATACTTAGGAAAACTGATTTTTATAAAATACTTGTACTGGTTAATAAATTCTCGAAAAATTATAATAAATTTCTATGATTAACAAGGATCACTTTGATACTTTACTTTAAACAAAACTAGACTTTTTGTCTATCTCTAAAATTGTTAGAACACAATGGTCTTTTGATTTATTTATTGATTAATTACGATTTGTAGCTTTTTGTGTTATTTTGAGTTTTAGCCGTGTTAAACCTCAACCCCTCACTAGTGTAAAGATCCTAGAAAGTTAGTTAAAGTAGTGTGTTACCCCACATTGGTCTCCTATGCCAAAGTCATCATTTTGGCTAGGTGCCCAGTCACAAGTCGTATTTCACCAATTAGTGTCCTAGTGTTTTAACTTAGTGTAAAAACTAAGTTATTGTATTTACTTCTACAGTGACGAGTTACCGGACATCCGTAGCACTGTTATCGCAGCTTGTTTTGTTTTGCTTTGCTAGAGGCAAGTACTTTCTACGAACTTTACATATTGTCACATAAATGAACTGCAAATCCCACCATGTTAAATGCTGATCCTTGGAGTAGCAAGTTAGAATCTCTACATGTTGTACTTCCAGTTACTACCATGCTTAGAACTGTCTTTATGTATCTCTCACATGATAGAATACGGGTTATGGGGAAAACTGATGGTAGAGTACGTGATCATGACCCCCCTATAGTAGCGAGCGAGGTCGCATTTTATATGCATACTTTGCCGTAGGCCATTATCCCGTATTTCTGTATGGATGTACACCTATGCTTGTTGACTTGTACGTATGTACATTTTATTTACATGTACCACAGTACATTGTACATCTATTGACCGATCACGTACTTGCTACAGTTTTAAACACTACATGTACATCTGTCTCTATGACATATGTATCCTTGCCATGATAGACTATGTGATGCCATGTTTCCAGTTATTCCTCACATGTTCATTTTCATGTTTCATATGCTAGTTTGCTAGATTCAGTACTTGCTCCCGTCCTGACAGGATAACGTTGTAGGTGTCCTTACTGAGGAGGAGTTACTCTGCGACACCTATTATGGGGTTACTACCGAGGACCCGGCTCTGCTTTACGAGGATGTTCCTGCGGGGAACCTCGCCTAGTTGTCTTTGTTTACTTAGACTTTTGAGAGTAGACATGTATTAGACTATATCTTTTTGTAACTGGACATGTATCCAGTTTTACTTTGCAGTTCACTTGTACTTGGACATTTTACTATATACGACGACTTTTGTGTTTGGAGCATTTATGATTCTTCTTCACTTATAGAACTGTTAGCACATTTAGTCTTATCCTGTTGTCTTTAGAACAGCTTACTACGTTTTATCTCAACGTAGGCCGGGCATGACTCGGCCTGGCCCAACAATTTGGGTAGCGGGTCGTGACAGCAACTGTGTGTTGAAAAAAACACAGAGGAGTTACCGCTCACTTGCAGTGATTGGACACTTACCTTTCAGTTGTTGCGTCCAACCAAACATCGAAAGTGCGGAGGTGGATGAGCACTTTCACTGAAAGTGCCACTTTCCTCGCCACTCTCCCCTAACCAAACAGCCCCTAAGTGATCTTGGTTGACTAGATGGACAAAATGATTGAAATTGATATAAAAAAAAAAGGTTGGGGGGGGGGGGGGGGTGGTTTGGACCGCAAACCGAACCGAACCGAAATTTCTTATTGGGTTTCGATTTCGATTTTGGGCTTCAGTTTCGATCAAAACTAAAAATCGAATAGACTTGCAATTATGTAAATATACTCAATTCTATGCATATATTATAATTAAAATGTATATATTTTGAAAGTAACAATTCTATTTATGTGTTGAAACCAAACTTTGATAATTTAACAACTAGTCTAACTTTGGACACAAATACCAGTGTGTACAAAAATTATAATGTTTAATAGCATTTAACCACGATTTCATTGCGGACCCTACTCATTATACAATAGAAATACTCCAACCGAATAAACCGAATCGTTGTTCGGTTCGATTTTGGTTTTGGCTAGTTTCGGTTCAATTTCGGTTTTGAATTTTTCGAATTTCGGTTTATTCGGTTTTGACTATTTTGGTTCCGTTGAAACCGAATAAATCGAACGCTCACTCCTAGGTTGGATGGGAGTGGAATAATGAAAATTGAAAAAATTGTGCCAAATGCAAAATAATAATAATAATAAATTGGAGGATATACAAAATATCTACATCTTAAAGATATATAAAGAAGAAATAGTAAAAAGATGATTGTAGATATAGATAGGTTATCCACAAATTACATCAAATATGATGATATCTTCTTCTTTGTTGTTTTATCGAATTTTCAACACCTCGATGTGTGTGCACGTTATTTATTAAA
Source organism: Iris pallida (assembly GCA_029216955.1). Taxonomy (NCBI): domain Eukaryota; kingdom Viridiplantae; phylum Streptophyta; class Magnoliopsida; order Asparagales; family Iridaceae; genus Iris; species Iris pallida. The sequence goes on along the minus strand of JANAVB010008800.1, from coordinate 8,494,455 downwards.
TTTGCACATTTGGGATTAGTTTCCATTAAAAAAAAAGTTGTAAACGTAGGACTTTTTCATGTTCGTCGACCTTACGCAACAAACAAAGGAGTTGACTTCATATATTATTCGGCTACAAATAAAGTGTGCATTATTTAATAAATGTGTGCAATTGTGATTAGTTTGCTGCCTACAAAAAAGAAATTGGGTTGTAAACGCAAGACTTTTTCGTGTTCGTCGACCTCACGCAACAAGTACCGAGTTGGTTACATATATCATTCGGTTACAAATAACTAATCAAATATAATATTTAAACTTTTATTTAAAATTGACTCTTTGGAGACCAAGATCGTTATTGTGACCCGGATCCGGCTGTCTTTATCCAATGTCAATGGTAGTCCTTTTCTTCTGTTAGTACGATTTGGATTAGGCCTCGTTTGGTTCGCAAAATCTTCTGAGTTGGAAAAGAAAAGTGATTAATTTTTTTATGTTTGGATGTCAAAAAAAAATTGAGGAGGAAAAGAAAGTGATTTTCGATGGAAGGAAAATTAGAGAGGAAAGTGATTCCATCCATCCAGGAAGGAATCACTTTCCTACATTGAAGTAATCACTTTTCTTTCCAAATTCTTTGGCATTTCCAAACATCGGAAAGAAAAATCGGTGGAAAATAAAATTTTCCAAAGGAAAATAAATGACAAGGAATTGATTTCCTTTTCCTTCCATTCCGCGAACCAAACGAGGCCTCATTTGGATCGCAGAAATGGGAGGAAAGAAATCAATTCCTTGTTCAATTTTTTTTTAATTGTAATTCTTATTCTTTTTTGTTCTGTGTTTGGGAAGGTCAAAAATTTGGGAGAAAAAATGAAACCCTATAGTGAGAAAGTGAATTCCTAGATGGATAGAGGGAACCACTTTTACTCCATTTTTTCTTTTCTTTGGGAATAATTTTTCTTTTCCAAACATTTTCTTTGACATCCAACCATTGTAAAGAAATTACTTAAGTCATAATTCCATGAACCAAACATGATCTAAATTCTTGTTCGGTATGAAGTCGTACATGATCTGAGTATATAAAAATTGTACTATTGTACATGAGTCCAAAAATTGAAATGTTCTAAAAAAAAATTTGAACTTTCGTACATTATAATGTCAAAAAGAGAGAGATGTAATAGTTATATATTTTTTTAATATTTACATATGATCTTTAGGATGTCATAAACGAATCTAAAACCACATAAGAGCAGTTTCAATACCAAGAAGTTTAATATAAGGCCTTGTTCGGCTACCAGAATTTGAGATTGGGAAAGGAAAGTGATTCCTTTTCTATGTTTGAAAGCCAAAGAAAAGAAGTTGAAAAGGAAAAATGATTCGGATAAGAAAATAAGAAGAAAGTGGTTCTCCCCATTTGTATTTATTATATTTTTTTTTGACTAAAATATCCCTCCTCAGAAATATTATTTACCATTTTGTATCCATAATACCTTTTAGACAGAAATATTCCCGAGTAATAAATTTTCTCATTAGCAGAAGGGTATTATTAAAAAATTGAATTGATCTGTTTCATTTACTTACAAACACCAAACACTATAATAAAAAATAAAGATATATTTCGATTATAATTCCGGTCTTTTCAAATACTATAATTTTTAAAAGGAAAGAAAATAACACATAATTATTATTATTTTCCTTTTCTTTCCGTGAACCAAACGAGGCCTAAGAACAGAAAATTAAAAAAAAAAAAAAATTATGTATTTTATTGAGATTGTAGTGAACTGATTCGAGTATGATTCCTCTCATTGTAGAAAACCCGGACTTGCCTACCAACCAAAGAAAGCATCATTCTATTCGTATCGATCCCGGCCGTTCATTAACGAAGAAGGACGTATGCGATGGCGTACTCTTTGGGGCCACGAAAGATTCATTCACCTGTGGTTGACGCCCTCCCGTGTCCATTGTCCGCATGAATGAGAAAGAACCAGAGAGAAATCAGAAAGAAAAATGCAACCTACTAATCGAATAAAGCCCCTCAATTTTCTTCTTCTTTCATATCGACCATTTTAGACATTTTGCATTTACAAAAAAAAAAAAAAAAAAAAAAAAAAAAAAAACATAGTGTTATCTAGGTCCCTATATTGGAACTACATTCGAACACGATTTTGACCAATTAGGGTTCGATCCACAAAAAAACAAAGAACTACGTTCGAACACGATTTTTTTTTTTTTTTTTTGTGTTTAGAAATGTCAAAAAAATTGGAGGAGAGAGTGAATACTTAAAGGTGGAAAAATGAATGCTTGATTGGATACATAAAATCAGTTTGGGAATCATTTTCCTTTGCTCCTCGATTCTTTTGTCACCCAAATATAGATTTTTTTTTTTCCAAACCCATAATTCCGCGAACAAAATGAGTCCTAAAAGCATACACGATGGAATAGGTTTCTAGTGCCACTTTTGACTTTAGTTAAATTTTATAGCAATTGAATGTTGCATTAGACACTTGTACATACTTAAAAATTGTTAGAAAACTAAGAAACACTCCATATTTGGAGCACGTCCTACATTCTCTACATTAATTTATGGTCCCACCAAAATTAATTGCTTACCAAATAGGAAAGCAAAATAAAGAAAATCTCACCAATTATGGAAGGAAAATAAAGAGAGAAGAGAGAGAAAAAAGAGGGGGTTAATTTTGAGTATTTGTTTGGATACACTCCAAAAGTAGTAATTTACACAATTCTAGTAATTTGGAGTATGTGATTGGAGCACCGACCTACACTGCCATTAAATAATAATAATAATAATAATAATAATAATAATAATAATAATAATAATAATAATAATAATAATAAAATTGTTGAAATTTTGTCATCTATGTTGGCGAAAATTTAAATTCTTTTTCTTGTGAAATAATGCTATCTCTGTAGGCGAAAATTCAGAATATTTTTTGTGGAAGATGAATTCGACGTTGGCAGAAAGTGAACCTGTCAATTTTTTGCCAACAGCCATGACAGAACGTGTCTCTGCCACCAATTTTTACTAAATTCTTTTGTTTTACTTAATTTGGTTATTTTTTTTTATCCTTTGGCGCAAATCGTATGATTAATAAATGGTGGGAGTTGATATATGAAAAAGAGAGGAGGAAAAAGCCCTAATTTTTTTTGCAAAGAGAATAAGCACTTGTTTTGGGGTGTTTGCTGCAAAAGTTGCTAATTTGTTTAGCAGTTGGTAACTTCCACCGAGGAAATCAAGTCTATATAAGGGCATCATAGAGGGTCACGCCGAAGGTCATCTAAGTCTGAACAATTTTCCTTCAAAAGAAGAAAAAAAAATTCCCAGAGAAAGAGAGTAATGGCAGCGGCGGCAGCAGCAGGAGGAGCGGAACCAGCAGCAGTGATCGGCTGCCACACCATGGATGCATGGAACCAGCAGCTCCAACTGGCCAACGAATCCAAGAAGCTGGTATATCTCTCTCTCTCTCCCCCTCTCTCTGATTTGATTGATTTTTGATGATGATGGTATATAATTATTGTTATTATTTTTTGTTTAGATTTGATGATCTAGTCTTCTTTATCATCGTGTTTGATTGTCTGGATCTAAGGATTTTATTTTATTTTATTTTTCTTTTTGTAGGTAATAATTTGTAGTATGGGTTTCGTAAATAAATGGCGTTCTGGTGTTGGTTTGGATGATATATTTCTTTACGTTGTTCTTGTTGTTGGCTGAGTTAATTTTTGTTTAGGTTGATAAGTTGGTTCTTGTTTTATTATTGATCGAGATCTCATACATTTGTATTTTGATTTTTTTTTTTTTTTGGGATTTTTTGCATTTTTTTGTAAATAGATTTGGCCCCATTTTTTCTACAGGTAGGATCTGTTTTGGTCAAAGCCACCGACCGTGCTCAAGGGACACGGACACCAAACTCTCGACCGCACATAGTTTGGTGCGTCCTAGTGTTTTTTTTTTTTGTAGAGCGTATGCTTCGTGTCCAACGTGGGTCCGACACGGCCGGACGTGGAAACCGGCACCGGATTTTTGTAATTTCCGTGCTTTATAGCCAACCTTATCATCCTATCAGTGTCGCCTACCAAAAAGTAATACTATTTAATTTAATTCCTTGTGTTAATAATCAAGCTTGTGAAAATCTCTAGGCGCTAGTCGGGCGGGCACCCACTGCCTAGTCCACGCCTAGACGGTCGTCTTGGCGGCCATCTAGATCTATGCGGCTCAAAAATAAATAAATAAAATTCAAAAGTCCTGATGAAAATTGCAGAAAAAATCCATAAAACCCCAAAACATGCATAGTCGACGTTGGGGGTCTAAGCTGGCACCTAGGCGGGCATCGGGAGGACACCAAGCGCCTAGCGCCTAGACGGCCGCCTAGAACTCCTTTTAGAACAATGCTAATAATATTTTGTCCTATAGTTCATAAGAATGCAATTAGAAGCATGGCCGTTTCTCACATTCGAAGGAACCTTTACAAGTACTAAAAGGGCCTTTATTTTTAACCACTCTAAAAAAGGTATTTTTCTGACATTTTATAAGGGTCATGTTATTGCAGTTTCTAAAAAATAGGGATGTCTAAATCTAAAAATGGACATTTCACATTAGTATTATATACAGGTTAAAATTTTGGGGCCCTGTGCGATCACACGGGTTGCACATGCTCAGAAACGGCCTTATTAGAAGTTTTGCTTCGGTACGAAACCAAAGCTTGTTGTTGCTGCAAATTCAGTAAGGAACTGAAAATCCTCTTTAATAAGTTCAAAAAAAAAAAAAAAAACTTGTATGGATAATACTTGTTTCAAATTTGTTTTAGGGTCAAAAACAAGTAATAAGATCAGAATGAGTTCTTTAACTTTGGAAATATTAGGTTATGTTAATATCACTGTTTGATTATAATATTTCTTGATGCCTATGCGTCTATCCACCGTATATGCATTGACTGACATTAACTTAGTTTTGATTCTTAGCGGGTTTTTTTGGTGTGTTGGCCTTGAAAATATACCTAGGGTCGTTTCAGAGCACGTGCAAGCAGTGCGGCCACATGGCCGCCAAAACTAGAAGGTTCCAAAAATTTTAATCTCCGTATATATTATTAATGTGAAATCTCCATGTTTAGATTTAGGCCTCCCTATTTTTTAGAAACTGCAGTAACATGGCCCTTAGAATGTCAAAAAAGCCTTTTTTTAGAGTGGTTAAAAAAGGACATTTTTTTAGTATCTGTACAGGACCCTTGGAATGTCAAAACGGCCATGCCCACATCCTCCATGTGTAGGATGTCAATAACTTTGTCTACTGAATGAAAATTATTCAAAATTTTGTGCCATGTCTGTGTGGCATTGTGTCGGAGACCTATTTGGCACAAGACAAACACTCAAAAATACACCAAGACACATCAAAATATGTGTGATGTCTGTCCGCACTGTCGGCTTGTATTTGTGTAACCAAATATATTTGGGATTTATTGGGTGCTTATTTATAGCTAGTTAAGGGCTTGATTTTGCTAGATATGCAATCATTTAAACAGTGGTATTTCTCCTAAAATTGAATGGTTGTAAGTAAGTCCTCTGCTACTTTTCCCGTTACTGCTTCTTTTGTTAGTGATACTCTACCTTTACCTTGGTGTGTGTATACTTTTTGCTTGTTTTGTTAGTGACATTCTACCTTTATCCTTGGCGTGTGCATACTTTTTGGATGGTTAGGGTGGGTGTTACTATGAGGTTATGATGTTCCATACAAGTATCTAACTGTACTTTTGTGTACTGTAACTTTGCTTTTGGTTGCTCCTGTTATTGACTTATTCACAGTAAATGTTATCATGTATACTCATCTTACCTTTGCCCCTTTGAAGTATTATTGCATGTGGTAAAGTGACCCTCTCTGCGACAATAGATTGAGTTTGAGAGGAACCTGTGCTAATACATGTGATTTATATCTTTTTCAGACCGAGGTGGCCCTTTGCGATGTTATTTATATTTACATTTGAATTGTTGTGAACTAGTTTGTTTTTTTCTATCCATCGATATGTTTCATTACCTACATAAATCTCTTGTTTAGCAGTACTTTCAAGTCTTCCCCCGCTACTGCACAAGGTATTGGGTGAACCTTCAAATTATTTGGTTGGAAATTGTTATACTCTTGAGTGAATAAGGGGCTAGCAAATAATATGCCACGTCTTACAGTTTCTTGGCACATTTTAGGATATCCAACATCTGCTGCTTCTTTCATCAATGATAATTATGAAAATCGAAACAAACAATACTGTCATGGTCCTTTCAGCTATCTTATCCTCTTCTCCTTTAATAGTGTGCAGTTTACAATATCTATGCCTTATCTCAACACTGCCTTCCAAATCTCTTATCTTCTCATCTGCATTTACGCTTTCCGTTATATTTTGCTTCCAGTTTTGATTTCTGGCTTTGACTCTGCTTTGCTTTATACTCTTCAATCACCTTTGTGTCTGGCTGTCTTGTTAATATACATACGAGGACTATTTTTTGGAATTAAGAGCATGACAAACGTTCAAAGCCAAGTATGAACGAATTAGATAACTAATATCCATTCATAGTCAGATTTTTTATGACCTATTTGTGCCCGAAAAAGGTTATTGTGACAAATAAAAGCATTATTTTCCTTTTATAATAATTCACCGTCAAAGAAATGAATAATTTATTGCTTTAGTATCCTTATCTTTTTGCCTGTAAAGAACATCATTTGCTTGCGGTCATATTTGTTTTAGGGTTCTAATTTGGCGACACTGGTATTTTAACTTGCTACAGGTGGTGGTTGACTTCACTGCTACCTGGTGCGGACCTTGCCGCATGATGGCCCCAATTTTTGCTGAACTGGCCAAGAAGTTCACTGATGTTATTTTCCTTAAGGTGGATGTTGATGAGTTGAAGGTAGCTAGCCCTTAACACACCATGTTACTGTGTCATTGTAGAACCGACGCATCCTACTGTCCTTCTAACAAGTTATTTTATGGCAGGATGTGGCCAGGGACTGGGCAATCGAAGCAATGCCCACCTTCGTGTTTGTGAAGGAGGGTACTATTTTGGACAAGGTTGTTGGTGCTCGCAAGGATGAGCTGCCAAAGAAGATCGAGCTGCTCAAGTGAGATATGGTTGAGCCTTTCATATAATAAAAAAAATTGAATTTCGTGTAATAATTTGCGATTAGGGCTCTCTATCGACTATGTGAAGTTGGAGTCTTGCTTTTATTCTGATATAAACTTGGTGCATGTGGTAATGAATGTGGTTCAATTTGGAATCAGTTAAATGCTTGCTATAAGCGTGGTTTCGACTATCAGTTGGAATGATTTTAGATTTCTGGGGAATTCTTGGTCATCTATTATCTACCACTGTCCTGCAACATTTGGACTTGTGCCTTTACTATAAAATGCAAATCGCTTGCATCAATAACAGGGCATGATGCATATATATGATCCTATGAGAAGGAAACAGACTCCATTGCGATCCACTTCCTATTATTGACAATAATCTGCTTGTTTATTTGGTTAGTTATGATTATTGAGATTGACAGATTTGGAGGTGCCATTATATGTATGTTGTAACGCAAGCAATATGTCGCGGACTTAGTGTTTTTGTCCACACTTCGATGACCCGTATGGCATACAAGCTTCTTACTCGAAGACATGTGCCAGCCTTTTCCAAACGGCTGTGTTTGATTGGGCTTTTTTTTTCCATGGAAAATATTTTCATCATAAATTTTCCACCAATTGTAGTGTTTGATAGCTTATATTTTCCATGGAATTATTTTCCAAAAAACTATTATTTTCCATATTTTCTTCAAAAATGGTGGAAAATAAAGCTTGTCCAACCCATAGGAAAATATCATTTTCCATGGAAAATAACTATTTTCCGTGGAAAGTAATGACAATCAAACACCCAAATTAAGTTTTCCATGGAAAATTTTAAATTTTCATGGAAATTTTTTTCTAGGAAAATAATTCCATGGAACTAATTTCTTTTCCACACATTTTCCACCTTGCAATCAAACACACCCTAAGCAAAAGAGAGAGACTGGATGTTTGAAATTTTCACTATAAAGATTGTATTGTGCACCTCTGGGTATGATTTTTGGTTGTTGGGATATAAGATTTCATTTTCCTCATATAATCCGTGACAAATAGTTTAATATCATAGTCCCATATCATCAATTTTTTTCTAGTTGAAAAATTACTATTATTACTTAGAGCATCTCCAACCCTATTGTCTTGTTTTGTATTGTAAATCCTATGTGGCATGAGACATAAGACAATATCTTTCCTTTGTGGCAAGATGATATTCACACAAGACAATGAGATAAAAATATGTTCTCCAATGCAAAAGTTTGAGAAGACAACTGTGTTTGATTGGGCTTTTTTTCCATGAAAAATATTTCCATCACAAATTTTCCACCAACTGTAGTGTTTGATAGCTTATATTTTCCATGGAATTATTTTCCAAAAATCGATCATTTTTCATATTTTGATCTAAAATGGTGGAAAATGGAACTTGTCCAACCCATAGGAAAATATCATTTTCCATTGAAAATAACTATTTGCTGTGAAAAATAATGGCAATCAAACACCCAAATTAAGTTTTCCATGAATTTTTTTTTAAATTCTATGGAATTTTTTTTCCTAGGAAAATAATTACATTGAATTAATTTCTTTTCCACATATTTTCCACCTCGCATCAAACGCACCCTAAATTTTTTTTTTTTCAACTTCCAAGACAACTTTTTCACTTATTCTTCTTTATATATATATTTTTATTCATAATTGATGATGTGGATATAAAGTCATTGTGAAGTACATTGTCTAGATCTAGACAACCAACTTCACATTCTCCTTGCCATGTCAACTTCACAATTTATTTCACATTTGCATTGGAGAAGTACTTTTGAAAAAAATGCTTGTCATTCCTATGTGGCAACCATTTTTTCCAAACTCACAATAGGGTTGGAGATGCTCTTAGGATATGTACTATATTTCTTAGAGAAAGATAATTAAAAGAAATAATCAATTTTTAATATCAAAATTAAATACTTTATAATAGTAATTTTTTTATACTTAAACTTCAGTTTTTTTTTAATGAAAGAAATCGTTATTAATGCCTGCTGTGCTGAGGGATAAAGTCAGATTTAGAATTATTGTAGCTTGGTGGTGGTCGATCAAGTTGAAGCTTTTAAAAAATATCAGAATACCCCTAACGTTTATCTAACTATTAAGGGACTCCCTCCAAAAACAATGTATCTGAATGGTGGGCCAAGGGAGCATAACCGGGTTGATCGAGCATGGGACAAAGTCTGGCCGGGTCACTAACCAGACTGGATTGGGCCGGGTCGATTAGTTTTTGCGGATAGGCTCGACTCGGATCAAATTTTGCGGATAGGTCCGACTCGGATTAGTTTTTTTGTACCGAACTCGATTGGCTCTTGTGGTTACCGAGGAGAGGTATAAGATCATGACTGAGTGACAAAATATCAGTGGATCTAACCACGTGGGCGTATTAATCCTTCCATTTATTTGGTGGGAGTTGGGAGACAGTGAGTCCAACAGATATGCAATACAGCGTGCACAAAGTTCCGTGCGTATCGTCGGGCATCTCAAAAAAATAGTTTTTATGGATAGGTCCTCCCTAGATATTAAATCCAATAATAATAATAATAATAATAATAATAAGATTTTGAGTGGACCGGGTCGGGGCCAACCCATTCCGGATTTAATCGGATTGGGTTTGGATTTTTTTTTTTTTCTGGAAATCTCATGCACACATGCAATTGGGGGACTCGAACCTTGCCGTTGTCCGCACTACTAGACTAGTGGCACCATGTAGGCACAGAGAATAAATCCAAAACAATAAATAAATAAATAATGTAACACTAGATATTTACCACAGTACCGGCCCCCTTCCCCACACAGTCCTTTGCAAAAGAATATGACGAGCTCCTCCTCTTCTTCCCGAAAGGTGCGATTTTTCCTCCAAAATTTCCCATTAAATTCTCTATCCCCAAATCGATTTCTGACCTAAGTTTGATCCCCAGGGCCTGAGCAAGATCGCGTGCAATCGACTCCAGAAGGAGCTGGTCGAATGGCAGGTCAATCCCCCCTCCGGATTCAAGCACAAGGTCACCGACAACCTACAGAGGTCAGAGAAATTAGGGCTAGGGTTAGGTTATCTTTTTTAATGATTTATAGTGTTAGGGTTTTGATGTCTTGGGATGGTTTGATTCAATAGGTGGGTGATTGAAGTGAGCGGGGCGGCCGGGACGCTGTACGCGAACGAGACGTACCAGTTGCAGGTGGACTTTCCGGAGCACTACCCCATGGAAGCGCCGCAGGTGATAAAAAAAGATTCGATTTTGATGATGGGGTGTTGTTTATCTATGTGAAAGTTGAGATCTTTTCTAACATTTCTAGATTTAGTAATCTATGTCTATTGGAAAGTTGAAACTTCCCTTCGCATCGCACCATTGGAGTGATTGAAATATTGGATTTTTCTGATCATTTTAATTGTAAAAGTTTGGGTTTTGACTCGTGGCAGGTGATTTTTCTCAATCCGGCGCCGATGCATCCGCATATATATAGTAATGGACATATCTGCCTAGGTAATCTCCTATTTCTGATCATTTTTTAAAATCCTATTAATCTTTTTGAGGTTGTTCTTTGCTTGGATGATTGGTGTATGTCTTTTCTCTTGCTAGTTCTTGTTTATGCGTTGTTAATTGTACCAAGTTGATAATAGCCTCTTTCATTTGTTGTGGTTAGTTGGAACTTTTGGTATTGCATCACTTGGTTGATCTTCGCTTGTGATTATGGATAGGAATCATGCCGCAAGAAATAAGATTTTTCTTGCAAGAGCTACCTTCTTACCTAGTAAATGATCTTGATGGATGTTTACTTTCTTCATGTTTTTTGTTTGTTTATTTGGTTTGTGTGTTAATTGTAGTGTTTCTTCTATGTACACTTTCTTTAGTCCCAAGTCAGTAATTATGTACCAACGAGGAAGGCTTTCCTCCTACAAGGGCCAGTTTGTTTCCCATTCAGAACGGAGCGTTTACCGTTTCTGATTGAGTATTGGCGAAAATGGCAATCCGATTCCGAGCCGCATTTGGTTCGAAGTGTTTGTCGTTTTCGCCAAATGCAAACGTCAGATTCGGAAAATGTTAACTGCTGGAGAGAGCACCAGTGGGAACGGTCGACGGTCGACGCTGGATGCTACCATAAGTTTCCACTTGTGCACATGCACCCTTCTTTTGTTGCTAGCTGCATAATTTTTCGGAATGCACGCTGGAGCATCCCAATCTAAACTGTCCTTGTTTAGTAGAGGGACAGGTAAATTGAGAACCCATTGCAGAACTTCATGACTTTGTGGATTCCTTGGGAAGGGCTCCATGTGATAGTGTATTGTTGAGCTCTCACATGTAGGTTTAAAACCCATTAACAAAGCACAGGAGAAGATGATGTGGTGTCTGCAAAGTTGAAGGGGAAAGTGAAGAGGAGAGGCAGTGTTGTTTGTTTTTATTTCTCAATTGTTTTCTCTGATGGGATTAATGGGTTTAGTTAGTTGTTGGTAACGGTTACTGGTCTATATTGCATGGATTCGGCACGACACTTTTCATATATGGCGACCTGGATGTCACCTATTTTGGTGTGTCCGTGCGTCCAATACGTGTCCGGCATGGCACGACACAAACACATCATGCATTTTGGAGTCTCTGTGCCTCTTAGTCACTAGTGCTGGTGTGATTATTATGGGTCTTGTTTCTACGAAGTTGTGAGCTCCATCACATTGAGAAAGCATCATATAGGGAAAGGATTTCTATTGTTCGGAAATGGTCTAATTAGAGCTAACAATGGTAATAGGTAGCCCGTTAACCCAACCCGATTTTTTTTTAAATGGAGTTTAATGTAGAGAAGAAAATCCAAATGAATTTTGGGTTTAATTTGGGTATGACAAATGAAACCAAAATGTTTGTGGGTTGGGTTTTATCATTGTTAAAGCCAAAAAACTTCTCTGATATATATCCTATTAACTGTAGTCAATTTCTAAAAATCATTTAAGGAAAAAAATTGGCTTCTATGTCAAAAACAGAACCGAATGACTTTTTGGTTGCGTATGGATAAAATAAATTGAACTTGACATATTTTTGGGTTGGATTTGATTTAACATGGATCCGATCCGAACTCGACCAGTGGACAACTTTAGTTCAAGTGTGTAGGTGAAAATGTTTTAATTTGTCAGATTATAATATATGAAAGGCGGGTACTTCAATTAGGAAGGCATACCCATACCGTGTACTTATTGTTATTAATACTCGTCAGGTACTCCTTTGGTACTTACCACATACGTACCCAAAATTTTTTTAATCTTAATTTCAATTTTAGTTTTAGGTATTTTGTGGGTACTTCTTGGTACTTTATGGGTACTTCCTAGTGCAAATAATTGGTTATCACCTTATCCTTTAAAATATAAGTTTGGTACTTTTGTTTTAGAACTCAATTTTCTTTATTTTTAATCTTCGCTACATAGTTTTCAAACTAAAATTTTAGTACTATGGTGAAAGACATTTCGCTCTTACTTTTACTTATGAAGCCATGAAGATGCATTACTAGTCTTTTGTCTCCCGCTGGGGGAGCCCCACCAAAGCCCCAAGCACCCCCCTCCCCCGCGCCATCGGATCGGGGGGCCCACGTGGGGCCCGCGCGTGCCTGCTCGATCCAACGGTGGAGGGCGATGGGGCTCCCGATCCGGACCCATATATATATATATATATATATATATATATATATATATATATATATATATATATATATATATAAACTGATGGGCGATCGGGTCTCTCCACGCGACCGGCTAGGGTTTCCCCGAGGCCACCGGACCCCCTTGCCGGCGGGGAGCGGGCCTCGGGGAAGCAGGGCGGCGCCCCCCCGGCGGTGGGGGCGGGCTGGAGCACTTCCGGGGGGGTCGGGCGGACCCCCCGACGCAGGTGCGGACACCGGCGCCCCCCAAGGCGGTGGGGGGGGTGAGGAAACACAGGGGGGGCCGGGCGGACCCCCCCGGCGGTCGCAGCCCCTCCCGGGCGGTGGTGGGGGGACGGGATCAACGGGAGTTGTGACGGGGATGTCAAATCCGTTGCGGGGAGGTTCCATTGCTACGAACTTCGAGTTCGGAGCGGGCTTCGGATCTCTGGGGAGCCAAACGGACGGAGGGGGATGGACGACGGTTACACGCCGTCGTGGGACGAAATCCGGGGGGAAGACGGGAGGTGGACAGGGTCAGGTTAGGGTTCGCTATTCTGATGGTCGTCAGATTGGGTCAGGGTCTCGGCCATCTGGACGAGGTCCGGGGTGGCTGCTGGGAGATCGGTGGGTTGGCGGCCAAAGGCGACCGCGGCGGCCAAGGGAAAGAGTAAGGTGGTGGATCCGGATGCTCAGAGATCGGGGACTCCTCGTCCGGAGGTTACCCCGAGGCCTCTTGGGACGAACACCCGGCCTACTGGACGGTCCTGGGCTGATATCTGCAACCCAGTGGGGCCGAAATCCCCCACATTGATGGAGTACGTCCCGCCAATTAAGGTAGGGAGGGGTCTCCGGACTTCCTTCCCTGCGGAGGAGATCCAGAAGGTGACAGCGTACTGGGAGAATACCCTCGTCTTGTACGTATTAGGCAACAAGCCTTTCTACGGGCATATTAGGGGCTATCCTGCGCGTGTCTGGCAGCCTAAGGGGAGCATGGAGTTTTATGCCCGCGAGAACGGCTTCTATTATGTGAAGTTCGGTCTGGCGGAGGATGTTGCTAGGATCCTTCAAGGCGGCCCCTGGACGTTCGACGGCAGGTTGATCATTCTCAAGGAGTGGACCCCAGAGCTTCGCTGTGAGAGGGAAGTTCTGAATGCCATCCCTGTTTGGATTCGCTTCCCTGAGTTCCCGGTTAGGTTTTGGAGCATACCGTTGTTGATGCGGTTGGCCAGCTTGGTGGGCACCCCGATCAAGGCAGATGATGCTACTGCCTTTCGGTCGCGGTTGATGTACGCTAGGATCTTTGTGGAGATTCGGGCTGGGGGGAGCTTCCGAAGACGGTGGAGTATGAGATCCCATCTGGGGAGGTGCTTACCCAGAAGGTGGAATATGAATGGGTTCCACCTACCTGCTCACGGTGTTCTTGCTTCGGACATCTGGCTAGTGCATGTTCGGAGGTTGGACCTCCGGTGGCGCCTACTCTCCCTCCTAGGGAGGTTCCAGAGGCTCCCTGTGATGTGGATCTCAGAGATGATAGTGGCGCGGAGGTCTTGGAGGGGGAGGTTTCACATCCTGTGAGTGATGCTGGTTTGAGACTCGTTGTTTCTACTCAGCTGGCTCCCTCGTGTGGAGGGCGGACCACTTGCCAGGGGCTGAGTAGTAGTATAGTTACTAGAGGTATGGCGGCGTCGGAGATTGAGGCACGAGAGGATGGCGGATCGTCTGGAGGGCAGGTTTACTGTAGGAAGAGGCGCGCTGTCGGCATGTTGAGGGATGACCCCTCATTGGTGGTGGATCATACTTCGGACAGAGAGGAGGCGGTGTGTGTTGACAATGCTGCCTGGGCGTTGGTTCTATCTCAAGTCGCTCCCCAACAGGCGGTTCCGTCTGGGATGGAGGAGGACTCTTTAGCGACGGGTGCGGCACTTCCCCCAGGTGCTGATCCGGGAGTTTTCCAGGGGGACCCCACCTCTCATTAATTAATGGCCATTATTGCCTGGAATGTGAGGGGGACATGTTCGCTAGGGAGGTGGAGAGAGAGATGTGGGGTGCTCCACAGAGAGAAGTGTGACATTTCTGTTATTTTAGAATTCAAGATCAAAGGGGAGAAGACCCTTACTCGGCGGACCCCTTCTCATTGGGCCCAGCTGTACAACCTGGCCCTTTGTGACATGGCCAAGATTTGGGTTCGCTGGAACTCGAAGAGTTGGGATGGTGACTTGATCTTGATGACGGAGCAGTTGATTGCCATCTCCTTCGTGAACAAGGGTGGCTTCCGGTTCTTACTGGGGGCGGTCTACGGCCACAATGACAGAAGGAGAAAGGAGTCACTATGGAGCGACATCTCTCGTGTTTCCGTTGCTGCTGAGTCGTCGTGTCTCCCTCTGCTCTTGATCGGGGACTTCAACGCTCTTATGCATCATGGGGAGAAGCTGGGTGGTCGTCCGGTTCCAGATTCTATCCTTTATGATTTTCAGAGATGCCTCCTGTTTGCGGGGCTTCGGGAACTGTCTCGCTCAGGCTTCATCTGGACTTGGCACAACAAAGCAACTCACAACAGGGTTGCTTGTTAGCTTGATCGAGCTCTGGGCAACGGGGAGTGGTTCCGTCACTTCCCCAACTCTTCGGCTGAGGGTCTGGCAGCCGGGACGAGCGATCACTCCCCCATCAAGGTTGGCTTCTCTGCTCGATCTCTTGGGAAGTCCCGTCCGTTCACGTATAACAACAGTTGGTATATCTCGGAGGGCTACCTAGAGGCTGTCGCAGAGGGGCTGTCTAGCGGTCAGGAGGGGACGGCTCAATTCCGATTGGTTCGTCGCCTCAAGGCCACGAAGAGAGCTCTCAGGAGTTGGGTGCAGGGGTTGCCCAAGACCATACTAGAAGATAAGGAGGCTGAGTTGAGATCTTTGCAGCAGGATTTGTAAACTGACATGCTTAATAGAGATCTGGCGGCTAGAGAGAAGGAGCTGATTGGAGTAGTCAACATTCTAAGGCTGCAGAAGGAAATTAGCTCGTCTCAGCGAGCTAAATGTTCCTGGCTGAAGGATGGAGACCGGTACTCCAAGTTCTTTTATGACGTTATCCGGACTAGACAGAATCAGAATCACATATCCCAGCTTCTTGATGCGGATGGCACTCTGGTGGGGACGCCGGCTGAGATACAGGGCGAGGCTGTCAGGTACTATTCTGATTTATATTTCCAGACTGACTACATGTCCGTGTTCCCAGAGATTGTTACGAAGCGGTTGGTGACTCCATTTGGGAATAGCATCCTACTTGCCCCTGTCACATTGGAGGAGGTGGAATCTATTGTCAAGGTGGCGGACCCCAACAAGGCCCCTGGTCCAGATGGCTTCAGCAGTGGGTTCTTCAAGCGCCATTGGAATATTCTGAAGCTTCAGGTCGTGGAGGTGGTCCAGGGGTTCTTCACTAAGGGGATGCTTTTGAATGAGCTGAATCACACTTTCCTGACCTTGGTGCCTAAGAAGGAGGGCGCGGCAGCATTGGCAGATTTCAGACCTATTGCATGTTGTAATTATCTTTATAAGTTAATTATGCACCTTATGTGCTGGCGGATGGAGAGAATCATGCAGGACTTGGTTTCTCCAAACCAGGCTGCGTTCATCAAGGGGAGGTCGATTGCAGAGCATAGCCTCCTGGCACATGAGATGGTGAGAGGATTTAGCAGACCCGGAGGGGAAAAAGCTTGTGTTAAACTGGACCTGAGGAAGGCGTATGACATGGTCAATCGCGACTTCCTCTGTCATTTGATGTCTGTCATGGGATTCGCGGATCACTGGGTTGCGTTGATCAGGGAGTGCATCACGTCCCCTACTTTCTCAGTTCTCATCCAGGGCGTTCCTTATGGGTACTTCCAGAGCAACCGTGGGCTTAGGCAAGGTGACCCATTGTCTCCTTACCTGTTCACGCTTGTGATGGAATACTTTACTTGTTTGATGGACCTGGCAGTGTACCGTGGACGGCTGGTGCCTCTGTTTAGGAGGATGGACCCTCCAGTTACCCACCTTATATATGCTGATGATCTACTGGTCTTCATCCAGCCTTCGACGATGGGGTTGCAGACGCTTGCGGGTATTATGGAAGATCTGAAGTCCTTCTCGGGTCTCCAGCTGAACAGGGATAAGAGTCGGGTCTACTTCAGTTTCCGGTGTTCCCAGAAGGAGGAGCGGGCTGATGTCCTGGGTATCGCGAGGAGTGATCTTCCGGTGCGTTATTTAGGAGTGCCCCTCACAGTCAATTATGCGCGGGATCAGGACTGCCAGGGCCTGATAGAGTATGTCCAGCGGCGAGTAGAAGGTTGGCAAGCCGTCGGTCTGTCTTTTGGCGGACGCATAGAGCTGATCAGATTTGTGATCTCGGCTGTGGCTCATTTTTGGCTACAGTCCATCCTCCTCCCGGTGGCCACTATTTGGCGAGTGGAACGTCTATGTGCTGATTTCCTTTGGAGGGGGGGTATGCATGCGATCTCGTGGGAGCAGCTCTGTCGTCCCAGGAAGGAGGGAGGTGTGGGGCTCAGGCCGTTGCTGGAGATCAGGGAGGCTTCAGCGCTCAAGCTGGCCTGGAGATTCATTAGCGGGGGGTCTCTCTGGGCGGACTGGATGCACAGCAGATACGTGCAGCAGAGCAATTTTTGGACGTGTTCTCCTGATAACAACCATTCTGTCACGTTCAAGACTGTCCTGAGACATAGGGGTGTGCTCAAGTCTGCTATCCGGACGGTCATGAAGGATGGGTCGGGTACGGACCTCTGGCGGGACCCTTGGATAGATCGGCGTTCGTTGTTAGACATCAGGGGATCCCCGACTCACACGGAGGACATGCGAGGTCTGACGTGTAGTCGGATCTTACGAGATGGAGAGTGGAGGCCGGAATCTTACCGGTTCACTGAGGAGCTGGGAGGGCTCATTATGTCTACGGTCATTGATCCGGCTTTGCCTGCGAATCGGTGGAATGGGAGCCGACTGGAGCATCTTCGGGCTCGGGGGAGTTCCAATTCCGTAGTTGCTACAATCTTATCCGGCACACTTTTCCTTTGAGTTCTGATTACGAGTTCGTCTGGTGTAAGGGCCTGGCCAGGAAGATGCAGTTGTGTGTTTACAAGCTTCTTCTGGGTCGTCTCTTGACGAGGGATCGCCTGAGTTCTTTTGGTGTGCCAGTGCCGGACCCCAAATGTGTGCTTTGCTGTTTGGAGCCTGAGTCTATTAAACATATCTTTTTCGAGTGCACTCTGGCATGGCAGATATGGTCGGAGCAGAGTCGGGTATTGGGAGTGTGCGCCTCTGGGAAATACATTGGGGACATCATTCCGGTGATACGAGATAGCAGGGGTCGAGGTCATGACTGGTTCCGTACAGCCAGAGTTCGACTGGCGGCTGCGGTTTGGCATGTTTGGCGGGAGCGAAACCGCCGGATCTTTGAGGGACTAGTCACACCTCCGGTTGGCATTCTCCATAACATTGAGTTTGATGTAAACGCTATGGAGAATGGATGAGTGTTTAGTGGGAGTCCCACTCAGTTTGTATGTTGTATGATTATGACTTTTCATTTGGAATAAAATTTACCTTTTTCCAATATATATATATATATATATATATATATATATATATATATATATATATATATATAAACCGTACCCGTACCATGGATTTTTTAGAAATCGATGTACAAGGTACGTAGCATACCGGGTACTTGTACCGGTACCTATGCTTCATATTTTATAATTGTTTTAATGGTCCAACTAACATTTTGAATACATTAGTTTTTGTTTATTGTATTCACATGATAATTGGTATACAATTTTTTATAATAGGGAAAGAATAAATTTACCCTATTCTACAACAAGTTGTTCGAGATGTGGTTCCTATAACGAGGAAAGACGACTACAAACATACAAGATTTATAGTGATTCAAAGTTTTTCGTCTATGTCCACAATCACACGTTATTTTTATTATTTAGAAAGAGTTACGATTACAAGAGATGAAGTCCTATTTATAGGTTGATATTAAGACGAGCACTAACTTCAGCACACTTACCAAACTACCCCTACTAATGTAGGGTACAAAAAGAATTGATCCGAATAAGCAGTAGGGAATCTAATCAAAGTTCCATAATCTTTAACACAAATGTCCTTTTATGTAATTTATAGGTAAAATGACACAACTTATTTTTCATTTAAAAATTGTGAAGCAGAACAATTTGTTTGGCATTTGGTGTTGTTATTTGACGTTGGTCGTCTGGCGTTAGTGTATTTCAAATGGTAACCAAACTAGCCCTAAATATGTATTCAAAATTTCAAACCATCTTAGTAATGCATCCCATTGAGTTGAACCTCATACTCAACATGGTATCAGAAGATACAAAACTAGGTTCACTCTATACCTAGCTCTCTATATTCCATTAAAATTTCTAGCCCAAATCCTAACTCTATAACCGACCCCAGTTCTATACGAGCCCTCCCATCTCCCCGTGGTCACTGCAATGCCATCTCCTGATGACCCTTCTCGCCCCTTACAGAGCCTGTATTGCCACCAACACCCTCCAAGCCTCACCCCGACCTCTTGCAGCTGCAACAAGCATTTGAAAACCCCTCCAAGCCTCAGCCCGACCTCTTGCAGCTGCAACAAGCATTTGAAAAACATAATAGCCTTAGGAAACTCTAGATTCCAAAAAATCCAGCCTATGGATGTCGTCCCTTTTGTTGGTCTTCACAAATCAGATATCTATGGCTTGGATGTGTAGATACTTTCTCTTTGCAACCCCTCGGTGATATCAACTGTGATCTACCATCGATGACTCTACTGCTACTACTTGCCTGTCGTGATATGTTTAGTATTTATCATATTTGATCCCATTACCTGCTTCTAGATATTACGGCATATTCTAGTCCTACTAGTTCTGATTCCAAGAAGTTGGTGTGATTGTCAAGTTGGATGGAATCAACTATTTTCTTTGGTCTCAAGCCTTTTGACTCTTTATTGGTTCTCAGGTGAAGCTACATCATCTTACTGATCCTCTAGTCGACGACTTGACCAAGATTGCTACCTGGTAACAGGGATGGGTACTGTGTCATGATGTCATTTATGGATGATATGGTGCCTCAGATCAGATATAATATGATGTTTCTTATTATTATATTTGGGGACCTTCATGGAGATGTATTCTCATGGGCCAAATGTTCACCGTTTTGATTTATATGTGCGTATTTTATCCCTCAAACGGGGCAACTTCTCTTCCATGTCAAAGTACTATACATCCTTGAAATGGATGTGGGAAGAACTCAATGTGTATCATCTTCTTACTGGTGATTATTTACTTTGAATCACCGGAGGGAAGAGTTTGGTTGCCAAGTTCTTATCTGGGTTGGATAGTTATCTTTTTATAGTTCGGACTTGGATCCTTACTGATAATATTGTTCTTTCGTCGAGGAGTGCCTTCTCTCAAGTTATGCATATTTCTCTATCATGATATTGTTGTTTCGTGGAGGAGTGCCTTCTCTCAAGTTATGCTTGTTTCTCTATCATGATATTGTTCTTTCGTTGAGGAGTGTATCCTCCTTCTCTTGAGCTACTATAGATTCAGATTCTGCACATATTAAGCTCGTGGTTGTAGTCATGGTCGTGACTCGGGGAGGCCAGTTATGTTCTTCTACGAGAAGAGAGACTGAACCCTCCCGAACTATTTGTCCATATACATACTGTGGTTGTACGAACAACTCTTTGGACTATTGCTGAATCAAGTTTTGGTAGGCCTGATTGGGCAAATCAGGCTACTATGTAGACCTCATTCCCAACTCGTGTACTTACTGTGGTTACATGAATTACTCATCGAACTACTGCTGAATTAAGTTTTGGCAGACCTGATTGAGCAAACCAGGCTACTATGAAGACCTCATTTCCGACTCCTGATTCTGTTGCTACTAGTCCTTGGATTGTTTCTACTTTCTAGCAAGGAATGTGAGCACCTTATTTGATCTTAGTCCTCTCGTACTGCAGTCCTGCTTTCACTTTGGTTACTTGTGCATTTCATGATTCTTCACATAAATATTGCATAATGGATTATGGTGCTTATACTCATGCAATAAGTGATTACTCCCATTTCTCTCAGTTAGCCTTTTATGTATTTGTTATACCTGTTTTTGTCACTAATGGATCTCTTTAACTAGTCATTGGCAAAGGACTGATTTAGGCCTCTCCCTCAACTTTGGATAATGTCCTCTATGTACCAAATTTTTTCTGTTACACTTCATTCTATTAGTCACATCACAATGTTCTTACACTACTTTGTGACATTCTTAACCTTCATTGTCTATTTAAGGATCTCCGGATGGGGGGTGGGGTGGGGTGGCGAGGATTAGTAGGGGATCCGAGAGACTAGTGGTTCATACTACTTTGATGATCGTCCTATATATGACTTGGTTACTGCTGCTACTTCCTCTCAATATGCTTCTTTTTAATGGCATAAGCGTACATCCCTTTATGCAGAAGCTCAAACAATTATCACTATTTGGTCAGTCTGTGTCCTGCATTGAGTGAGGTTTGTGGATTGGGCAAGGAAGTATCATCCTTCTTTTCCTTGTACAGTTGACAAGCGAAGCTTATTTCCGCTCGCCTTGCTTCCCTATGATATTTGGGGCGTACTCATGTTTTGGCTGGTGTTTGCTATTTTATCACTTGTATTGATGATCATTCTCACTTGACATACTTTTACTGGTGATCATTCTCGCTTGACATGAATGTCTATGTTAAAAAATCAATCTCAAGCCTTTGATATGCTTAAACTTTTCTACAGTGAACTAAAGATCCAATTTTCATTTGATCCCAGTTTTATAAATATAATGCCTGGGAATATATGAAGAATGATATTGATTGGTCTGCTTATTGTCTCTCTCTCATGGTATTGTTCAGACTTCTTGCTCATACATGTCAACAAAATGGTGATGCTAAAAGAAAAAAAAATGCCATTTACTTGACGTTGTCTTACATTAATGTTCAATGGGAGTTATAAATACTATTTGAGTGATGCCATATTACTTCTTATCATTTGGTGAACCATATGCCTTCCTTTGTTCTCAACTGACAGATAACCCTTTTTTTGATAAGATGGATACCCTTTTAATTTCTTTATCCTGATCAGACCACATTTTATGTTCATATATAATATTTTGATTTTGCCTAAAATGATGTTGCCTCTGACCATTACTTTAACCATGGCCTTGGTAAGCTTTCTCCTAGTTCTGTCAATTATGTTCTCTGTAGATATTTTCGTACTGAAAAATGGTGTGCTTGCTATGATCTTGTCGCCCATCGTTCATACAAGTTTGCAGACGCTACCTTCTTGGAGGGCACTCCATAAACCGAGTCTTCTCCTTCACCTTGGTCCATACCTTCCTCTACTGGGTCTATTCATTTACCTCTCTCGATATAACTAACACCTTGTGTATATGTTCACAACGCCCTACACTGGAAGGTTTCCTACCATGCAACCATCATTTCAGCCTACTGTTGTTCCTCAAGTCCCTGCCAAGGATCCTTTGTCTGCTCCACCCTCTGATCTTGCTCTTCCGATTGTCCTTCAAAAGCACAACTCTTTCTATTGATGACTTTGTTTCCTTCGCTAGGCTCGGTTCTTCCTATCATCAGCTCTCTGAAAGGCACATTATGAGCCATGGGGCTTACACTTTCAGTTGCCTCGTTGTTGACGCATGTGGTTTCTGATAGCAGATGCCCCATCAATGTGCCTTGGAGCACGTCACTCCAAAAAGCTTCATAGTTTGTCACGTTTGCTGATTTGAAGTACAGTACTGACAAACAGCTACACAGCAATTATACAGATTCAATTATGTCCTTGATAAAGTACCATAGATGTACTTATCAATAACAAAGTCATATAAGTCTGCTTGATTATACTAGTTCGTAAAAACAAAGAGCGTAAAGGGCACTGAGTAATGACATCAGATATGCATTATGATGATTGTTGTTATCAAGGTAAATATTATATTCGGTGATTTCTGTATTGAATACGTCACTCCAAAAAGCTTCATAGTATCTGTTTGATGATTTGAAGTACAGTACTGACAAACAGATTCCTCAATAAATTACGATAGATATAGTTAGCAATAACTAAGTCATATAAGTCTGCTTGATTATAATAACTCATAAAAACAAAACATACAGGCAACTTAGTAATGGCATCAGATATGCATTATGATGATCATTGTTATCAAGGTAAATATTATATTAGGTGATTTTTGTATTGAATAATTATTTAGTTTTTCTTATTTCAAGTGGTTAAACAACAAATTTCAGTTTAATACAAACTCTGGCACTTATGGTTTATGCATTTGTGATGCTTTTAGTTTTTTTTTATTTTGGGCCACCAATTGCTTTGTATGTTTATCATTGTGTGGTTTGTAGTAGACTAGTTGTTTTGTCTACTTGCATACATGGCTACTAATGACACAAAAGACTATGAAAAACCAAGAAAAATGATTCACGATACATATTTCAATTTGGATTTATAGCTAATCGCTTTTGTTGAAAGGAACACCCTGATAGTATACCAAAGCTAGTATTTTAATAGCATACGAGGATCTTCCAACACAAAGCCTCAAAGGAACCTCTTTAGATCTTGAACTCTCCTAAATATTAGTTGGATACTTTCTTCATTTTTTTCAGAAAATAGTATCGCAGGCAAAATGTATTTTTTTTCTGTGCTGATCTAATGACAACTGTGTTCAAATGGGTGCTACAAGCATTTGCATGACAATTAACCTCAAATTTACTCTCCTCCACCCCACCACCACCCACACACACAAAACCACCACCACAAACACACACAAAACAAACTCTCTCTCTCTCTCTCTCTATATATATATATATATATATATATATATATAGGGGGTTAACTTAAGACTATGGTCTCAAACCTTATCATAGAGGGTGTAAACCAGTGTACATAAATGGTCTTTCAATTTGCTAGCTAAATTGTCAGCACCAGACAGTCACAGCTGTATAGCATAGTTATGTAAGGAAATTAACTTGTTACTCGAGAGGAGAGATCAAGGTTGGATTGCTTTAATGTAACAGATTTAGTAAAACCGTTATTAACTAGCAACTATGTTGCATAGAGGGAAATTGTTAGAGAATAATCTCGTACAAGTCTTTTCGACTGAACCATAATTGGTTTTTTAAATCTTAGTAGTAAGAAGTAAGAACTGCTAAAGAGTTTGAATGCGCATAAATTGATATGCATGCAGTATAAAGTATAAACTGGTATGAGCAGAATAATCCGCTATGACAATATGAAGCAGTAAAACTGCTATGAAAATTGCTAAAAGAATTAGCAGAACAACCTGTCCTGCTGGGGTGTTTAAAACTACCATTGCTCAAAGCGAGATTTGACCTTCTCTTCGTCGATCTGCTCTCAGGAACTAGCAAGTTCCGATTGTGACAATTAATCGAACTTCTGTTAGCAATCTTCTTATCACCTTTGTTCTTCTCGGAACAAGGGCTAGAGCGCTGATAGAACAAAAGCACTTGCTGCTCAAAAAGTTTTGTTTTCAAAGTCCTCTACACAAGGGTTGGTGCTCTCTTTATATAGGAGAGCCAACCCTTGTTCAGTTACAAAACTAAACCGTCCACAAATGAAAACATGTAGCACTAGTAGGAGTACCTCCTATTAGCCATCATTAAAAAATTGTAGCTGTCAGACCTTTTCAAATAAGTTGTTAGGCTACCAGCTGAACAACGACGAAGTAACACACAACTGTGGCATAGCTACCTGCTAAGATGCGGCGAAGCTACCATGCAGCCGCGGCGAGGTTACTTGCGAAGATACCTGCAGAGCTAGTGGCGAGTCTAGCTATGTAGCTCCCCTGCTAGGGTCGCGACGAGCATAGATCGCGCGTCCCTACGAGGCTACTGCTTGGCACCCCTGCAAAGTACAAAGTGCACCATCAAAGCGCCAGTTTGCGTCCATCGCCTACGTCCGAGTCCGAGGTTCGGAGCTTTCCCCAATAAATGGTGATAAAAACAAATTTTGGTTGTAGGATTTAAACATTGTTCACTTGTAAAACCCTCCACCACAATTACCACTTGAGCTAACACATCCAAGGTTGTAAAAGTCGCTTGGCGGAGTCGGACGCCTAGCGACTAGCCCCACCTAGTTCTAGGCGGCCACAAAAAACGGCCCCCCAAAAATGCGGGAAGTTGCCCGTAAACCCCAAATAACCTGGTTGTTGGACGTCAGACAAGCACTGGACGGCCTAGCGCCTAGGCACCGACTAATCCCAATTTTTAGAACAATGAACACATCACATGTGTACAAGTCAACAAATGAAGAATCAAATATTGAAATACACAAACATAAGGTTTGCCTCAAAATGGAATAGTGGGACCAGGTCGCTAATGGACAAACCCCAACAAGCCGTGCTTGTGAGATTGCCTTGACAAGTGATACAACAGTAGGTTAATTATGTTATGAGTATGAGTGGCATAATGTCTAACATGTGGGCTCCATAAGATGTCCAAGGTCTGTATCTGTGTATCGAGGATGACACTGGTGTTGAGTTCATGTGAACATCAGCTCCTTGTATTGATAAGGTCTTTTAGACTAAAAGGTGAGTGCTAACTTGCCTGGTTGTCCGTGCTTACCTGATTTAACAACATTTGGGACAACAGCATGGACTCATAACAGGTCTTATGATCTTTTCTATTTAGAAAGTTAGGTGAATGCTGGATCTCAGTTGAATTTTAATTGAGACACTGTAGCACTTTGATCTTTGGCACGATCAAGTCATATTGTCGATATTATTTTTTGCTATACTTCTCTTTCTTTGTTTGAATTTTTGTTGCTGAAGTGACTTGGAAGAGAGCCTTGACTTTAGTTTTGGCCAGTATGGGCTCGTAGCTTTGGGGGTCAGTATCGGACCCGACATGTCAAAACCGATATGATACAGCCAATAATACTGGTATCAATGGATATAGCGAACCTTGTATAGCATCTAGTTGTTTAGATACGTGGGGTAATGCAATCCTAAGTTCGACCAAAGTCATAGGACTATTCTTGCTAGTGACAGAAGCATAACGTAGCTTGTTCCTACAGGACACATTAATGTGCATTATTGAAAGTCTATTCTTGTGATTCTAGTTATGTCGACTATTTTACGATGGAGTTATCTACTCTGTAATTTGAAGATAGCAGGTATTTATGTTCTATATAAACCTCATCCATTTGGTATAATAACTTGTAGGGTACCTTATGTATGGACACTTAAATATAGATCATTCTCAAAATTTCTTATCTTCCATTTTTTTTGTCACACAACTTCTGCTGTTTTATTGTTTTGCTTCTATCTAATGCATAATGTGTAGGAAAAGAGTTCGTTAAATAAGCAAATGATAGTCTTTCATTTGCATTCTTAATGCAAGCTGAAGAGCTAAAGTTTCCTTTGTCAATAACGACTGTAAGATATTATACATACAAACAGATGAGAAGTGTGCTTTCATTTTGAAATGAACAGCCTGTTGGGCTAATATTTTGATCACTGTTGAAAAAAGATCACATGTTAAGAAAATCTTTTATGTCAGTCTGATGGTTTTGATAAAAATTCAGATTGAAAAGTTCATATATAAATGTACTTTATATGCATATGGTAAACCTATAATAGAATAGCAGGAGATTGAACAAGTTTGTTTAGTCGTAGAAAGCAATTGATTTTGTTTATTCATCTAGAATCCAAGGACAGAGCGCCTATGAAGATTGTTAGTAAGAAAGTCAAACAAACTACGTATACTGTTGTGACAGAGGTTGTACCAAAAATTAATGTGTTGAATAGGCAGTTTATGTTTCTAGTATCAGTATACTTTTACAAAATGACCTTACCTTTTTGCGTTCGTCATTGATGAAATTACTTGGTACATTCAGGTGAAGGTTCCATTATGATGTTTGCTCATGACTCATGAGAGTAGAGAAGGGTGGATAACTAGAAGGGTGGAGAAATTTTGAGTTTGATGGTTTTTAAATTAGTAGGATAAAAACATAGTATATGAAATGTTACTTCAACCAGATGTTAGAGAGAAATGAGGGAGTACATATGCATGAACAAGAGAAGCCTAGAAGTTTCCGGTATTTGGATCGTTCATTTATATGATCGAGAGTGATGTTGTGCATATAATTAAAACATTACTGTTGAAATGGACGAATGCTTCTGGAGTAATATGTGATCACATGATACCATTGAAGTTGAAAAAGTTATATAGAACAACTATAAAATCGGCCATGCTTTATGGATTGGAGTGCCCACCAGTTAAGAAATATGTTCCGAAAATTAGGGTAACTGAAATGAGAATGCTAAGGGATGGATGGAAATACATCATGGATAGGAAAAGAAATGAGTGTATTTGTGGGAATTTGGAGGTGGCACCAATTGAGGATGAGAGAATCATCATATAGATGGTTTGACATGTTCAACACAGATCAATAGATGCACCATCAAGGAGCAAAGATTAGTAGTTAAAGGACACCCTAGGCCTAGGCGTCCTAAACAAACATGCATTGAAACTGCAAAGAAGGATATGGTTTATGTTAATGTTACAAGACAACATGACCCTTTGCAGAGCTAGATGGAAGAAAGATCCAAACAGTTGATCCCAAAAATTTGGGAGCAGGCTTTGTCGTAGTAATATGTTTTTAGAAATCACCATATACTTGTGGTGAAATTCCATTCGAGGATAGGGGACTCCTGACCGGGCTAATGTTCTAGATAAAAACATCTACCGAGGCCTCGTATCTGTTTTGCATGTTCATACTGATATTGAATCCTTCAGTTTCAATTGATGCAACATGTACACATAAATCTTCTTCTGCCATACTTCCACCGCTACACGTGGCTAGGCCCTTTTTCTGTTTCGAATAATTGACCTGTATCATGAGTTTTTCCGAGACCCATCAGACATGTGCCAAACACAAACCACTACAGATTTATCTAATTCTAAGCTTTATTATGTTATTATAACTTTTCTTGTCATCTGTCCTGTCTTGTACAACATGACATATCATGTATATTAACAATATTTTTTGAAAGCTTATAGTATGTTGCTCATCGTATTAGTCGAGTACCCAAGGTTGGAAGAAAATGGAATCCCTAAATATATAAAGTATCTGATGCAGATTTCTTACTATATGTACTGTATTAAGTTCTCTATTGAAAACATGTTTTTTGTTCGTTGTTTCAGTTTATAAATCCCTAATGGTTTCCTCTAGGCATATCTGTTTCATCTATACGTGTCCTAGGACTAATATAAATTATTTCACAAACATGACTATTTGCATATTATAGCTGTTTATCTCAAAATAAATGGATACAATTAACATATATTAAGTGCACTTTACGAGTAGTATATATAAAGTGCAGTTACATCATTCCCAACAATGTTTACATCTTGCATTTCATGTATAGGGAGGTAGGTTATGATATTTTAGAGTGCTAGTGTGACATCTTTACTCTTTTCAGTTATTTGCACTTCGAACTTGCCAATCGCCTTTACTATGAAGTGCCAAATCTCTTCGGATTGACAATATACATCGTTTGTTCTATATGGCAGATATATTGTACGATTCATGGTCCCCTGCAATGACTGTTAGCTCTGTGTGTATCAGCATTCTATCAATGTTGTCGAGCTCCCCTGCTAAGGTCTATTCGCCTTTCCTCCTAGCTTCAGCTAAACAGTCAAGAACCTTTGAAGTACTGATTTATTTTCTTCATCTTTTTCATGTGCAGCAACGGCCAGCTGATAATGACCGCTACGTGAAGAACTGTAGGAATGGTAGATCTCCGAAGGAGACTAGATGGTGGTTTCATGATGACAAAGTGTAATAGCCAGGGATGCAGACCACAGTTCAATGTGCCAGCTTCTTCCCTTCCCTTTGAAGTAAAACTCAGTTAGTCCCATATTTTCATGAGTGCCAAGTGATCTATAGTTCTTTCAAGGTTTGTGTAGCTGCTGCAAGCTATAAATACTGTGTTCTTTGTATAGGAAGGAGTTGATGTACTAATCCGAATTATATACACTGTGATGACCAAATAATTTATCCATGCAAAACTATTTATGACGCTGAAGCCTTCAATTGTCACACGAATTGTAAAATGTGATTGGCATATTTTTTGGCCTATTTCTTAGTTTCAATGGAAAGTCACTGCATGACTGGTAAAGCACTTTCTTCTTAAATGAAGAACTACCAGATGTGAATTATCAACTAGCTTGTAGATAATAAAAGAAATCTTGATAATTCAAGGGCTGGTGGTCAAATGTTCCTGATTATTTGTTAACATTTCTGTTGTGCTGGTTGGTGAAGAAAACAAAAGTAATGAACCGCTGGGTCACCTCTGGTGAATGGTGGATAGGTTTTTTTTTATATGGTTATTTAGTTTTAGGGTTTCACATATATATGGATATTAGGGTTTGGGTTTCGAAATTGACCGATGTTAGTATTTGGATCTCGAAATCACTATTTATTAGCCTATGTGAACAGTGATTTCGAGATCAAAACTCGAATATCGATTAATTTCGAAATCCAAACCCTAATATCCATGTATAGGTGAGACCCTAAAACTAAATGTCCTTTTTTTTATTACAATTAACGTACACACCTACATGGGGTCTTGAACAACCTACATGGGGTCTTGAACTTTGTCGGTTCTGTGACTTCTGTCTAGTGTTCGTGTTGTTTTTCACATGAACTACAGGCGCTGGACGTGAATATGAGTGTTAATTAGCTCGGTTTTTTATAATATTTGTGAGCTAGATTTTTGATCTTTAAAATAAGAAGGCTCAATGTGATATAATTAGACAACTTAATTATGCCTAGATTGACTTTTTTATGAGCTCATAATTTTTGTCCAAATAAACATGTAGCTAAATAAAATTAATATTAAATTAGAATTGTTAAATTTAAAATAATAAAAGATACATGTATATCTTTTTTTTATTTTGACTCGAAAATTAAATTGTTTAGGCCGGAAATGAACGAATCCCATCAAATGACCCACTCGTGTATGCACGGGAGATTCTGGAAGAGAAGACTATGGAGATGGTCTTGGTCTGGTCTGTTGGTGTGTGCTACTGCCACCATTTCATACGTGGAATATACGCGATTGCGAACAAGTCCCTGTGGTTTCCATTTTTTTTTTTGTAGGGGTGCAACTTGGGCGGGCTAAACCCGAACCCGATGGGGGTAAATCCGTTAATGGGTTGGGTTAGGGTTGAAGATACTCGGGTTCGGACTCGGATATGGATTAAAATATTTGAACCCGATCAAAAATTGGGTCTCGGATTCATGTGTCGGGTTACCCGAAGAACCCCAAATCCGACTTATATATATATATATATATATATATATAGGGAGGGTGTCTACTTGTCACCCCCCACATGCTATCATCATGCACACCTCCCACATGCTATCATCATGCACCCATGTGCATGATGATAGCATGGGGGGATGACAAGTAGACACCCTCCATAGGGTGCCACCTCACGGGGGGTGTCTACTTGTCACCCCCCATGCTATCATCATGCACATGGGTGCATGATGATCAGCATGTGGGAGGTGACAAGTAGACACCCTCCATAGGGTGGCACCTCACCTCCCTCATCCTATATATATATATATATATATATATATATATATATATATATATATATATATATATATTGTTTTATATTTCTTAAATAAAAAGTTTAAATACTAAATTTCTCTACCCAAACTCTTCAACTCCTTATCATAAATCTTATTTTAGTTTGTAATTTTCAATGATCAAGACTTTATTGGTATTTGATTATGTGTTTAATATTATTTTTGTTTAAAACTATTTCAAATATTATATTAGAGTCCGATAAACTCGATGGACCCGACCCAACCCGAGTTCAATCCGAGGCAAACCCGATCCTCCGGGCTTGGTCTTGGGCTTCATATGTTTAACCCGAGGTCGGACCGGGCTTGGGCTCGGACTAGGCTTATGATTCATCGGGTTGGGCTCGGGTTGACCTCAAGCCCGACCCAATCCGCCCGAGTTGCACCCCTATTTTTTTGCATACAATAGAAAGTAAGCCAAGCTACAAATTTAATTATCTATTCTATTATATAATGCCAAAAGTTAGGCTTCACCGTAAAATTTTTCTTCCAAAAATATTCTTGCATGTCTATATTAATTAAAAATGGTTTATTAATTTTAATAAGAGAAGTCTACGTTTTGGTCTTCCTAAGTTAACTAAATGAATGCTAAAATACGTGCAAGATACGTACACATATGCTAGTAGTTTATAAAAAAGAGTAATGATTTCACAAGTCAAGATCGTACGAGCGAGGTTCAAGCTCGCTAGCTGCTATGTTGGTTCTTCCACCATACAAATTAAGGATATATTTAAAAAATAAAGTAAACTTTTTGTATTTACATTGGTTTAATTAGATTTTCATGGTCTTCCTACGGTACTTCACAACGGAGCTGCTATTTTGACCGCTGCAGAGCTGGACCGCGACTACGCGGCACGTCGGCATTGGCCTCCCGGTCCGGGATGGAACCACGTTAGCAAGGGGCCAATGGCCAGTCGCCTTGCGGGCACGGGCCAGTCCTGTCAAAATAACATTTTCCACTTTACAGACATGATACTTATTCATGCTCTGGCCGTATAAACCAAGTAGATATGTCCATATTGAAGAGAAACTCAGCGGAGTGTATAAAATATAAATCCACACAAATAATCCCTAAAAAGCATGTTAATTAAACGTAATAGTACATACGCACCTACGTTACACATATTTTAATTTTTTAAATTAACTTTGTATGTACTTAGAGAGAGGAAAAGCACTCAAAGTTATCTTTGAAAAGAGCGAAGGACACTCAAAGAATAAACTAATGCAATGAAAAATTAAAAGATAGATCTTGTAAGTAAGTAACTAACTACTCCCAGCAGAATAAATTATTTTTTGTGGAATAAATATGTAAAAATATTTGTGGAAGATATTTTTTTTACGATGAAGCTAACTTTTGACATTATATATAAATAACTTAAGAGGGACCGGCATGCAATAAACGAAATGAACATTGGCTAGAGTGGAAAAGAATTCACATCGGTTGCTTGACGCGGAGGAGACAACTTTGAACTTGAAAGCGTCAAAGGTCGTAGTTACAACATTCATCATAACCGAACTCCTCGCACATCTTCCATTACATGAGGAGCTCTTTCTAGACTTTGAGTTTAGTTCTTCCCGTCCTCATATATTGTGTTCAACGCTACTGACCTCTTTCTTCCTCCTCAGCTAAAAATTTGATTCTCAGAAGTTTAGATAGAAAGGAAAAAAAAGGAAGATGTCGACCAAGTATGTGGTGATGTTGGTTATGGCCCGCACCGGAGCGAGGATGGCCGTGAGGTTCCATTCCCACTGCCCCCAGACTGCAAGGATGTACTACAAGCCCCCTGCTTCCACCAACGATGGCCGTAAGGCCCGTAACGTCCCGTCCGCGTCTCCGTCTCCGCCTCCGCCGCCGCCCTCCGCTGCGGCGGTGTCATCATCCTTGGGTCGTGTAAACTCTTCCCGGAATAATACTAGTTTGAGAAATCGGGAATTCGGAAATTAACAAATGAGACAGAGAGAGAGAGAGAGAGAGAGAGAATTTTATTTTGCAATATACAATTCTCTAGGAATGAATTAATTTTTTTTATTTGATTACATTAGGATTGCGAGGCCTTGATCTTGTTTCAATTTATTGCTACTCTTTTATTTTTTTCTTTATTCCACTTGTTTCTTTCTTTTCATTTCATTTCAGTATCCCAAACGTTTCTGTGTATACATCTAAATCATGTGGATCATTGTTCGATTCATCTCAAATTCATCTGACTCTGTTCTATAAATAACAACCAATTCTGACATGGTTAAAGATTTAAATATTAAGTCATATAGACATATATGACATTGGGGGTTGCCAAGTACCTCTAGCTCGATTGACGGCCAGGGTCGGCCCTGGCCAGGATCCACGGAATAGGAGGACCAATTTTTTTTTTACTTTATATATATATATATATATATATATATATATATATATATATATAAAGCAATGGATAATTGTGACGAACTCACCTCCACTTGGGTCTTGAACTCCGACCACTTGGGCCGCATACATCTCTCTTAACCACTAGGCTAGAGGACATTTACTACTTTATATATATATATATATATATATATATATATATATATATATATATATATGTATATATAAAGTAGTAAATGACCTCTAGCCTAGTGGTTAAGAGAGATGCATGCGGACCCAAGTGGTCGGGAGTTCGAGCCTCAGTGGAGGCGAGTTCGCCACAAGTACCGATTGCTTCAAAAAAAAAAAAAAAAAAAAAAACTACTTCGCATTGTACTTTAAGGAGATTTCTATCCTAGTTGGAAGAGTTTCTACATAGAAATTGTAGACATACAAAAATGTTCTCCAATGGTTCTCTATTTCTATCCTATGTGTCACATAGTAAAAGAACTAATTTAATGGTGTGGGGCCCAATAATAATGTCATGAGAGATAGGAGAATTTCTATGAGAGTTTCTATATGTAGAAACTCTCCTAGAAAGTTTCTATCCTACATCATTGCTTGAGTTCTTATCCTACTTGGCATTGTACTTTAAGGAGATTTCTATCCTAGTTGGAAGAGTTTCTACATAGAAATTGTACACATACAAAAAATACTCTCCAATGGTTCTCCATTTCTATCTTATGTGTCACATAGTAAAAGGACTAATATAATGGTGTGGGTCCAATAATAATTGTCATGAGAGATAGGAGAATTTCTATGAGAGTTTCTACATGTAGAAACCCTCCTAGAAAGTTTTCATCCTACATTATTGCCACCTAGGATAGAAATGGTGATAGAAACTACCATTGGGAGAAGTTTTTTCTAAAATGGATTTCTTCCATAGAAATAGGGAAGATAGAAACCCCCATTGGAGATGGTCTGGTGATTTCTAAAATTGAGTTCTTATCCTACTTGGCATTGTACTTTTAGGAGATTTCTATCCTAGTTGGAAGAGTTTCTACATAGAAATTGTACACATACAAAAAAATGCTCTCCAATGGTTCTCCATTTCTATCATATGTGTCACATAGTAAAAGGACCAATTTAATGGTGTGGGGCCCAATAATAATTGTCATGAGAGATAAGAGAATTTCTATGAGAGTTTCTACATGTAGAAACCCTCTTAGAAAGTTTCTATCCTACATCATTGCCACCTAGGATAGAAATGGTGATAGAAACTACCATTGGGAGAAGTTTTTTCTAAAGTGGATTTCTTCCATAGAAATAGAGAAGATAGAAACCCCCATTGGAGATGGTCTTAGGTTCAGTTTTGGTAGTAGCACATTTTTTTAATTTACTGTTATTTTAGTTTTTTTATATTATATATGGCCCCATTTTGAAAGTTTGCTTAGGGCTCCCATGAATCCAGGATCAGTTCCGGTGATGGCATATCCTTCGAGAGGTTATGGAGAAAGTGCATTAAATTTTTTGTGGAGAAATTATGCAAAGAGGGTGCAGATGATACATGAATTTGTCATAATTACGCTCTACTTCTTCATAACATCCCAAAAAAGGATTTATGTATGCGTTATGTACGTACGCTATCGTCAAATATTAATTCAAGATATTTTCGACTTCAACTTACTTCCCTGAACCAAAGACCATTAAGTGAAAGTTGTTGGAAGATACTTAGAGCATCCACAGTAAGAGTGGTTTGAAGTGTTATATTTTTGCTTTGGTCAAAACTTGTAGCATTTGGTGGC
Source organism: Iris pallida (assembly GCA_029216955.1). NCBI lineage: Eukaryota > Viridiplantae > Streptophyta > Magnoliopsida > Asparagales > Iridaceae > Iris > Iris pallida. Next base: position 8,459,880 of record JANAVB010008800.1, on the reverse strand, counting down.
TGCAATGGGCTCTTGTTCACACTTGAAAAAATTAGGGGTACAACTCGAACGGGCTAAATCCGAGCCCGATCGGGTAAACCCGTTCATGGGTTGGGTTATGGACCATGGTTGAAGATACTCGGGTTCAGATTCAGATTTGGGTTCAAATATTGGGAAAACTATACTTTTGGTCACTGAATGTTTGTCTGACCAAAGTTTTAGTCACTCAAAGATATTTTCCAAAAATTTAGTCACTGAATGTTTGGTCTTCCAAAAAAAGGTCACTCTGTTAAATTGTTGTTTATTTTATTAACGATTTTTGTTGACATGGCATGTTATGTACCATGTCAGTCGTTAAGTATGACGTGGTACATCCACGTGGACTATTTTTGAGTTTTATCTTGCAAAAAATTTTGTTTGGGTATTAAGTTATGTGCCATGTTTCAATGTTTATGACATGGTATTTCATTTTTTTTTTTTTTAAACTTAATACTCAAACGAATTTTTTGAAAAATAAAACTCAAAAATAGTCCACATGAATATGCCACATCATACTTAACGACTGACATGACACACAACATGCTATGTCAACAAAAATTGTTAATAAAACAAACAACAATTTAACAGAGTGACCATTTTTTTGGACGACCAAACATTCAGTGACTAAATTTTTGGAAAATATCTTTGAGTGACTACAACTTTGGTCAGACAAACATTCAGTGACCAAAAGTATAGTTTTCCCTTCAAATATTTGAACCTTGATCACAAATCGGGTTGGGCTTGGGTTCATGAGCCGGGTTACTCGAAGAACCCGAAACCCGACACTTATATATATATATATATATATATATATATATATATATATATATATATATATATATTTTTTTTTTTATATATATATATATATATATTGTCATACTTCTTAAATAAAAAGTTTAAATCCTAAATTTCTTCACCCAAACTCTTCAACTTCTTATCCTAAATCTTATTTTAGTTTGTATTTTATAAGGATCAAGACTTGATTACTATTTGATTATGTGTTTAATTAAAATTGTTTCAATTAGTATATTAGAGCCCGAGAACCCGATGAACTCGACCCAACCCGAGTTCAATCTGAGCCAAACCCGATCCTCCGGGCTTGGTCTTGGACTTCATATGTTGAACCCGAGGTCGGGCTGGACTTGGGCTCGGACTAGGCTTATGATTCATCGGGTTGAGCTCGGGTTGACCTCAAATCCGACCCAACCCGTCCGAGTTGCACCCTTATGAAAAATGTTTGCAAGACAAAGAGACTTTCTAAATTTGGAACGTGTCATAGCTTGTGAATATACCAAGAAGGAAAAAGAAAAAAAATGAAGAGAAGAAGAGAGATAGAAAAAAGAGGTTAATTTGGAGTATGAATTTGATGTATTATTAGAGTATGCCATTTTACACAAATATAAAGGGGACACTCCAAAATTCTCTCTAAAAAAGTTGAAATATGGTACGGAGTGTCCTGTAGTTGCTGTTATGTACTTGGATGACTGGCCTGCGAGATCAAGCGGATGTCAAGTATATCAAAAGGCAATTTCTATTGGCACCACAAGATTTACTTGGGGCTATCCCAAAATTTTTGGAAAAAATTTACAAGTTTGCCATCAAAATTTTTTGCTTGCGGCTAGCCCAAGTTTTCATATAAATATCAACCTAATTTTATTTCCCTTCTCTCTCTCTACTCTTTCCTTCTCCTCCACTCTTTTCTCCAACCCTAAGAAGAATTTCTAGGTCATAGTTTTCTAAACCCTAACCCAAATTGTCTCCCAACCAAGACATTGTGAAGATTTAGGTTTCAAATTTTCGTTACAGTGTCATCGAATTCATCCGTTAATGGGTATGTCATCTAATTAATATATTTGTAGACTCTCACAATAATTTTACATGTAAATAATGATTTATATGTGTTTAATTTAGAAAAAATGAACATGGAAGAACCCGGGTCATCGAATGTAGCAGACTCTCGTCCCGATATGTCCGAAGAACACATTCTTGCTTCGGATGCACTCTTGGTAAGACAATTGTAACATTCACGTCGGGTGTAATTCGGGGTTGTTAGGTACAGGACTGCTAATACGCGGGCAGTCCACCTCTACATATAGGACTGCCCAAACTGTGACAGTCCTTTCAATAATCAGGACTGTCAGAGATGTGGCAGTCCTGATCGTTGACAGGACTGCCAGTGCATTGGCAGTCCTGATTATTGAAAGGACTGTTTTGTCTTCTGCAGTCCTTCATTTTGGCAGGACATTTTTTGTGTTGTGTTATTTTTTTTTATTAACTTTAAGTTATATTGTAGGACTTATCATCTTCCGCTATCGAGGTAGCTGCTCCAATTGGCGTCGATGTAGGCCATTTATTCAGGACCGATATGTGTTTTGAATCATACGAAGGTGCGCTAAATTGGTGCCGAGAAGTGGGACAGGCAAACAACATAGTTCTTGTGATATCAAGATCGGCCCGAAACCGTCCGGGACAACAAACCACTGTGGTTTCATGTGAACGAGGTGGTGTGTTTAGAAGCCATAAGATTAATGAATATCGTCGTCAGTCCATTCCTATTCCAGTTCTTGCGGGTGTGTACATCGACATACACTCGGCCTCCCTTGTGGCCATGAGATTAATGAATATCGTCGTCAGTCCATTCCTATTCCAGTTCTTGCTGTCGATGAACGTTGGAGGCAGTTGTCTATAATGCCTGTGGTGAAGACACACGATGATTTCTTCTCCTTGCCACAAGTGAAACTTCTCCACGTACGGTGGTGTGCCTCAGAAGGAGCAGAGCGGGAGTGCCTTGAGGTTAAAATCCAAGAACTTGTATGTCCGGTGACTACAAGAATGCACGAGCCGTCCATTATTTCCAATCCTAAGGGCAGGCCTCAAACAAGAATGAGTAGTTCACAGAAGAGAAGGCTTGAGTCAACCAAGAGAGATCCATCATCCTTTGAGCATATTGAACGAAGCTTAGAGCAAGCTCCGCCTGCACGGAAGAGCAAGCTTGTCATTCGCCGGAAAAAGGAGAAAACAGATATTGCAAACGAAGATACTGTGGAAAGTCAAACGATGCGTTTGTATATCCACAATTTTCATCCTGAGATTCGCAGTTACATCTGGTCTATTGTTGATATCCCGGGGGATGGCCATTGCGGATTTCATGTGCTTGCAATACATCCCGGTTATTCTGACAAAGACGGATGGAGGCAAGTGAGGCAGGAGCTGTACGAGGAATTAGAGAGTCGTCTTCCATTATACTCCCGCATCCTAAGCGAAGAAACAGTTGCAAGTTTGTTGACAAGTATTCCTTGCACTGACAGTGTTACCGGGCCAGACCACTACATGTCCGTCCCGTCTGCCTTGTATTTATTTGCTAATCGGTACCGGATCCCTGTTGTACTTTTTTTGGCGGGGATTCGCAATACTTTTTTCCCGATGTGCGCTCCTCCAGCGGAGCATAGACAAACTAATCTATGTACTATAGGTCAAATCGAAGATCACTTTGTCATGCTAAGGATGATCGGTCATTCTCCGATTCCTCCACCTACAACAGTTTGGTACAAACTAGCACCGGCAGAAGCAAAGTCTTGGACCGGGCCTTTTGATCAGCAAATCAATCATTGTAGGAGACTGTTGCAGATGGAGGAGCCAAGTGACTTACCGATTGGCCACTACGACGTCGAAATCGACTGAATGAAGTTTTCACATTTTGAAGGCAGAGGATGATCCATTTTGTAAACATTAAAGTATATCATTTTGAAATGTGAAGCCAAATATATGTTCTTTGTTTTTAACTTTTTCCTGTCTGCTATTGAAATATCCTACTTGTGTAAAATATCATACTTGTGTAAAATATCCTACTCTTGTCAAATATATGTGAAGCGCTTGTGTGAAAACTCACTGTGTGTGAGTTCAAACTCACACACAGTGAGTTTTCATCAGGACTGTCAGATCACTGGCAGTCCTCACTCACAATAGGACTGCCAGTGGTCTGGCAGTCCTGATGAAAACTCACTGTGTGTGAGTTCAAACTCACAGACAGTGAGTTTTCATCAGGACTGCCAGAGTACTGGCAGTCCTCACTCATATTAGGACTGCCAGTAATCTGGCAGTCATAGTGAAAACTTACTGTGTGTGACTTTGAACTCACACACAGTGAGTTTTCATCAGGACTGCCAGAGCACTGGCAGTCCTCACTCACATTAGGACTGCCAGTGGTCGGGCAGTCCTAGTGAAAACTCACTGTGTGTGAGTTCAAACTCTCAGACAGTGAGTTTTCATCAGGACTGCCAGAGCACTGGCAGTCCTCACTCACATTAGGACTGCCAGTGGTCTGGCAGTCCTAGTGAAAACTCACTGTGTGTGAGTTCAAACTCTCAGACAGTGAGTTTGAATCAGGACTGCCAGAGCACTGGCAGTCCTCACTCACATTAGGACTGCCAGTGGTCTGGCAGTCCTAGTGAAAACTCACTGTGTGTGACTTTGAACTCACACACAGTGAGTTTTCATCAGGACTGCCAGAGCCTGGCAGTCCTCACTCACATTAGGACTGCCAGTGGTCTGGCAGTCCTAGTGAAAACTCACTGTGTGTGAGTTCAAACTCACAGACAGTGAGTTTTCATCAGGACTGCCAGAGCACTGGCAGTCCTCACTCACATTAGGACTGCCAGTGGTCTGGCAGTCCTAGTAAAAACTCACTGTGTGTGACTTTGAACTCACACACAGTGAGTTTTCATCAGGACTGCCAGAGCACTGGCAGTCCTCACTCACATTAGGACTGCCAGTGGTCGGGCAGTCCTAGTGAAAACTCACTGTGTGTGAGTTTTCATAATCAATATAAATGTATGTAGAATTAAAAGAGAGTTAAACATCACAATATCACAGTTATGAATGTACATGACAGTTAAACATCTTAAACATCACAATATCCAACAAGTTAAACATTACAATTTTCTCAATTCCATAGTCATGACAACTTCCAAAATAATAGAGTTAAACATCACAATATCCAACAAGTTAAACATTACAATTTTCAAAATACAAGTTAAACATCAAAATCAAATAAGTGATCATGCCGGGCCTTCGTACGCGCCTCCCGATTTTGCATGAAAGAAAAATCGACAGTGTCGTCGATATGCTCCAACTGGTGCGCGATATTAACACATTCATCGTTCTGGCAGCCCGATCGGATGGATTTCGCCAAAGCCTTCACCCGAGTAGCCTGTCAATTATAACAAAACGTCAATGAAGAGAGTTCACTTTGAAATTAGTTACAAACAATAATTTATAAACTTACCATCCTAACCAATGAAGCATACATGACATTTTTTGAAGGCAGAGGTCCTAGAGCGGCAACGACAACGGGCCATGGATTTCTAGGGTTCGACAACCTAGGATGTCCGACTGCCAAGTAGTACGGCATGTAGTCGTCGCTGCAGTCGTGCATCTCCTGCACCGGTTGTCGAAGTTCTTCCCTCAGCAAATGTCGCTGCCACTCGGAGTAGCAGTCGGTCACCCAGTCGAAATAGGGCAGCTTCTAGTTCAAAGGTTGGGTCCCCACACGGAGGCTCCAATAACCTTAATGTGCGCTGCGGTACGGTTTGTACGAGGCCAAACTGACGCAGTACTCTATCAGGCATGTAAGGCTCTGTAATATCATAGCATGTGATCATACCATGAAATAGAGATACTGGTTGCAGATGGCGATTTTGTTGCCGGAGATCCCGGTATGGGTGCCAGACTATCTGTAGGACAAAAGTTAAAAGAAAATAGTCAACAAATAAACATACCATAAATAGTCTACGCTATCTACGCGCTATCAACTAACCTCTTTTGGCACCAAATTTTACAGAGCATCGCGAATGGAAACCAGTGTTTCATGATTTTTAGTTTCTAGCTGAGTTGGCTTCCATTGACACACTCTAGGATGGTGCTCCTCATAGCGTGGGTTCAGCTCACCCCTCCTGAGCATCGGGAAGTGCTCGTATATCTATGCCTATACAATTTGTAAATGAGTAGTCAGTAAATTAACAATAAAATCTAGCTAGTATATTAGTTTAAAATGTTAGAAATTTTCTTACATGGAGTAGTGTCACGACCCGCTCCCGAATAATCGGACACGAGTCGGACACGCCCAGCCTTCGTCGTTAGACACGACGAAGTAAGCTGTACCAAGCTAGGGAAAACTAACCAGATAAACATGAAAGTATAGAATCACAGCATCTAAAAACGTATCCCAGAAAGATCACCATAATCCACAAATCCAGATATCATAATGTACCAAAGTCAACAGGAATGAAAAGTGCTATGAACTCTAAAGTCAATACCTCAAGTAAAGCTAAGTAATCTAAACCTGAAGCCTCAAGCTAAGCCTCATCCTGCTCAGCTAAATCCTGGGCTCTGGCCCATAGAGTAGAACAATGTCCTGCAAGCATACCTGTAACATATCCTATTCAGGAGCGGAGCAAAGTACAGTTCTAGGTAATGAAACATGAACATGATATAAAATGAGTACAGGAGTACAAAAAAATGTAATACAGGAATGAACATGAAAGTACAGAAAAATAGTACAGGAAATGAGTACAGGAGTATAATACATGAATGTAAAGTACAAGAACATGTAAAGTACAGGAAAATGTAAAGTACATGAATGAAACTATAATCCTGAAGTACCAGACATGACAAGTGCACAATATCGAAATACATCTAATCCATGTGACCGGCTGGGGTGAGTACAGGAGCATGCACAGGAGTACATGAATATGGTACGACTTAGGACCCGCGTGCACAGTGCGAGGCCTAAGCTAGGTACAGGAATATATAGTAACCGGGATTGGTCACATGGCTAGTGTATTTCCCCACCCGACACTAATAAGTACAAGAACAGGGTACATGAATACAGGAGTACAGGAGTACATGATATCGTGCCATGACGTGTCACAAGAAAGCTTACAAGAATGTAAATGCACAAAACCGTAGAAAAGTACTTGCCTTGCTCCGGGTGATCAAGGTAGAAGATAGAGCCGGGTGTCCTCCTGTGAAATATGGGTATAGCTTGGTTAAGCACAATAATTAGTCACTGGCTATGTCTATAGTAAATCCTATAATTTAGCTATCAACTACAGTCCTCTGGTCAACATCCCTATTACCAATCTATAAAGACTAGCCATATTTCTAATAAAATATATATGTATATATATATACACTAATAAAAAAAATATATATATATATATATATATATATATATACACTAATAAGTAAACATATTTCCTTTTAAGAAATTAATTTAGTATTAGAAATAGTTTAATTAGACAATTTAATTATTGGAAATATACTTCTACTAGCCAAATAATTAAATGCTGGTCTAATACTATTCTCACTGATTCTGGTCCAATTTACCATTAAATAGATGTTCCTGCTATATTATTGCAATAAATATCTTATCCAATTATTTATTCAATTAAGATCAAGTATAGAACAATTAGAAAATATGAGTTCAAAGTAATACACATTATATACAATTAATCTACTTAGAAAAATCTTCAGACAACACTTCTTAATATTATTTAACTGACCAAATATAACAAGCCCATCTTCATAAAATATTCTACCATTAACCCAGCATATACACTCCAGAACTCAACTTATCCAAACACCTACTTCTCAAGAAGGAAAAACCATCCTTAAACTTATTCACAGGAAAGAAACTCCCTCAAAACACTTGCCAGGTTACACAAAACACCAAGAAACTAAACAACCCATCATTCTTCCCACCACACCTCTAGACATAAGAGAAAATACAGAAACAAAATGATGAAAACACAACTCATGTTGAGTATTTGGAAGTACCGCAATAAAAGAAATCTCAACTAATGAACCCAAATCACAAAATCAGGAATCAACCTAGCCAAGGAGAATTATACAGAATAATGAAAGAAATATACAATGGCTAACAAGTTCAATGTAGAGTCTGCAGCATTGCAGTTCTATTATCAGAGAGAAGATGCATAGAACAGTTATACAATTTAAATTCAAATAAGACTCCCGCTGTTGACTCCTAATTCCCGCGAACACGGACACATAGATGATCACGAACAGCACTTCGGACACGCACACGCTACTCCAGACACAACCGGCTTGGCCAAAACGATACTCGATAGCTGCTACTCTCTGTGCCAGTCTTACGACCAGCCATCCCCTTTGCTACTGCCAACCAAACTCAAGAATAACATGGACACGAACTCTGCTATACGCGAACAACGCATCAGACTTCCATGCCACACACACACCTTGCGTCCCAAATACATTCCCGCTTACGACCATAAATCGAAATTATGAATTTAAACAAGTGAAACTTGAGAAGAACGAAGTGATACCTGAATACGACGAATTCAAATGAAACTGGAATGCTCCTCAGGACTGGATACCAGTCTTTTGCGTTCAAATCGATGTTACGCCCCTGGTTGGACATTCCATCAAACAGGTGATGGGCACCAAAAGAATACAGTAATGTGAGTTAAACTGGTATTGATTCGACTCCAAATTTGGAGAGAAATTCACAAAAGTTAATCAAAAGCTCACCAATGGAACCTCTCAATCAAAATCCAAGAAATCGAAGGCCAATTGCTCAATACACCACTGTCAGATGAAACAATTCAAAACAGACTTGAAGAAGGAGAAGAGGAACAACAGAAGGAATCACCGATCGACATATCATTATAGATCAACCAAAAACTCAGATCACACCAAACTAATCGAACAATTTCTAAGAGGGAAGGGTGAGAATTCTTACCAGTGATCTCGGAAATTCGATGGATTCGTCGAGTGCTGCCAGAAAACAGTGCAGAGACGTTCGTCGCGACTATTACCGAAGTTCGTCCACCACGTCACCATTGGGAAAAGCTGCCGGAGTTCTTCTCGTCATCCACCGCTCTGGTGCGGAGGAGACTGATCGTTGCCACGGATCACGACCGCGGAAGAGATCTCGCCATGGCTACCGGTGAGCGCCACTGCCATAGCTCTCTGTACAGGAATGGAAGAGGAAGAAGAGGAGGAATCCTCAGATATAAATTTGTAATCGAATGGCAAAGTGGTGAACGATTTAAAATAGGAATTTGCTGACCATTGGAGAAGGGTGGTGCACCGTCGTGTTCATCGGAGGAGTGAACGCCTGCAGGAGTGCCGCCTAGTCGTCTTCCGATTCAGGCCGGGGTTCAGTCGCCAACGCCATGACCAGTCGCCGGAGTTGAGAAAGCCCAGTCGCCCACCGGAGATACTGTGTTGATGGAGGGAGACTCACGCACGGTCGTCGCCGCCGGAGATCCAACCGCCAATGCCGGTGGTGCTGGTCACCACGAGACCCCAAGAACTAGGGTTAGGGCTGAGATTCTCGGTTGGGGAAAAGAAGGAGAGCTCTCGAGAGCTTCTGGAAATATGGGAGTGAAATAATAATAATCTCTCTCTTCTCAATCAATAGTTAAAGAACAGAAGGAAAAGTGCACAAAAGCCCCTCCACCCATTGTCATTTTCCAGAAGAATCCTCCCCCTTTTCATATTTGCACAATAGCCCTAGATTTGTTAAAAAGTTAGGTAGGAGCTTGGGCAACACTCCAAATTAGTTACTCCCAATAATTAATTAATTAACCCTAATACAATAATTCAATTATAAATTTTAACATATACAAATATTAATCAACTTGAATAATATTTAGAAAATATTAAAATAATCCAATACTTCATGAAACTGAAAAAGTGGGGTTACAAGTAGAGTCTGGCATCCCGCCATGGTCTTGGTTCCGACATGGGATGCTATACCAAGCTCGCGGTAAAGGTAAGCAAGTATACCGCTGCCCCAGGATATGTCTCCTACGTCGTCTATAACAGATAGGTTCGCGAGATACCTAGCATGTATAGAGGTTCCCGACTTGTCTGGAATGGCAACCGATCCAAGTATGAAGAGCATGTATGCTCGGGCCACCCTCTCAACAGTTTCATCATCCCAATCCTGCGGGCCTTTGAAATTCTCCACTAACCATGACAAAGGAATACCGTACGACTTCTTGAAGCCCGACAGGGTTGTAAAGGTAGTTGCCTCCACCCCAAGGTTCGCTTCTACAAAATCAACTATACGATCATACCACTCGAGATCCTTCTCAGTACATAAAGATTCATTTGTCATGGCGCGGCCCTCCACCGGCAACTCTAGTATCTGATAGACGTCATCCAGGGTAATGGTCATCTCCCCAGCTGGGAGATGAAATGTGTTGGTCTCCGGATGCCATCTCTCCACAAAGGCCGATATGAGAGCACTGTCCTGCGTCTTGTAGGCATATCTAGCCAAATTTTGTAGACCGGTAGAAAATATTTTGTTCTGGACGTCCTCGGGTAAATGGTTAAGAGACCAAGCAACACACTTCCGCCCGTGACTCACAGCCCTAAGAATACAAGAGTTCTCCTGTATGTCGTACAAGATAATAAAAAAAAACGATTATGAACGGAAACTTACAAACATATATATATATATATATATATATATATATATATATATATATATATATATATATATATATATATATATATATATATATATAAACGGAAACTTACAAACATAATATACATACTGGATTCTTCCATATATCATAAGCAATGTGGTTGTCGAACGACAACAACATTGAGCAACCCGGGGGACGGACATCCTCATCCTCCTCAGAAGGATCGACATCGGCCGAACGAACAGGATCCTCAGAAGGACCGGCACCGGACGTACGGACAGGATCCTCAGAAGGACCGGCACCAGAACCACCTTGTCCTAGAATTTGGCTGATAGGTACGTCATCGTCATCGGAAGAAGACGGAGGACTAGGAGGACCTCGTTGCTTCGAACGAGAATGGGGGTGTGGTTGTGGTGTCGGTCCCTGCGGTTCTGAAATTCTGATTGGTCTCTCAAGAGGACGAGGCCGCTCACTACGTTTCCTGCGCAAGGATGCGGTGGGAGGGGGGGTCGCTTTCTTTTGGGAGCGGCCATAGGACTAAGGACAACATAGGGTTAGTATTAAATAAATGATGTAAAACAAATTGTGAAGTTGACCTTTAGGACTGCCATGCTCCTGACAGTCCATCATTCTATCAGGACTGCCAGAGAGATGGCAGTCCTGTTTTATAACAGGACTGCCGACTTCTTGGCAGTCCACTTTGACAGTAGGACTCCCCGTCGACTGCTGTCACGCCCCAAAACCAGAATACTGGAGAGCGGGGGCAGACATAGCCAGCTACGTATATTAAAATAGAATACATCTCAACTATACGGTCACGGCTGTCTAGATATGAGGATTTACTACAAGCCAGCAGTCTCTTAAGGTCAAGCCTATTGTCTCAATCTCAAGCAATTAACAGAGTTACAAGATATTAGAGCATCAAATATATATATATAAGGCGTCCCAAATATTACATATTGGATGATCATGAAGCTAGTCGTACAAAATGATAGGACTAGCAAGAGTTCAGTCATACATGATCAACCCTAGGATTTGTTAATCATGTTTACAGCCTGTAGGCAGACAATAAGTAAATGTGCATCGAGCTAACAGGTGCTCGTCGGCTAAACGTCTCAAAAGAATAAATTTACATATAAGTGGGTGAAACAAAAAGGAAAAACCCACTCGTAGCCCCGGTTCCTTCTAGTGTTCACCATTGGGCTGGAAGCTTGGTAGATCCTCGGGAGCTGCTCCGAAATCTGGCCACACAAAACCAGCTGGGTCAAACCCCAGAAAGAGCAAGTGCCACAAAGGAGGCCACAAATAAGAACAAAAGCCAGCATATCAGAACATAAAGAATAAAAGAAGTACAAGTAGTAAAGTACACAGGGCGATAAACGACTAGGGACGTGGAACCATTCCGGGAGCCAGGTTACAATCCTTTAACCAAACAAGGACCGGGATTGTACCCCTTTGCCTGAATAGCTCACTGTCTCTACCCATTTATCGTTAGAGATAAGTAAAACAATCATGATCAAGAGTTCCAAGTACAGGGGCTAGACAAGACTTAGACAGAGCTGGACACCATTCATTCACAATCGGCCAAACAAGTACTACGGCTTACTACTTTAACTAACTAGGGTTATCACAAACCTAATTACTAACAAGATGCAAGTGAGAATTCTAGTCCCAAGCCCTGCAGACTATCCAGTTATCCTTCCGCGGGTTGAGAGTTATAGGTGGGTACATTGCCCGGGAGACAAATGTACCCTTAGGTGACTTAGAGGGTGCAACACATGACAGTGTGCTGGAAATGTGCTCTACTCGTCGGCAAGCTACAAGTCCGTTAAAGCGCCCAGATAACGAGATTGCCTGTGACTGGGAATTCTCCATGTTCTAGTTTGATCTAATCATTAGCCTAATCCAATTTAGCGCGAGTCCCTGGCCGTGGTACCCAGGAAGTCACGTCCTAGACATGATGCGAGACAAGACAAGTGGATTGTACAAGCAAGCAAGCAGGAGCACCCACGGTGTCATGTTGATTATACGAGTCAAGTTACAAGTTACAAGTCAAGTCAAGTCAGGAGTGCGCCGCCACGGGCCACTATCAAGTTATCAAGATAATTCATGTCAGGGTACTGTCAGGAGTGCACCACTACGGATCACTGTCGTGTTATGCTAGTTCCTTGTCATACCATGCTATGTACAATAGTCATTCCCAACATATTAAGCAAAATCAAGTTCATGTCAAAAGGTGTAAGGATATAAAATGGGCGTAAAATATCTAATAAAATACTAATATAAATAGGACTATAGAAGAGCCAAGATCAGGAAATAACAAATTCATCATAGACAAGTAGGTTGTGCAGGGTATGTACTGCGCAGGGTGCCAAGTGCGCAGGGTGAGCTGCGCAGGGTACCAACTGCGCAGGGTGCCAAGTGCGCAGGGTGAGCTGCGCAGGGTACCAACTGCGCAGGATGCCAAGTGCGCAGGGTGAGCTGCGCAGGGTACCAACTGCACAGGGTGCCAAGTGCTCAGGGTGAGCTGTGCAGGGTGAGCAACGCAGCAGATGGATTACGCTGGATCAGGTTGCGCAGGAATGGATGGCGCAGGGTCAGATTGCGCATGAGTGGAGTGCGCAGGGATAGATTGCGCATGAGCAGACTGCGCATGAATCCATGCGCACTCGGGTTGAGCGCAGTTCGCCAAGGGGCAAGCTGCGCGGTCGGCGCTGCGCTAAAGAGCGCTGGCCGAGGGGGATGCGCAATCCAGCCCTGCGCTAAAGAGCGCAGGCTGCTGTCTTCTTCTCCAGGCCGAGAAGAAGACTCCAAGAACTCTAAGGTTCAAAACTTCATATCTTGGTAAAATCAAAACCAAATCTAGATTTTCAAAGGTCTAACTTGAGTAAAATTGAATTCTCTTCCACATGGAAGCATCAAAACCCACAAAAATCCAACCAAAATAGATCAAAACCATGTAAATCCGAAAATAGTCAAAACCTAGATCTAGAAAAATGAAAGCTCCAAATCACAAAATGTCAAGTTCTAAAGTTGTTCTCCATGGCCTAATCTAGCTAATGGACAAATAAAAAGTGGTGCTTATTTGATGGCAAGGTGCACTTGCCTATGGTGTGGTGTTGTGTGGAAGAAGGAAGAAGAAGAAAATTAATGGAGAGTAAAGAGGAGAGAGAAAGTTAGGTGGGGATATAATGAGGGTGGTTGTGTTGTGTTGTGTTGAGGGTAGAGTGTAGGTTAAAGTATACCAATTCATATTAAACCAAACCTAATCAACCCAAACCAATTAAAACCGAGCCGAGCCGAAACCCGAAATACGAGAAAACCAAAATCCCGCAAGTCGAGAAAATAAAATACGTGCCAAAATCAAATTACGAGTACAAATACGAAATACAGGAAATGGGGGTGACAACTGCAGTCCTTAGGGACGACGACCAGACGAACAGTTAGGTTGCATTTAAACGATAAAATATGATATTTTCGATTTCGAAATGTACTTTGAATTATTCTAACCTAATTTATAATGACATTTAAGAGTTTTCTCAAAGAATCGAAATGTACTTTGAAATGTAAAATAAATTATACAATAATTAGGAAACATACCTAGCTTGTGATGACGGGTTCTTCTTCGGTGCCATTGATGATCTTCGAAGACTTAGGGTTCTTGAGAGAGGGTTTTGGAGAGTGGATAATGGAGAGAGTGTTAGGGTTTTAGAGAGTGTTAGGGTTTTGGAGCGAGGGTTTTGAGTGAGAGGGTTTTGAAGAGAGAGAATTTTAAAATGAAAATGAAATGAAAGAGAGGGTTTGGGGGTGGGAGGGGGGGTGGGGGGGGGTGGGATAGCCCCAAGTAATTTTCGGGACCTCTCCAGTAAAAGTTCCTCAAACCTGGGCTGTCCCCTAGTAAAATGACGCCCCCAGTAAATCTTGTGGTGTCCATAGAAATTGCCGGAAAGATTTATGAAATGCCCAAAAACTAAATTTTTTTTATGTAAAACCCACCGCTAAAAAAACTTTCATCGCGTGCCCAGAATTAGAGAAACTTATCCAAAGCGGGTTCCAAATGACCCTTTTGCCCTTCCTTTAATTTATTGAAAACACCCACGAAACTGCTCTTAAAAAAAAGTTTCGATACTTCATCTTCTTCCTTACGCTGCTCACTTTCGAATCTAGGTTTTTTCCTCAAAAATCTTCAAAAACTCGTCGAAAAATTTCGGAAAGACTGGGACAAACGACAAAAATGCTAAAACGGAGGTCCAAACATCATTTTTTTGTGAATCTAAAATTTCGGAAGGCCGTCTAACGATGAAGCTGTTACTTTCAGTCTCCTCGACGATACGCTCATTTTGCGACAAACGGGACCTCGTTTCGACCTCCCAGTCAAAAGTTATGGCCCTCCAAAGTTTCAGCTGACCATAAAATGCAGGAGAATGGCCATTCTCCGTGTTAGAACACGAAAAATGTTAATTTCACATGAGGGTGGTCATTCTCCGTATTAGTAACACGGAGAATGGCATTCTCCGTCTTAATTTACACGGAGAATGACCATTCTCCGTGTTAGTAACACGGAGAATGACATTCTCCGTCTTAATTAAGACGGAGAATGTCATTCTCCGTCCTGAAAGTTACACGGAGAATGGCCATTCTCCGTCATAATTTAGACGGAGAATGGTCATTCTCCGTCTTAGTTTACACGGAGAATGGTCATTCCAGTGTTAAAACGTAAGAGAATGACCATTCTCCGTGTTAGAAACACGGAGAATGCCATTCTCCGTGTTAAATAAAACGGAGAATGTCATTCTCCGTGTTAAATAAAACGGAGAATAACATTCTCCGTCTTAATTTAAACGGAGAATGTCATTCTCCGTGTTAAATAAAACGGAGAATGACATTCTCCGTCTTAATTTAAACGGAGAATGGCCATTCTCCGTGCTACATTAAGACGGAGAATGTCATTCTCCGTTTTATTTAACACGGAGAATGACATTCTCCGTTTTATTTAACACGGAGAATCGTCATTCTAGTGTTAAAACGCAGGAGAATGACCATTCTCCGTGTCACTAACACGGAGAATGCCATTCTCCGTGTTAAATAAAACGGAGAATGCCATTCTCCGTGTTAAATAAAACGGAGAATGACATTCTCCGTCTTAATGTAGCACGGAGAATGGCCATTCTCCGTTTAAATTAAGACGAAGAATGTCATTCTCCGTTTAAATTAAGACGGAGAACGGCATTCTCCGTTTTAAATAAAACGGAGAATGGCATTCTCCGTGTAATTTAGTTTTTTTTCATGAACAAAGAGTTTCGTTCTTCTTTCAAAACGATGATAATTCTGATGGAAAAGAAGAAGAAAGATATTCTCTCCACAATTGACCTAATTGTCGGAAAACTTCAAATGTCTCCACGATGAAGATGAAGATGATGATGATGATGATGATGACGAGCGATGATCTGAGTTCGACTGAAGAAAAGCACACCGAACTACGAACGATCTTTGCGATCTCTGCTGAAGATGAGAGCAATGGAATTCAGATTTCCAGTGAAGAAGAAGAAGACGAAAATCACAATCCAGATCTGAGTTTTTTGAATTCAAATACATATAGATGACCAATTCGCGCGGAGGGGTAGTTTCGGTATTATAAAAATAGCAGTTTCTAGCGGGTGGCATCTAAAAGGGAATCTTGAAATATTTAACGTGAAAATACTTAATTCTGGATATTTCATAAAACTTATCCAGCGGGTGGGCATTTCATAAAAGCCCACCCCGAAATTGGGTTTCTCAGCAATTTCCAGGAAATTGCCTATCAAAAGCTGAGCCTAGTTTCTGGGCTCGAACCCAATACGACCATGAAAGAAAAAGCCCAAACCAACTGACACAAAGTCCTTAACCCTAACCAAAACCAGCCCTTCGTCTCCGACACGGACACACGGGAAACCCCTCCTTGGACGGTGTGTCCGTAGCAGCAATTCAATCATTCGTGTACTCTGTTCTCTTAATTAGAAAGCCGGTCCCCTCTCTCATCCAAGAATAGCGGGTTAGATTTGTACTGATTGATTGATGGATTGATGCGAGTTCTGGTTCCAATTCTCCTCTTTGTCGTTGTTGTTGCTGCAGCAGCAGCAGCAGCCATGTTTCTTGTTGTGAAGTGAGTGAAGAAGAAGAAGAAGAAGAAGAAGTAGAAGAAGAAGAAGTGATGGCAAGGAAGCAATGCAGGGTGTGGTGGCCTAAACCCCTCTCGACCACCGATTCATCCACCTCAGCCTCAGCCCCAGCCCGAGCCCATCTGTTGCTGCTCGGATGGTGGTTCGATTCGTCGAGCTCCGTGGATGTCGTGGTCGCGGCAGCATGCCCGGAGCACCAGATCCCACCCCGTCTCCCCCCTCACTCTGATGCAGATCTCCTCCAGGTCGACAGGGGGAAAAAAAAAAATCTCTCTTAATAAATTCTAATGGGCTTACAAAGCTTTCGTGATCCCGACACCACGACACGGGACACTATGTGGAAGTTGGCGTGTCCTTGTTTATTTTGTTGTTTTCTTCTGGGAGCATATTTAAATGATCAATTTAGGGTCACCCATGTTACGCTATGTTGCATGGACACGGGTTCGACACGGCAACACGGACTCATCACCTATTTTGGCCTGCCCCAAGTGTATTTTGGAGTGTCATTGCTTCTTAGCATTACACAGTATTAAAGGTATATGGTCTCTTAGTTTTCTTGTTGGGAAGGCTCAAAACTGCCCACGGCGCCAGTTCTAACACGCCGTAGTGTATCTTGGAGTCCCCTGCATCATTTTGCATCGGATACGTTTCATAAATTTTTTTTTTTTTTATACTGAAAATTGCATAATAAGTCGATAAAAAACCAAAAAAATGCATAATCAGGGGTCGGAGGGACTAGCGGGCATGGGGCGCCTAGGCCGATTTTAGAACAGTGCCGTGTTGTCTCTGGTACATATCTGACGGGATAGGATAAGGTACTGATTTTGGAATATCCGTGCTTCCTACACTATTAAGTTTTGTGTTCTTTTGGCATCTTTAGAAGTTTTATGTGAAATTCATACTCTCTTCTCGTTTAATGGAACAATCAACATTTCTACTCTTGTGGTATTATTCCCTCGTAGTTTTAATATATAGCTAGAGTTCCCTCCAGCCTTCCAATTAATAATTAGAATGCTTCTGTAGGCGTTTCATGTCATTATATCTACCATTAAATCAATGGTTGTGCAACAACCTTTTACTTTCTAGTTTAGCCACATATTCTAAGACAATTTAACAATTTCTACACATATGTTGCTTTTAATTGCTTTGTTAATAGAAAGCTGGAGAAATGGTCAAATGCTAAAAATACAGAATGTTGTATTATTACTACTTATGCTAATTCGTGTTGTGTGGTGCTTTGTTCTTAAGTTGTCTGTAGTAATAGCAATAGCTATATTACTCGTATATTTGCTTTTCACTGTTTTTCGTTTGAGATTGATTTAGGGGTGAGCATTCGGTTTATTCGGTTCAAACCGAACCGAATAACCGAAAACCGAATTGGACCGAAAACCGAATAAGCAAAACCGAAACCGAACCGAATTGATTCATAACCGAATCAAACCGAACCGAATTAAATCGGTTCGGTTTTCAGTTTATTCGGTTTATTCAATTTTTCGGGTTATTTGCAATTTTTTTGTTAATATATATAGTAACTAAATATACCTAAATTTATTTAGTATATACCTATAGTATATACATATGTATATTCGGTATATACCTATATATATTAATACATGTGTGTGTATATATATATATATATATATATATATATATATATATATATATATATATATATATATATATATATATATATAACTAATTTTTCTTATTCGGTTTTAGACCGAAACCGAAATCCAAAACCGAAACCGAAACCGAAACCGAATAAGAAAATTTAGTATTTTCAAAACCGAAACCGAATCGAATTTTTTTTTAAACCGAACCGAATCTCTTATTCGGTTCGGTTCGGTTCGGTTTTCGGTCCAAAACCGAATAATGCTCACCCCTAGATTGATTTCTCAAAGTTTCATGTTTTATGTGGTCTCCGGTGTTTTTTTCAACTCATGTTAGATACTTAAATATTTAGAGGATAATTTTGCAATTTCAAATTATGATCTATATATCTATAGTTATTATTAATTTCTAGAGATCCTGTAGGGGAAGAACTGGCTAAATTTCCAAATGATGATATATCACATTTAGATACTAAGTGCACCATATCTGCCATCAGGATGCGCTCATGTGCAGGTATTTTCCTACTATCTTGTTTAACTGAAATAGTGAATAGTGGGGAAATCAGTTATTAAGGAACGACATGTACTTTCTGAGAGATTCCTTTATTATTTTACAATTGACCTTTAGTCCTCGGAGTTGTTCTTCAGCTTCTTTTGTTTTCATTGGCAGATCAATCTTATGGGGTAGAATCAAAGGTGAAAACCCTGTCATGTTTTACATATGTTGAATTAAAATTAATTATTTATCAAGGTCTAATCAATAACCATTATTCCTGCTAAGCTTTGTAGATCCTCTTTACAATTTATTGTTCTCTTGGGTCTTCATCTCCGCTGGCACACTAATGTTGGAACACAAATGATTGGATTATCTTGATTCTGAAAACCATATAACGGGATCATGTATCTTATATATCTTAGGGTGATACAGGAAATTCTTCATTCTATCCATCTGAAGATGCCTATTGCTCTACAAGAGTCCTCAACATTTTCTATTCTTGGGCAGTGCACTCTTGAGTCTGGCAATCAAGATACTAAAACTGTGTGCAATCAAACCAGCGTTTCTTTCGTCAATGGTATGCAATATGAAAGAAAAGAAGAAAATGCTGTTGGTGAATGTAATAATCTCACTATGGAATGTAGGAAAGCATCAAATGTTGAAGCATCATCTTCTGAATATTGTGGAAGTTGTGACTGTGTATGTGAACCTCCTAGGGAGGTTTTGATTAAACATGGTAACTGGATCCAGCTACTGTCTAAATTCCCAGGTACCATGTCTAAAGAGTTAAAGTGGATCCCCAAATTTTGTCACATGCATCAAAATGGCCATATAGTGCCCATCTCTGACGTCCACGTATGTAAGTCAATAACATCATAGGTTGTGGCCCTTGATTGGTTTTATTAGCTGACCATATGATTTCTTTATTCTATTTCTTTTAGCTGATAATATATGAGCCCCCAACCTACGGTAGACATCATTTTCGTTTGAGCTATTGGGGTTATTCTGCGCAGACAATTGCCCCATTCAAAAAGCCAAAGTGGTTTAATGACCTTCAGCAGAATTTATTACCTCCTAATTTGGTGAGCTTACCAATATTTCTTCTTTTCACAACTTAAATATTTTGTCAGTTTAGTTGATTCCTCTGAAATTTGAATCTTGTTACAGGAAATGGTTGTGCTGGCATTTAACTGTACAAGTGCTGCTAGGGTATATTTTGGAAGACATTTTACTACTAAAGGTTCCGAGTCCCACTTCGATTTTCTACCCAGGTGATCTCTTACTACAAAATTCTAGCTCAGTAGTATTATTTGTTTATAAGCCCATACTAACTTTGATAGCATGCTGGGATTTCTTAGGTTGGTATCTATAATATGGTATATGTTTGCAGCATCTGTGGCATTTATCTCCACTTTCACATATTTTGGCCTTCAGTTCTTTCATAGATTTATGAGTTTTGGCTCATGTACATTCTTCTTCATTCTGCTGCGGAAGTTATTTGTACATACATGGAATAATGTGCACATCCGTAGTTGTCAGTTTCTGTATTGGCCAATCTTTCTTCTCGATAGTGGTTTCAGGTAATTACTTCTATTAATTGTATTTTGGATTTTGGAGTACTCCCTCCTATTTTTCGAATTAACATATAAAGTTTTTGACCTGCAGAGCACAACCAAATGTTGAATATGCTCACAGGGCGACACTAAGGAAGCATTTCATGTGGTCTAGCATTGCTATGGATATAATCTTGGGAATTTCTTTTGGAGTGGCAATGTTGATTAATGCTGAAGCTATTTTCATTTGGATGCTGTTTATTGCTCGTTACATAACTGACAATCTGTTGCGATCGGGTTGCGTATGGCTGATGGGTGTTCCAGCAGGCTTTAAGCTGAATACT
Organism: Iris pallida; assembly: GCA_029216955.1. Classification (NCBI taxonomy): domain Eukaryota; kingdom Viridiplantae; phylum Streptophyta; class Magnoliopsida; order Asparagales; family Iridaceae; genus Iris; species Iris pallida. The sequence goes on along the minus strand of JANAVB010008800.1, from coordinate 8,439,223 downwards.
GAGCTAGCAGAGCTGCTTGGCATGGTTTCACTTAATGCAATTCAGTTTTTCTCTACTTTGGGATTTTTCATGGCTTTTATCTTTTGGCATATCATAAGAGGTCTTGCAGTGTCTGGAATCCTTTTTGGCTTTACTGTTCCTGCTGCCCTGTGCATAGACATGCTTAGACTTGCAACCTTGCATATATGGTCTCTCAATTGCTTAATATCATTTCTGTATTCACGGCAGATCCAGGCTTTGGCATCTTTGTGGCGGCTTTTCAGGTAATATTTCTAGCTCATTGAATAGCAACTTTTGGATGGCAAATATTCTACTTTAGGAAATTCTTAATGTCACAAATGCTCATTATGAATTGTTTGGACCATGATGTGTTAGTCAAGAAATGAATCTCAAGTGGAGGTTTATAATTTTGAGGAACTTCTAAAACAGCACATGGTAATAGGATGTTGAAACCTTGAATTGTAATGACTATAGTTGCAAGTTTTATGATCAAAGAGCCATTTTATTTTAACATTGACTATAAACATTATATTATGCTGTTATCTGATCTCTGTAGATTGTATTTATTGTTTATCATTATCTATGTAATTATGGTAAATTGCAGGAAACCTATTTAAATTCCAGTCCTCATAAGTAATCAATGCCATATTAAAAAAGATAAAATAAAACTGAATCTGAACTAGGTAGATAGAAATCAAATGGTCCTGTCTTAGCTGTCTATATCTATCCCGACTATTTCCTTGAGAATCTAACTAGGCCGACAGGAAATTGGAAGATTGCTACATCGTTCAATGGGCTTAAAGTGCATGGTCGGGTACGGTAGGTTAACTATTAACCAACCGGACTTGGAAATTCAATTGCAAAGCTCTCTTGATCAATGTTTAGCATAGTCACTTATGTCACGTAGTTATTCCTTTGACAAAGATGTAGACATGATACTCCTCCTTCAGCACTCTCAACACCTGTCAGAAACTGGTCAGTTATCCATTGTTTTGTAACATATCTTTAATTAAGTGATGTAAGAACAAGATAACTTGCTCAAGTTTGGCCGACGCAGTTGTGTTGTTCCTGCAATAACTTTTATAGCATAATTATGATTTGGCTGTGCATCCCCGTTCAGAAAGCCCCAATTTTAAATTCTATGGGTAATAGAAGCCAAAAATCCAGTTAGGCCTCGTTTGGTTCGCGGAATGGAAGGGAAAGGAAATCAATTCCTTGGCATTTCCTTTCCTTTGGAAAATTAAGATTCCCATTGATTTTCCTTTCCGATGTTTGGCAATGCCAAGGAATTTGGAAAGGAAAGTGAATACTTCAATGTGGGAAAGTGATTCCTTACTTGGATGGATGGAATCACTTTCCCCCCTAATTTCCCTTCCATTGGGAATGACTTTCCTTTCCTCCTCAATTCCTTTGGCACCCAAACATAGGAAAGTAATCACTTTCCTTTCCCACCCCGAAGATTCCGCGAACCAAACGAGGCCTTAATGTACATTTGTAGTGCTTGCGAGTTCTTACTTTTCTTGTTAATTTCTCCTTCTTATCAATGCTTCCAAAATATGTTGCAAGACTCTTATTTTGACCACAACTCTATTAAATATTTGATTTAATGACTCCAAAGCTCTTGATTCCCTGCAACCTATCCTGTCCTGTATCAGTAGCACATGAAATTGACTAATTGGGAATGGGTCCCTGTTCACTGATTTTTTGAACATCTATTTAGGAATGCTCATTTCTGGATTATCCTCTTTTAATAATTTGGAGGATGAAATGCTTCGGTTATCTCTCAGCATCCTCTAGTTTATTTTTAGGTTGGTAACTAGTGTATTCTATCATTCATCAGTACACTGTCCCCTTACTGCGTCAATGCTACATCCACCTTTTTACTCTCTTGTGCCTGCTCATTTAGATTGATAGATTTTTTTAATCCATCAATACATGCAAATTCATTTATATTCATGCCTATTATTGCACACCAAGGTTCAATACAAGTTTATAATCCACCTTTTACGTTCATTTGTAAGAAATTAGTTGATCTTGATTTTGGCTGTGATGATCTGCTTTCTTTTTCAATTAACTTTCATTGTCCTTTTGCAGAGGAAGAAAATGGAATCCCTTACGGAAGCGGTTAGATAGTTACGACTATTGTGTGGAGCAGCACGTTGTTGGCTCACTTCTCTTTACTCCCCTCTTACTTCTACTGCCGACAACTTCTGTATTCTACATGTTTTTCACCATCTTGAATACTACAATCAGTTTCATCTGCTTTATGATTGAGATGGCAATTTCTATCCTCCATGCTACTCCTTATGCTGAAGTATTACTATGGTTGGTAGCTAGAAGGAGATTTCCCTCTGGAGTATGGATTGAATTCATGTCATGTCAAGCTACATTTTCTCCAAGCAAACATCGTTTGGACCAAAAAATTAACAGCAGCATCACCAATAGGGAGCCAGAAACTGTGGTTTCTCTTCTCCATAGCAACTATGCTACACTAAGTAAGATGTTACCTTTCTTTTCAGATGGTATCCTTATTCCTGTCTATTTTTGTTTGGATGGTCCCTGTCATGGTTATGCGTCAGAGTCAATAACTTTGTGTTTGGTTGATTTAAAAAGTGAAGAACATAACTGATAAGAGGAATAAAGTACGTAATATTTAGTGGATATTCTTGGTTGTCTGGAATGGACTTTTAAACTGTCTGTATGAGAATTTGGGGTGCTGATGTTGCTACCATTTAGCAGTGCCCTCTAGCTAGTGAAGGATTCAACTGTCGGGCTCTCAGACTTGCATTTCACATGTTCCATAATTAATAAACAAAGAAAAGGAACTTCTCAATTCATCACCACACATTCATTGCAAGTCGTGAAGTATCAATCTCGAACCCTTACTATGAGAATTGGTTTCAGCAGAGTGTGGGGGAGGTGTTGGGGAGTTCAGTGATTTTGAATCCAGCAGTTTCGGTATAGGTTTCTACCGATACTGCAAACCTTACATCATTGTACTTGACACAGACTAACAACTAAACTTCTCATACTGCCTTCATAGCTGTTTGGATTGCAAGAAGCCCAAGAAGTGTGCTAAATCATCACAAGAAGTGATTGGTCAAGTTCTAGCTCTTTTTCTCCTATACCATTTATTGCATGATGTTTGGGTAGCAAGAATTGGTGGAGGAAGTGGTATTATTTTCTGTGTACAGAGGAGAAGGAAGTGAGAAGAGGGAAAGAAGGGAGGACATGAAAGAAAATGCAATGGTTATTTACCCATTTCCTTCACCATTTCTCCCTATCCATAGAAGTGTTAAGAAAACGGACACTTCCCATTTTTGGCCAGCTTTCTTCTACACTTCTTTCAATCAAACAGCCCCTGGTGATTGCTAACAAAGAACTTTCATTGCTCATGATTTACAAAAGGTTCAATTGTCGCTTGTGTGGAAAATATCTTTTTGCCTTCTTTCTTTCTTTGCTCTACCAACTCCATCCCACCCATCTCAATCCTACTTCCACCAAATCTCCACCAAATCTCTCTTCTTTCTATCACATCTTTTAATCCTCTTCCTACCAAGGTTCAAAGTATCGGTATCGGTTTCAGATCATTCCAATGAGTATCAGTTTTGGATCGGAGTATTGGAGTTATGGGTTCCCTCTTCTAGAAAATATTTTAGAGAAATGTTAAAAATAAATTTATTACCTACGTCGGGTTCAAGGAATGCGCCACACATTCAGTGTTCTAAAAATCGGCCTAGGAGACCGTCTAGGTACTAGGCGATCGGTGCCCGCCTAGTGCCCCCGACACTCGACTATGCATGTTTTTTTTGTTTTATAGACAATTGTCGCAATTTTTAGCAGATTTGTTTAACTGCCTTAGTGGATTAGACGCCGGTGCCCGTTCGACTAGCGCATAGCAACTTTTTCAACCTTGCAAGCAATAAAGTAGCCTATTACTTTTGTTCCACTGACCAACCAAAATTTCGTGCACCATTCCATAGAATTGTGGCACCTCATCATTTTCCTTCACCTTCTTTCGGTAGATAAGAACTCTCACCTATTTGATCAAGGTGTTTCACATATCATAGATCGAGTGCAAGCAAGGACGATCGATATGTGCAACTCGTAACTTCTCATCGGTTCCATGAAAGAGTATATTCAACTTTTTCCCACAAAATACCTTTAATAATCCTCTCCCTTGATAATTGTGGATTCTCTACTTCATCGTCTCTATAGTTGTCTCTATAGTTAGTCCAATCATCCTTAATCACTATATTCATAACTCCACGCTTGATATCTTCGAATCGTTTCAACATAATAATCACCGATGCAGAATAAGGCCCGGCTACCGCAAGCAACTTCAAATTAGAGTGTTGGTTGAAGAAAGCAAGTCTCATAAATGATTCACGATAAAGTTTTTTTTTATTATTTCATAATTAAAGCATCCCAACAACATCCGCTATCTAATAACATTCATTATGGACGATCTCATTTTTCTTCATATGGCTATAAATATTTTTGAGTGCCAAACGAGTTTATGCACCAATACAAGACGTCGAAAACATATGCAAAAATTGAGCTTCAACTAGTGCATGACCGGTTTGCACAATAATTCATTGTTTGGTTTGAACTGAACTACATTTTGAGTTCAACTTCTTCAGTGGCTTCTATTATCAGAGTAGCAATGTAGACACCAGATTTATCTCACCCTTAGAAACATAGGACCATCTTTTGCTACGACTAGTATATTGAGTAAAAGCATGTTTTACACTCGTACATTCATCTTATATAGTTATGCTGCACTTCTCGCTTCTCTTTCCATATGTCTAATCGGCTAAAGGAAAGTTTTCATATTTTGTATCTCTTCCTTTTGAAAAGTAGCCCTCAACATGTTATATTCGGGAGGCTTGTAACCACCTAGGTTATTAGTTGCCGCTAGAGAGTAAACTCTTAGGGTCTGCTTGATAATTATTGGGGTAGCGGTTATGAGGTGTCTTTTGAGTTTGGTTATGAGCAGTTATGAGGGGTCCGATTTTGAATGCTTTTAAGTAGCGTCTTTTAAACCAGTCCAACTCATGTTTGGTAATCCATTACAAGCGGTTCTGAAAGTTTTTTACAAGAATAAAATTACCTATATGCTCTATAAACAAAAGCTCTCCCAAAGTTTCATTTTTTTATGTCGAAATTTTCTTGATACATGATTCTTGGAGATATCCTTATGGGTGTGTATCATACAATGTTTGACTTCGACAATAACAAAATAGGATTATTAAGAATGATTATCTGGATGAAGATAGTAATTATAAGAAAGAATGCCTGGACGAAAATAAGAGAGTATAGAAAAACAAGATTTTAAAAACTCATCGGAGGAAGTAGTCTTAGTTTGTAGGAAGTAGAAAAGAAACAAAGATGAGAAGAGGAAACATGGTAGGGTATTAGTAGTTATAATTGTATTTTTTGTGAGGATATAAATGGAATAAAATAATATAACTTCTCAAAATTCGTCGATTTGTAGTGTTTATAAAGACATCAAAAATTACACTACACCGATTTGGGGGTTTTTGAGCCGGCCAAAACTAGTGCCTCAAAAAAATTACCAAGTAATGGTTTTTTAAACACTTCATAAACGGTCGGCTCAAAACCACCCCAAAACCAGTGAAACACCGTTGCCAAGTAGGTATTTAGAAAATACAATTTTTTAGCTAAGTTGAATGATAAACCCGCAGATATAAACATACTTGTAATTTCTTCGTTAACTTGTCGACGAACTTGTAGATTAAAAGCTTTCTAATAAAGGAGCTCACCGACACAACTTACAGAGGTCAAATAGTTGGTCGAGCAAGTTGAGAGAAGAGTAGAACTCTTGATGCCAAAGAGAATGCTTTTATCTACCGAAACACAATAATTTTCTAGTGCAACAACGGGCTTGGTTGATATGGGACAATTTTCAAGCACAATTCATGGGAAACAAGTCCGTCGACAAATGGATGGAGAAATCACATGAATGGTTATTTCGGTGGTCTTCTCTTTCAACTTAGTTAGAAATTCACATTTTATAAAGACCTCGTCTCTAGCGGCATTTAGTAACGTAGGTGGTTACAAACTTCCTTGATATATAATGTTGGGGACTACTACTAAAGGGAGAGACAAAAGTGGAAACTCTTCTTGAGCCAATTAGAAGCACGTGGAAAGTGTAGGGGACCTAGGGGTATGCATAGTGTCGCACAGATGCGGAAGTAAGGCCTCTAATCAAAATTATGGCCGTATCAGTAGGTAGTCCTACCTTTCAAGGTCACTAATATTGAGGGTGAGATAAAATTGGATGATTACTTTACTTTGATGAGAGAAGGCTTTCAAGAAGTTTGACGTCAAAATGTGGTTCAATTCATTGCACCAGTGCGCAAATCGGCCGGTACACTAGTTGAAACTCAAATTTGGTATATCTTTTAGATGCATTGTTTGGTGCATACACTTATTTGGCTGTTACAGATATTTATACCGCAAAACATATCGAGGTAAATGAGATTGTCCATAAAGAGTGTCAATATGTCGTGAGGGATGCTTTAATAATACAAATCTTTATCATGAACCATTCTATGAGGTTTGGTATCTCAACAGACTCTAAGTTGAAGTAGCTTGCGGTAATCGGGATTCGTTTTACTTCGGTGATCATCATGTTGAAGCTCAAAGAAGTCAAGCGGGAACTCAAAGTATGGTGATTACCGATGAGTAGACTAACTATAAAGATGATGTAAAGAATGCACAATTTGTGAGAGAGGATCATTAATGACATTTGGTTGGATAAAATTGAATTTATACTTGCTTTCACGGAATTGGTTTATGAGATACTACAAGTTGTCGATATTGGCCTTCCTTGTTTGCACTTGGTCTATGATAGGTAGGACAACATGATCGAGAAGGTGAGAGTTTGGGAGGAAAAAAAATAATGAGGCGTCACAATGCATGAGGTGATATACAACATTTTGGTTCATTGGTGGAATGAACGCAACAAGTCACTTCATTGCTTGGCTTATTCCTTCAACCCAATGTAGGTTAAGTATATACATTATATACCTTTAATTGAATTTGTGTCACATATCTTAATCTTTTTAGTTATTTATATGTTTGATTATCATTTTGAAGGTATTTTTAGTGCACCTTGGTTTGCGGGACAAGGGCCCTTTTCTACATAAGGATGACGAGATATGTGTGGAAAGGGTCAATGAATGAAAATATATTTTAAGGATATGAAGGTTCAAAGAATTGTTGCTATTGGGTTTGCCAACTTTTCGGGAGGTTTGAATGAGTTTCAAGATGGTGGTTGTGTGAATGATAGGGAATTGATGGAATTGAAGGTTTGGTGGGTTCTTTATGGGAGGGTCGTACACAACAGTTGGCTTTAAAACTACTAGGCCAACCAGTCTTATTGCTAAAGGAATTGGAACACACATTGTTTTCTTCACTTGGCAAAGAGGAGCAAAATGACACCACAAAATGCCGAGGATTTAGTATTTGACTCAGAAGACTAGATCAATAAAGGAGAGACAAAGATGTGGAATGTTGGAGGTGATAAACTTTGATGTGTTTGATGGAGCAGGAGTGCTAGAGTTTGCAACCTCACTTCATGAGCTTGACTTGGAGGAGGGAGTTTATGTTCATGATGATAGGGAAGAAGCAATGGAGGTGAATGTTCTTCATGATTCTTGAAGTTCAATTCTTGTTTATGTGGAAGTTGAAAGAATATCTTTTGTTACATTTCATATTTATTGCTAGGATCCCAATCTTAGAGCTTGGATCCTATAAAGAAGCAGCTGAGCCAAAGAAGAGAAGAAGCAGCCAAGCCAAAGAGGAGAAGAAGAGGTCCAGCCTACAAGCACCTGTAGTAGCAAATTGTATCAGGTTCAGACCTGTGAATAAAGGAGTAGTTGGGTTAGTTAGTTGTCATCACAGTCAGCACTTGTGACTCAGCAACTAACTGTTAGTTGTCATCACAGTCAGCTCTTGTGACTCAGCAACTAACTGTATAAATACTAAACACTTAGCCGAGAATGGCAGGCAAATTGTAACTACTTTCTCAATAAACTGAATTTAGCTACATTAGCTTTCTTGATTCTTGGATCTTCTTCTTCTTCTCCTCTACTTAGCTTTTACTGCTCAATTGTCACCATTAATGGTAACAAACATGGAAAACCCTAATCGAGGGACCCCTGGATCCAGTGTTCAGGGAAGAGGGGCGCAGCAATTGGTATCGGAGAATTGAACCATTTTGTTTGTCTCTTGTTGCATTTTCTTCTTACAGAGTTCACATTTTCTTGTACTTTCTTCTTTAAGCCTTTCAATACAATTTCCAAAACTCTAGTTACAATTTTCCCTACTGTCTTCGTCTTCTTCAAATTACTACAAATTCTTTGTGAATTGATGGCCAATTTTCATGGTGTTCCTGCCATGGTTGGACAATTAGGTTGGGAACCTAACATTTATGTTGGTTCTTTTGTTATCTTATGTTAATACCTATGTTTGTCTGTCTTTTTTGCTATCTTGAATCTATGTTTAACGATGTTGATGTGTGGTCTCTGCCTTATGCTATATTTCGTGACTATGTTGCTAGCAGTTCTTTTCGTCTTGTATGTTTATGTTAAGTTAGCCTCTGGAGCTCAAACTCTACCCGGCACACCCTGGCCTTATATCCCCAAACTCAGCCACTTCGCCTACAAAGCTACTTATATATATATATATACTATATATATATATATATATATATATATATATATATATATATTTGGAATAAGGGTGAATTTATTCCTCGCATATAGCGGAAAAGGTATTAAAGTACAACATCACAACTCTCCATGCCCCAATAATAATATTATGGGGCCATTACAGATACATCGAATTCTATATTATGTAGAATTCCAATAGGGGGGGTAGTCAAGCCCTCAAAGATACGTCTGTTCCGCTCCTTCCAGATGTGCCAAACAGACGCAGCAAGACGAACTCTGGCTCTTCTAGCCCACCCCGGATCCCGGCCACTGCGATCTCGGATCCAGCTGAGAATGCTCCGGATGTCTCGATCCACCCCAACTCCTCTCAGCTGTGCACACTGTTCAGTCCAATATGCCAGGTCATCGGGCAGACAAAGAAGAGATGTCCCATGGATTCATCGTCCTCATTACATAACACACATTTGGCATCCGAGATCTGCATCCCAAATCGGAGGAGTCTGTCTCTCGTCATCAGTCTACTCCGGAGAAGACGATATGCACATAGTTGCATTTTTCGTGCAACGTCCTTGCCCCAAATGAAGTCCATCTCCTCAGCCAGGTCGTAGTGGGTCCGAACCAAATCGTAGCAGCTGCGAAAGCAGAATAACCCTGACCGCCCCCCGTACCTGGGCCGGCCCAGCACCATGTATCCTCCGCCTGGCTAGCGTCGATAGTAATAAGGCGAATCTCCTCGGCTAGCTGAGCAGTATAAGTATACCCCTCTGGCCTCCAAACTCCATCTCTAAGGATCCGACTACAAGTGAGCCCCCTGCCCGCTTCTCTGTCCAGCTGCCCCCCCCCAGAATATCGAGCAAGGATCTGGAACCCAACCAAGGGTCCAGCCAGAGGTCAGTAGTCGTCCCATCCTTCATCTGCCTGCAAATAGCGGTCTGAAGCACCGGTCTACACCTAAGGATGGCCTTGAACGTGACCAGAAATTGTTGTCTATTCTGCAAGCCCAAGTTGGTCCTCCTCAGGTATCTGTTCGCCATCCATTCTGCCCAGAGCGACCCCCCCTTGATGAATCTCCAGGCCATCTTCACACAAGCTGCCATCCTGACCGTATGGAGAGGCCTCAGCCCCACTCCTCCTTCCTTCCCGAGACCGACATAACTGGTCCCAGGATATCGCATGCATCCCTCCCCTCCAGATGAAGTCACACAGATGACCTCCACTTTACGAATAGTAGCCGTGGGGATCTGGATAGACTGGAACCAGAACATCGTGATGCTTGCAATGACCGAACGCACCAACTCTATCCGGCCGCCAAAAGATAGACCTGCGCTTGCCAGCCTTCTACCCTCCTCTGAGCAAAGTCCACCAAGCTGTGACAATCCTGTTCTCGGGCATAGTTGACCGTCAGCGGACCTCCAGGTATTTCACTGGGAGCTCGCCTCTGTCCCACCCAAGGCGAAGGTCTCTCCTCCTGCTGTGTGCACCGGAGCTAAAGTAGACTCTGCTCTTCTCTCTGTTTAACTGGAGCCCAGAAAGCCGTCAGAACTCCTCCATAATTCTGAGAGCGCTCTCATTCCCCGCATGGAAGGCTGGAGAAGTACCAATAAGTCGTCAGCATAGATCAAGTGGGATACAACCGGACTCACCAATCGGAAAAGGGAACGATCCTCTTGCTATGCACTGCCGTATCCATCATGCAAGTAAAGTACTCCATCACCAAGATAAATAGATACGGGGATAGGGGTCACCCTGCCTCAACCCCCTGTTCTACTGAAGTAGCCATGCGGCGTGCCCTGGATGAGACTGAGAAAGTAGGGGAGCAAATGCACTCTCTCACCCTCGCGCACCCACCTCTCGTCGAATCTCATGGCAAGCTCATCAGTGACCAGGAAGTCCCTATTGACCGTATCATAAGCTTTCCGGAGATCAAGCTTCACACAAGCCTTCATCCCCCCAGGTTTGCTGAACTCCCTCACCATCTCATGAGCTAGCAGGCTGTGCGCTCGCAATCGACCGGCCCTTGATGAACGCTGCTTGATTCTGGGACACCAATCCCTGCATATCCCCTCCATACGCCTGCACATAAGATGAGTGATAATCTTGTAAGAAAATTACAGCAAGCAATGGGCCTGAAATCCGCAAGAGAAGTCCCTTCCTCCTTTTTAGGAACCAGCGTCAAGAAGGTGTGGTTCATCTCCTTCAGAAGCCTGCCCTCCATAAAGAACTCCTGAACCGCCGTCAGGACATGGGTCTTAAGCACACCCCAGTGTCGCTTAAAGAACCCTGAAGAGAACCATCAGGCCCGAAGCTTTGTTTGGATTGGCCTTCATGACAAAT
>JANAVB010008800.1:8348751-8401381 GCA_029216955.1 Iris pallida | reverse complement strand
AGGGGGAGGGGGTTCGAACTCGGCCCAGGGGGGTCGGGCTCTTGGGCTCGGTCGAGCTGGCCAAGGGGTCAGCCCGAGCTCTGTGTTAGGGGTAGGGTTTTGGGTTAGTGTTATTTTTGTTTTAAGTTAACTGGTTTAAACCCGATAAAACTATCTCGGTGTCCTGACAGTTAAGGCACACAAGTCTCGTGTCCGTGCTATGCACGACACGCACGGGTCGAGTCTCACGTGTCCAGACTCACCCTAGGTTGCTCGTGTCCAGATGAACGTCGTGCGTGAGTTCGAGACACGTACGACACGAACTTGGGTCTGTTACCTGCGTGTCCGACTTCGGGGGGGGGGAGTTCGAAGACGCTAGACGGTGGAGGAGACGACGTGGAAGCGTCGCTCGGGTGGCTGGACTCAGCTCGGTGGGGCGAACTCGTCGGTGGGTTTATTGGTGGTGTGGGTGGCTGGGGAATGGCGCTGGTAGCTGCCGGAGTTAGGGTTAGGGTTTAGGTTCTCGTCGGGGACGAAGGGTCGGGGTGGTCGATGGTGAACTAGGGTTAGGGTTTAGGACTAGGGGGTTATTTATAGGGAAAAAGGAGGTCGGTTGTCGTCGTGGCTGGTCGAAAATGGTGGGGAAGTCGATGGTCGTCGGGGCACAGCTGGCCGGGTCGTCGGAGGTGGGTGAAAATGGGTTTTGCGGTTAGGTCCCTAGGATTTAGGTATTTATAGATAGGTCCAAATCCTATCAGTTTGCAATAACAATTTGTAAACTGTAATTAAAACAATTCAATTAATTACGAACTAATATTAAAACAAATCTAAATATTACAAAATGCTATTAAAATATTTCAGTTAATTGTAAAATGATATATTGTAACTTAAAAACTATTTAAAAATTATTTAAAAATTCTAGAAATATTCCTAAAATTATAATAAATTATTTTAAAGCTAAGTATGTCATTAGCAACTAATTAACCCTAATTAAATTAAATTTGAAAAAAATAGGGGCTGACAAGAGGGTTAGAACATACCTAGAAAAGATGAAGATACTTCTCCCTCATCTCGGCCTCTCGCTCCCAGGTCGCCTCTCTTGGAGAATGGTGACCCCAAGCTACTTTGACTAGCGGAATCACCGCGTTCCTCAGTCTCTTCTCCATGCAATCTACTATCTCCGCTGGCTGCTCTGGCACGATGAGACTTGGTCCAATCTCCTGCTTTGAGTGATCCACAATATAGGTCGGGTCCGATACGTAACGCCTCAGCTGCGATACGTAGAAGACGTTGTACATGCCCTCGAGACTAGATGGAAGAGCCACTCTATAAGCTACTTCTCCCATTCTGCTTAGTACCTCAAATGGACCAATATAACGGGTACTAAGCTTTTCATCTTTGTCGAATATGATAGTGCCTCTGGTAGGGAAAATCCTAACAAAGACCTTGTCTCCTGCTTCAAACTCTAATGTTCGGCGCTTACTGTCTGCCCGATACTTCTAGCGGACTTGTGCAATCCTCAGCGTCTCTCTGATTATCTTCATCTTCTCTGCAACATTTGTAACCATCTTTGGTCCCAGCATAACTCGTTCTCCTACGTCGTCCCATGCTAGTGGAATACGACAACGACGTCCGTACAACGCCTCAAAAGGAATCATACAGATGCTGGCCTAGTAGCTATTGTTATACGAGAGCTCAACCAGGTGTAAATGATCTTCCCAAGATCCTCCAAATTGTAAGACGCATGATCTCAGCATGTCCTCAAGCGTCTGAATAGTCCTTTCAGATTGTCCGTCGGTCTGCGAATGGTATGCAGTGCTGAACTTTAGTTGTGTGCCCAAGCTTTCATGTAGACTCTTCCAATAGTGTGAAGTGAACCGGGTATCTCTGTCTGATACAATGCTGACTGTAACTCCATGAAGCCGGTAGATGTTCCGCATATAGAGAGCTGCTTACCTTTCGGTGGATAAACCAACCCTAAAAGGAATAAAATGGGCAGACTTGGTCAGTCTGTCCACAATTACCCAGATGACATCCTTCCCTCCTTGGGATCTAGGCAATCTCGTTACAAAATCCATGGTGATGTGCTCCCATTTCTACTTCGGAATGGGAAGCGGCTGTAGTAATCCTACTGGCCTCTGACGATCTGCCTTCACCTGCTGGCAGATTAAGCACTTGGTGTAACTCCGCTTTTCAATTTTTATGAAATTCTAATTATTTCTCTAAATTATTTTTAGTAAATTCTTATCAAAAATTTATAATCATTTGGAGGGAAATATTTGATTTAGTGGCTTGGGTGTAAATATTTAAGTTGGTTATAACCAACTCAAGTGGTCCCCAATTCTCTAACTAATTTCATAATAAATATAACAATATATATAACTGAATAACAAACTTTTGGTATTAATATAATTCATCAATTTTGGGGGACTTGTGTGCAAAAATCCCTTTTTATTAAATGACAGTGGAGGAGAGAGAATGAGCAGAGCACATTCTTTCTTTCTTTGTTTTCATCACAATTTTCTTTTGGCAATTGATAAAGGCACTGCCTAATTTGATCGGGGCTAGCCCATTTGTAAGTTTGTGTTATTTACAAGTTTGCCATTGAAAAAATTTATTAGGGCTAGCCCATTAGGTAGTATAAAAGTCAATTGTTTTATTTCTCTTCTCTTTCTCTTCTTCCTCTCAAATTTTCTTCTTTTCTCAAATTTTCTTCTAAACCCTAGATTGAGATTTCTCTTGTCCCTACAAAAATCTTCCTGTTTTGTAACCCCAGAGCAGTTATCAACGAATATTCGTAGTAGTCGGTATGTTTTCGACTACTATATTGCAAAGTTTGTTAAATAATCGGTTGATTCCTAATTTTTGAATGTTCTTTTATAATGTAGAAAATATGGAAGAACTTGGGACTTCAAATATAGCAATCGATCATCCCGGTCCTTCCGAAGAACACGACATTCTCTCCAAAGAACTCGTGGTTTGTCCCTGACCTAGTTACATTTTTTCGTAGTCCAGAAATGGACTACCACATCGCATGGCAGTCCATGAACTACTTAGGACTGCCAGAAAGTATGGCAGTCGAGTTAAGTACGTATGAACGTAAGGACTGCCATACTTTCTGGCAGTCCTATATACTTCAAGGACTGCCCAGAAATGTGGCAGTCATAAAGTTGATAATAAATTCAACTGGACTGCCACACATTTTGGCAGTCCATGAACTACTTAGGACTGCCAGAAAGTATGGCAGTCTAGTTGAATACGTAGGAACTTAAGGACTGCCTCACTTTCTGGCAGTCCTATATACTTCAAGGACTGCCCAGAAATGTGGCAGTCCTAAAGTTGATAGTAGATTCAACTGGACTGCCACACATTTTGGCAGTCCATGAAGTACTCAGGACTGCCAGATGTTGTGGCAGTCTAGTTGAACAGCCTGAATTGGATATTGTATTTGGTTTTGTCATTGATTTAGGTATTTAAAAAATTGTAAATTTATTGTAGGGCACCCCATCTCCTATGTGCACAGATTTGAGCAGTAAATTCTCGACAGATATTGTCTTTGAAACTTACGCCGAAGCATTAGAATGGTGCAGAGAAGTTGGAAGGCAAACCAACACAACCCTTGTAACTTCAAGGTCGCTACGGTGTCGGCCGAAGCGTCAAACTGCAGAGATTGGCTGTGAAAGAGGTGGGACGTATAGGGTGCATCGTAAAAAAAGTGAAATTCTCCCAATAATATCTGGGAAGAAAGATGCAGGCTCAAGGAAATGTGGTTGTCCATTCAAGCTAGTGTTGGGGTGCAGGACTGGCGAGAAGTGGACAGTTGTGGTACGTAATGGGATCCACAATCATTCTATTCCGGAGACGCTAACTGGTCATGCCTACGCCGGAAGATTGAAAGATGATGAGAAGAAGTTAGTTACAGAAATGTCAGCTTCCGGAGTTGCTCCAAAAGAAATATATTCTGCGCTGCTTCAGAAGAATGAGAGGAACAAGTCCACTATGAGGACAATTTACAATGCACTAGCGAGGTCTAGAACGAGGAGTCTAAAAGGAAGAATGGCGATGCAACAAGTGATGAAATTGCTCGCCGAAAATCATTATGTGGAATACCATAGAAGACTTCCGGTGAGCAATGAAGTCGTTTCTCTGTTTTGGTCTCATCCGGATTGCACACAGTTGGCACGGTCCTTCGCCGATGTTTTGGTTCTTGATTGCACCTACAAGACTAATAAATTCAAGATGCCTCTTCTTCACATTGTTGGGTTCACTTCAACCCGAAGGACATTTTCAGTTGCCTTTTGTTTTATGAGGACCGAAACATTAGAGGACTATACATGGGCTTTGGAAAAGCTGAAGACACTTTATAGTGGACATAAAGAACCGTCTGTTTTTGTGACCGATCGGGAATATGCATTGATGAATGTTATTGATACCGTATTTCCTCATGCTCGTAGATTACTATGTACTTGGCATATAAACAGAAATATTCAAGCACAATGCAAACTGAAGTTCGAGAAAGTAGACGGCAAACTCGACATGGACCGCTTCCAAGATTTCTACAACGGTTGGACTCTTGTGTGGCGAGCAAGTAGTGAGGAAACATTTGACGCAGCATGGTACATGTTCAAAGAGCAATGGGAGCAGAGCAACCCGGCGTGTATATCTTACATCAAAGACACGTGGCTTGATGAACATAAAGAAAATTTTGTCTTGGCATGGACGAATATGGTGAAACACTACGGCACGACCACTACCAACCGTGTCGAAGGCTCACATGCAAGACTAAAAAGATATCTGCGCTCAGCGGCCGGTGGTTTCGTCTCCGTTTGGCAATCAATCGATCGACTGACCAATTCGGTCGTGAACGAGATAAAGGCTTCATTTGAGATGAGCCTGAACATTGTAAAACACCAACACAAGAAAGAACATCTCTTGTCTGATTTAATGCACGTGGCGTCCCACGACGCATTGACATTACTACTTGATGAGATTGGTCGTACGAATTCTGTCGGTTTAGATGTCGAAGTATGTGGTTGTACACATCGATATTCTCTCGGGCTCCCTTGTGCACACGAGATCAACGAATATCGACGTCAAGCTCGACCTATTCCAGTAGTGGTCGTTGATCAGCGTTGGAGACAGCTGTCGATCATGCCTACGGTGGACAGTCCAGATGATTTCTTTTCCATGCCACAGTTGAAACTTCTTCATGCCAGATGGTGTACAACACTAGAACCTGAGAGGAAGTCCATTGAGCTTGGGATCCAAGAACTTGCCAACCCGGCAAGTGGTCGTCTACAGGAGCCATCTTCTATCATTGCTCCGAAAGGTAGACCGCCAAAAAGACTTACAAGAGCGCAAAAGAAGAAGCTCGAGTCTACTAAGCGAGAAGCCTCTCTCTTTGAGCACGTTGAAAGAAGTGTGCAAATTCTAGCCGTTCCAAAGAGGAAGGAGAAGCTCCATACTCGTAGAAAGAAACAGAATACGAGTGCTGCAAATACACTCGATGCGTACATTGGTGCTTTTGTGCCCGGCATGCGTGAATATATTTGGTCTATTGATGATGTGCCCAAAGATGGACATTGTGGATATCATGTGCTGGCGCGTCATCTAGGCTACCCCGCTAAAGACGGATGGAGACAAGTTAGAGCTGAGCTATATTTTGAGCTGGAGTCTCATCTTTCATTCTATAGCAAAATACTTGGGCAAGAAGATGTCGGCGAACTGTTGACAAGCATTCCATGCGACACCCAGACTACTGGACCAGAGCATTACCTGGACATACCTTCTGGTGCATATCTGTTCGCTAACAATTACAAGATCCCCATTATCGTTTTTTCCAAGCACAACAACAACACATTTTTTCCAATGTGCGCTCCTCCAAAGGACTACAGTATATCCACTCTAAATACAATTGGACTCGTCGGAGATCACTTTGTTATCCTGCGGTTGATTGGGCACTCTCCTATTTCTCCCCCTGCGTCACTTTGGTGGAAACATGCACCGGAAGAAGCGCTCGCTTGGGTAACACCCTTCGAAGATGCAATAAATGTTTACAAGAAAATTACGAACTTCGTGGAACCTATACCAAGGCCGGAGGGCCACTATGATGTATTAATTGACTAATGTATAGTTGATGAAGCGTAACATTTTGCATAGACTAATGTATAGTCGACGAAGCGTAACATTTTGCATAGACAGCTGTATACTTGACATTGTCTATCTTACTGCGTATCTATGAGTATTTTGTATCTTACTGATTAGCAGCTATCGTCTTTGACTCGACTCGAGATGCAGCACCTAGTTCGCGGTAAAGGTGTGCTAGTATACCACTTCCGAACGATATTTCATCCACAGCGTTCAAGTCCGTAAAATTGTTTAGATATTTTGCATGTACGGCTGTCCCGGACTTGTCTGTAATGCCGACGGCTCCTAGGATGAACTGCATGTATCCACGGGCCACGAGGTTGTCATTACCATTGTTGTCGTCGGCGTCGTCGACATCATCATTGAAAGTATTCCTCAAAAAACTTAAAGGAACTCCATAAGACTTCTTAAATTCCGGGATTGTGGTAAAAGTCTTGGACTCGACACCGAGACAATTGGCAACCAAATCCACCATCTCATCATACAGGTCGAAGTCGCCCTCGGAATAGTCCATCGACATTTGACGACCATCAACTCTAAGCCCTAAAATGTGGTGGACATCATCAAGGGTGATTGTCAACTCTCCGTCTGCGAGATGGAAGCTGTTAGTTTCTGGATGCCAGCGCTCCACAAATACAGAAATCATTGCGTGGTCCAATATCTGATATGAGTATTTTGCCAAATACTGCAATCCGGTGGGGGTGATTTTTTGCTTCACTCTCTTTCAACTCATTAAATCCCCACGTACTACACATCTTCGCATGGTTTATTACTCTCAACATGCGCGAGCTTTTCTGCGAATAAAAAAAACAAAGATCCAATATTACATATATCTATTATTTCGAATAGTTAATCTATATAATAGGTAAGTAACTTACCGGATCCTTCCATATTTCATAACAAATGTGGTTCTCGATTGAATTCAAAATTGAGCAACCAACTGGGCCCGCATCTTCCTCTTCCTTTTCCTCGGGTACTTGAGAAGGACCCGATCCAGCTTCCTCGGGTACTTGAGAAGGACCCGATCCAACGTCATCTCTCATTCGGGCAATGGGTAAATCATCATCATCGGAGGAATCATCACGACGAGTCGCTGCCGCTTTCGCCAAACGCTTTGCAACACGTTTCGTTCCACGTGTTCTTGTTTCTGAGGCTGGTTCGGGTTCTCTAATTGATAGCCCTTTCTCGACATTTCTACCAGCTTCACGCGCCTTGCGATCCGATGCGGTGGGACGTTTTCTTTCGGGCCTGGCCTCAATATCCTTCTCCTTTGTCTTCTTTTCATGACTATTATTGAATATTAATTACATATTAAAATTTGAATTGGAAGAACTGTCTCAGGACATGTGTAACTAAAGACTGCCCACATTTCTGGCAGTACAACATGCACTTAGGACTGCCAGAAAAGAGGGCAGTCCTAACTCACATCATGTGTACGAAAGGACTGCCCACTTTTCTGGCAGTCCTAACTTTATGTTGGACTGCCAGAAATGTGGGCAGTCCCTTGTAACACATCTCATGCTAATGGACTGCCCATTTTTCTGGCAGTCCATCATAGAGTCAGGACTTGCCAGAAGAATGGGCAGTCCTTCGCTATACATGTTATGCCAATGGACTGCTCATTCTTCTGGCAGTCCAACTTACAGTCTGGACTGCCAGAAGACCGGGCAGTCCTGGCCGACGCCAACTTTTGGCAAACACGTTCGCCTTGCGATCCGATGCAATGGAAATAACGAACGTAATTGATCCTGCTAGTTGTCTCAGATAATTTCTAGGGTTTTCGACAGAAATGGAGGAAGATTTCGCACCTTGTTTGCGAGGACGGTTTCGGGGCCATCGTTCCCCTTGGACGAGAGAAGAGGACGTGGGGAAGAAGAGGAAGATGATGAAGCTGCTCGCCGAGTGGTGGAGAATGGAGTCAGTGTTAGGGCTTAGGAGGAAGAAGAAGAGGGAAGTTAGGGTTCTTGAGGAAGAAGAGGGAAGTTTGTGTTCGGGGGGGGGGGGGGGGAGGGCGGGAGTACTTGGGACAGCCCTATGATCAAATAAATGGGCTGTCCTGAGTAAAACCCAAAAAAAATTGGGCTAGCCCCAATCCGGGCTAGCCCCGATCAAAAAAGGCAGTGCCTTTATCAATTGCCTTTCTTTTTCTTTCCATCAGTTCTTCCCCAAAATTATTCGGCTCCGAAACTAACCCTAAATCCCTCCGGTGATGATGATGACGGCGTCCAAAGCTCTCGGCGGAGGATGATCGACGGATCGGTGTCCAACTCTCGGCGGCGATCGACCACACGCGGGGGGTAGATCAGTGTTCTGCTCACCCTGACGGCGAGATCTCGGCGATCTCGGCTGTGCATGGCTTTCCCGGCGACGATCACGTGCGACCACTCCGGTGGCGGAGGCTCCACCACAGCGGCGACAGGATGATCCCCCTCTGGCGGCATCGGCGACCTTCTCCACGACAAACGATGAGCGGCGACGGCGCAGTGATTCGGCTCCGGCGACTGAAGACAGAGCCGCCGTTCTACTCCGTCAGCAAGCCTCCGTCGGGGGTGCTCGATCGAAACCCTGTTCTTCTCCGGCGACAACGATAGAGATAAGTTTCCCTTTCTCGATCTTTTCTTGTTGTGTCGATCGATCAGATCGAAGAAGATTGGTTGATCAAATTGATTTGGTTCTTAATCAATCAACTCTTGGATCGATCGAAAATCGTCGGCTGTACTCACAAATTTGTTCAGTTCGAATTTGAGTATTAATGATTTTTGATCATTTGATCGATCCCTGCTCGATGTTCTTGACCTAATCCAGGTAACGAGTCAAAATTAATCATTTAATCTACTCCTCTATCTCGAACATCAGGTGTTCGTTATTTTGTCTCTGGGAAGGAATGGGCGAGTAGTCAACGTTGGCGTCCGACACATGGGACCGTGTCCGATTCTCCGAGATTGCGCTAGCATTCCCTTCTGGATTTCCATTCTTCAGGTACCTATCTACATCAGCATTTCAGAAATTGTTATACGTCTCTGAATTTGATTTGGTGTCGACGTGTCCAGTGGCTTGTGTCGGACTATAGCAGTTTTCGTGTGTACGTGTCTGAGGCTTATTCGTGTCCAGCCATTGAATTATGTTGGCGTGTGTCCGTGGAGATATTTTGTGGTGGATATGTTGTTGTAGCAGTATTCGGGTGTGTGACCAAGGTTGTCGTGTCCAAGCAGTGAACGTGTCCATGTGCGTTGGCTGTATTTTCAAAGGCCAGAGTCGAGTGCAGAGATTCTTCTGTGATGGATTAAGAATTCTCTTTTATTAAAATTCGATTTGGTTGTATTCTATAATTTGTATTTAATCTTCTATTTACTTTCTCTTGATTTACTCTATTGGATTTTTATGTGTATTCTTGAAGCCTCCAACCTTTGTTGATATAGCCATTAGAGTGAAGTTGTGAGTTTTTTTTTTTTTTTTTTGAAATCTCAAGTAGAGAGCATGTTGGAACGAACAGTGTGTGTTGACTATAATTGCAGGTTGATGGGTTAATAGATTTTTGCTATTTCAAACATTTCTGAGTTATAGTAAGGTGTAGATTTTAACTAAATGTAGCCGGGAGAAAGGTTGTCCTTGTCAAAACCTTAGATTATTGCTCAGGTATGTTGTATAGGGATTACAGTAGAAATTATATTGGTGGTGCAGGTTATGTTGAATAAATGAGCTTAGATGGGATGGCATATATTATTGTATATAATTGGTAAGTTTAGCTACTTCTGAGTTGCTTGCTTGCTGTAGAAGTGTTGGTTGATGTCAAATACAAAGCAATATTAGAAATACCAGGCTATTTGTTTTGTAATGGGCTTGGCGGAGGCTTGGTTATGCTTGATTGGGTTTTTCGAATGCTGCATGCATTTGTTAGGTTGATTGTACAGAAGATGCTAGAGTCTTAATTCTGAATGGTGATCGGAGCATAAGCCTTAAGAAGACTCGGCCAGTTAATAGTTAACCTGGACATATGTTGATAGTTCGGGTTAGGACCTCAATGGACTATTCATTTTGGTAAAGATTGCATGCTTCTTGGGTTGGAATAGTCATACGCTTGGGTTCGCTATTTTGAATATTTTTAGCTTCGGTAGTTGCTAAAAATCATTTTTACTCTAAATTAAAAAATTTCTAATTACTATTAGTAGCATTTGGGTTCTTCCTAGTGTCTAGGTAATATCATAGATATGTAAATACTATATAAGCTTACTATTAATATTTTAGTGTATGTTGCTAAGTTCAGATGTATTATTTTGATTGTATAATTTTCTAGACTTACTTTGTTACCTAGCTAGCTATATGCTTTATTCCTAAAAAGCTACTACCCTATTTTAATTAAGTGGTTAGTTTGGATGTTAATTAGATAGCCATAGGCAAACTAATTATTATTGTTTAGATTTTGATCTTTTCCCCAATCACTTCAGGTGAACCCAGAGGTTGCTATATTTCCGATACCGATCTTCCAGAGCAAGACAAGTACATTCTATGGACTTGTGCATTTACATTCATATCTTGTACTTTTCCTGTGACACGTTATGACACGATATCATGTTCTTCTGTACTTTTCCGTTCTTGTACTTATTTGTGTCGGAAGGGGAAATACACTAGCTATGTGACCAAACTCGGTTACTATATTCATGTAGATAGCTTAGGCCTCATATCGTGCACGCGGGTCCTAAGACGTACCTTATTCATGTACTCATGTACTCACTTTGGTGGCTCATGCAGGTCAGAGCATATCGTACCGGTTATGTAACTGTACTGGTATGAGCATGCGACCTTGACTAAACCCTTGAAAATTTCAATCCACTCTGCCTTGAAAAGTCTCTTAGAAATTTCTCTACCGTCTATGAAACTTCGTATTCGTTCTCGATTATTCTCCCTTGCCCTTCTGTATCCTTGATTCTTGTCACTTCCTATTTCGGGGTGACGAATGATCGTGCTGTCTAGAATTCATCAGAAATTCTTGAGTTATAGTATAATATTGCTTGACTATTGAATAATTGGTTGTTTATAGATATGAGGGATTATAGATGCCATACGTCCTAGATATATGTTGGTAGAATTGTTAGCAACTAGTTAGAAGATAAAAATCTATTGAGAATTTGAAGTGTTGATGGAATAGTGTGAATTAGGGTGGCTACATATTCCCAATCACCTACTTGATTGTTGGTGATTAAAATTTTTTGTTGTTGAAAGTATTGATAGAAGTTAGCAGAATATAATTATGATGATTATATTGATAGAGGCTAAAGTATTAGTAGACAATGATTAGGAAAAACCCTTTAGTGAAATAAGATTAATTTTTTTTCCCAAGGATTTATGATCTTATGGTATTTGTAAATGACAATGAAAAAAAAGGAATTAGTGTTAGAAGAATTGGATAAGATCGAGAATTAAGGAAGATGAATGGGCTTATTCAGCAATCAAAAAAAAGAGGAAAGAAATGGAGAAGAAGAAAACTAATATAGTACGATTGGATGGAAGAAAAAAAAAATTGTATTAGAATTTCTTTTTGAAGACAAAATTTGAATATTGGATTTACGTTTTAAAATATTGAGGAGATCCCACTTAGTATGTTCTTGTGTCATATGGGTTGATTCGAAGGTGGGTAGAAGTCCTCGAGGATTTATAGTTACGAAATGATCATGAGAATAATTGATAGCTAGTGGGACCCCGTCTTTTACGATCACCGATGGACTTTTTTCTTAAATTTCGAGTACGAAATTCTTTTAAGGTGGGTAGATTTGTAACCCCTTTTTCCGAAATTTTTAAAAAATAGTTTTATTTTTATTTTTCTATTTGAATTAAATGTATTTTTTTGGAATTTATAAATTTTTAATTAACTATTCCAATCTAAAATAATTCTAAAGTAAGCAAATAAAAAGTAACCATATTAGATTCCATCCACTCTCCACTGAATGACCTGCACTATATCGAAATATATGTGTTATATTTGGTATACTAAATGATTCAAACACATAAAGTAGAGGATATGAATAAATAAAATACATATACAGTGATGATAAGGCACGACCGAGCCATCCTTATCTTTTATGTAAAACTCGACGCATGCACGTAGGATCCTCTCTGATCCTCTTTTACTGTATATATATACATATAAGTATTTTGAAAACTCTCTGTTAATATCTCATGCTTGTAATCTACGAATAAATAAAATATAACCAAACAATAGCTCGACGGAGTAAATGACCCGTCTCCCCTCGAAGCCGTTCTCGATGCCGCGTTCATCATCCCAGAACGCAGATGCTTGGCCACGCTAACTACAGTTTCCAGTCGCCACCTCCGAAGGCTCGATCAAACCTCATGGTTGTGCTTAAGCCACGAGATCGCTAACCCAAACCCGGAGCCAACAGTTTCGCCGATCATCGGTGTATCGGAAGCCAAGTCGACATTGTCGCGGCCGCTTTTCCGGAGCGCGCGCACAACCACGTCCGTCAGCAATTTCAGAGGTGAATTTTCTTTGGTTGTCCAAAACTGATTTTACCAATATCCTTAGGAAGAGCAAACACAGTAGAATAAGAGTAAAATAAAATAATATATGCATTGGAAGCAGCCCATAAATTGTTTCTATATGGTGCACTATTCACAGTTGGAAGAAGGGAAGATACGTCGAGCATTACTTCATTTGCAATAAATATATAGGAATAAAGAAAGAAGAAGAAGCACTGTACACAAACAGAAGAGAAGGACATTAATATTCATGTAGTTTCAAAAAAATGCGATAGATATAGTATCTTGTTGATGAATAATTAACAAATCCAGAAGTTATTTATATGGGCCAGAAGCTAGAGAAGTAATGACAACCCTTGTATAAAATAATGATCTGTATGCCATCATTAATTGTTGGGATTCCAATGTCATGCGAGACTCTCTTTCCAGGATAACTCATTCAATTGAGTTTATAAGAACTTTTACATATCCCCTTCTCTTATTGTCATTTACAAACTAATTCCATGCATGATATCCTTCTTTGACACACGTGGGCTACACAAGACATGAAAATAACGTGTAATTTTTACAATTGACCCCCTCATCTTCTCTTAAAAGCACAGAGAACTAATTAAAATCACATAACAATATTCCATAGTAATAAAATAATATATTATGTTCAAGAGATTAATTAATAAGATCAAGGCACGTATAAAATAGATAAATACTTAACATACGAGTACAAATGTGTATATTAATTTTTATACATATTAATTTGTATTCTTGGGTAGGTCCTGGTATTTGAAGACTTAACACGGATTTGGACAAACCGACACGAACTTGGAAGAAAAATTGTTCTTAAACAGTTTTTAGGACAGACTAAATGCCAAGTTTGGTCCAATTCTGAGACCGTTGACCGGATCGTCATTTTACG
Source organism: Iris pallida (assembly GCA_029216955.1). Taxonomy (NCBI): domain Eukaryota; kingdom Viridiplantae; phylum Streptophyta; class Magnoliopsida; order Asparagales; family Iridaceae; genus Iris; species Iris pallida. Next base: position 8,387,847 of record JANAVB010008800.1, on the reverse strand, counting down.
GGCCCCACGATCCGATTCAACAGACGATTTTGTGCACGTCCCATCGGAATCCAAAATTGGACATACCGTTGGGTTCGCATCATCCAAACGAATCTGTAGACATGTAGTTTTACGGCTTTAGAGATCATTGACTCTGGCACGTTTTTCGATACAAAGCGGGTCCAACGACGGACATCATTTTTGGCCGAAATTACCGTTTTGCTCCTGTGTCCAGAATTGGACTTAAGGACAGACAATCCTAGCTAATTTGACTATTCTGAGAACGTTAGAAATGTTTATTTCAGCTTTCGGAGATAATTGGGGATTTTGGACTTTATGGCGTACCGGTTGACGGTATCTTATTGGTTCTTCGCGCTGCCACCAGGCAAGTATACCTTGCCTCCCTCTACAGTTTTATTACATGCATTTTATTTCAGTTCCAGCTTTTGAATTATTTATGGACATGTGCTTTTCGTGTTATTTTATGTGGAGTTGTTTTTATTGTTTATAGCCGTGTTCATGTTTGGTCTTGTGGTTCCCACTTGGAGTTTCTCGTCAGTATCTTGCTTGAGTCGTGTCATAGAATGAGTACGTGTAATTGAACTGCTAAGTCCTTGATATTGTTTCCTTGGCACCAGAGAGTCCACACTCGGGATGAGGGTGTTTTTCTTGATCTGTTTACATCCGTGAGTCCACACTCGGGACTAGGATGTCGATTATTTGCACCAGAGAGTCCACACTCGGGACGATGGTGTAGACTTGACTTGACTTGACTTGCACCAGAGAGTCCACGCTCGGGACGAGGGTATTTACATCAGATAGTCCACACACGGGACGAGGATGTAGTACTTGCACCAGAGAGTCCACACTCGGGACGAGGGTGCCTTGCCGTGAACTAACCAGAGAGTCCACACTCGGGACGAGGGTTAGTACTAACCAGAGAGTCCACACTCGGGACGAGGGTTAGTGTTTTGGTTCAAACCAGTGAGTCCACACTCGGGATGAGGGTTTGATTCTTCCATTGATCTCGTGATTATCGTTCATCTGGCAGTTCATTTACGCGTAGTTGTTCTAGTGTTCGTGTTCATGTTCTAATATTTGTGTTCGTGTTCGTGTTCACAGTCATTTGTCTTGTTCTTATTCTTTCTTGTTTATTTCTTGCGCATAATAAAACTGCTAGATAGGCATGTATATTATGTATCTTGCTATGTCCTCTGAGGACCTGATGATCTCCTCAGGTTTAGCGATTGCATGAAGTTAGCTAGTAGTTCTGGATGGCGGAGGATTTGCGGTTCTTGCGGGTTTCAGGTAACGTTATCGTGTTTATTATCCGCTCGTGCTTTCATACCTTATCATGCTTTCATACCTTATCATGAGTTATCCTGTTTCTTGATTCAGTTTTAGACTCTAGTCTTATCGGACATTTATGCTAGTGGGCTGCAGACCACGACCCATAGTGTTCATTCATGTTTCATATTCTTATTGTGGGTTGAGATATAGATTTGTTTGTCATGATTTGGCAGTATACCATAGCCTTGACAGCGTTTACGTATTCGAGTCGCGCTGGAGTCTGTTCGATACGTAGCTGGGCTTGCTCACGCTCTCGCGTCCGAAAAGCGGGTACGGGTCGTGACACTCACCCCAGCCGGTCACATAGGCTAGTTGTATCTCAAACATGGTGCACTTGTCATGTCTTGTACTTTAGGTTCATGGTTATTTCTTGTACTTTATTTCATGTACTTTACATTTTCTGTACTTTCCTGTTCATTTCCTGTATTTCATATCTCATGTTCTCATGTACTCATTTCCATATCATGATGTTCTTGTTCATTACCTAGAACTGTACTTTGCTCCGCTCCTGACTAGATATGTTGCAGGTGTACTTGCAGGATATCATTCTACCATATGGGCCAGAGCCCGGGGCATTAGCTGAGTAGGATGGAGATATGACTTAGCTAGAGGCTTCAGGTTTAGACTGATTAGCTTTACTCATAAATATTGTTTTTGAGTTCATAGTACATTTCATTCCTGATGACTCTGGTACATTTATGTTATATGGATTTGTGGATTATGGTGATCTTTCTGGGATCGTGTATAGATGCTGTGATTGTACTTCTCATATTTATCTGGTTAGATTTCCCTAAATTGGTACAGCTTACTTCGTCGTGTCTAACGACGAAGGCTGGGCGTGTCCGACTCGTGTCCGATTATTCGGGAGCGGGTCGTGACACTTGGAGACAAATTCTGTCACGTCTCTCTTCATTCCAAGCCACCATACATGTGCCCTCATGTCCTTATACATCTTGTTTGCTCCTGGATGAATAGAATATTGCGACTGATGTGCCTGCTTCATCAGCTCATTCCTTAGTTCACCAGTCGACACGCAAAGCCTCGTGTCATGCCTCAAAGCTCCATCTCCAGCTATGGAGAAACCCTCATGTGTCCCAGCTAACACTCGATCTCTCAGCTTGCACAGTGTCTCATCTTGGAATTGAGTCCCCTTGACTCAGTTGATTAGGCTGGACTGTACTTGTAATTGCATCATAGGCGAGTCCATTCCTGGTACAATAACTTCTTTCCCAAGCTTCAACATTACTGCTTTTGGTAGCACAATCTCCAGTCCAAGCTTCTCCATGTCTTCTAGCAGGTGCCGATGTAACTCTTCTTCCCGTAAAAATTTTAAAATATATTTGTATTATTTAATTGATTTAAATGGTAATTTTGTGACTTTTATAAATAATTATTTAGTTAATTATTACGGTAGATAATTTTAGCCATGGTGGAGTTTTGAAGTACAAAATGGCAAAGAATCATGACACGGATAGTGCAGTCGCGTGTTTTGACTAGTATTTAGCCATGGTAGGAGAATGCCAAGCCATAAGTGTGTTCTAACTAGGAAAACCAGGCCAAGTTATGACATAACCTCCATAAACAAGTTAATTATTTATTATTAATATTATTTGACTTTTAGGTGACCCGGTTGTACCAAACTAGCCCGGACTGGACCCAAACCAAGCCCAAGCCTATGTAAGCAAGTAGTGAGACGAAAGATGTCCATGTAGATATATAGATGAGTATATATAGATATTGGTTCATTTTATGGTCTAGTAAGTAACCCTTGTAAATTGAATATTAAATATAATAGATATTATTTGCTATTTAAATTATCTTGGATATATACATTAAATAATATTCATATAAATGTATCCTTGTGTATCGTGGGATTAGATACACTTGTGAGTGTGCCTATTTTTTAGTATACGATTTTCATTAAGGTTGATACATATAAGTTTATTGTTATTAAAGACAATAATTTAATTGATATTATGATAATAATGTCTAAAATGAGTATTTATGTTTTGGTAATTAATATGAGTACCTATATATACAAATAGTTAGTATGAGATATATATATATATATATATATATATATATATATATATATATATATATATATATATATATATATATATATATATATATATAATTATATATGGGAATATACATTATATATACTTTTGTATACAAAAATCCCCAAGCCCAAAAGCCAGGCCAAGCCCAACCTGATCCCACCCATCACAGGCCCAAGCTCCCCAAAGCCCAAATCAGCATGCAGCCCACACCACAAATTTCCCCAACAGCAGCAAAACCCGACCCAGGGCTTAACCACTGTTTTGATATATAAGTCTATATATATAGAGAGAGATGACAGAGAGGGAGATGACAGAGAGAGATGACAGAGAGGGAGATGACAGAGAGAGATGACAGAGAGGGAGAGAAGGTTCGATACACCAAAACCCTAACCTAAATCCCTCGATCCCGAGCTTACCCCGACCTTGGGCATCCCCAACCCCTGCGCGTGCCGCCTGGGCCACAGCCGACCGTCGGCAGACGCGTGGCCGAGCGCGCATGTACAGCAGCGCACATAAGAAGTAGCGCAGCAGTAGCAGTTGAGACAGCAACTTCTAGGTACAATTTCTTTCTCATCGTTCAATAGAATTTCAATCTGTAAATTTATACGTATAACCTAATTGATCCTTTTTGAAACCCTTCAAAGGAAATTCGTCGTAAACCCTTCGATCGACCAAGAACTCGACGCGAAGTCGATCAAATAACTGATCGAAAATAGTACATATAAGACAGTCCAACTACTCGATTGGAAGGCAGATTGTAAATCAAACAAAAGGATTTTTTTGAAAAGTAATTAAAGGTCCTCCTAGCCAACCTATAAGCTCTGCGACCCAATTTACAGAACTCAATTTCATTGACTATGCGTCAAGAAATCGGATCCCAAGTATTGACAAAAACCCGTTTTCAAAATTGTGCAATTTTAATAAAAACCTTCGATACGACGTGCGTTCCACCAAACCGGACGACGTAGTCGCGAACCGTAAGCATCGAAAGGTGCGTACCAGCTTCGTGGACGTGTGGGCTTTGACGAAATTTAAATTGGTCGCGTGTGCGCAACGAATTTGAAGCGTATCCGTCGAAATTTACCGTATCGACCTCTGTGCAAATTTTCTAATTACTTTGTGCACGTTCATCAGATCGAGACAAAACTTGTGCCAACAGGATCATATCATTTTTTTGGTCCTGTATACCAAGTTTGGTCAGATTCTGAGACAGTTGATCGGATCGCCGTTTTGTGGGCCCCACGATCCGATTCAACGGACGATTTTGTGTACGGCCCACCGGAATCCAAAATTGGACATACCGTTGGGTTTGTATCATCAAAGCGAATTCGTAGACATATAGTTTGATGTCTTTAGAGACCATTGACCCTGGCACGCTTTTCGGTGCGAAGCGGGTCCAACGGCAGACACCGTTTTGGCCCGAAATGAGCGTTTTGCCCCTGTGTCTACAATTGGACTTAAGGACAGGCAATTCTAGCTAATTTGACTATTCTGAAAATGTGGGCAATGTCTGTTTCAGCTTTCGGAGATAATTGTGATGATTTGGACTTTATGGCTTAACAGTTGACTATATTTTGTTGGATCTGCGTGCAACCTCCAGGCAAGTATACCTTGCTGCCCTCTACAGATTATTTACATGCATATTTTTATTATTATATAGTTTTTCTAGTTGATTATTGACATGTGATTGGTACATCGTGCATGCTAGTGTATATATATATATATATATATATATATATATATATATATATATATATATATATATATATGTATATATATATATATATATATACATATATATATATATATGTATATATATATATACATATATATATATTTTTTATGTGTATATATATACATATACATATATATATATATATATATATATATATATATATATATATATATATATATATATATATATATACAGAAAGTTTCTCCTACGGGAATAACTTACGGGACAAACTTACGGGACGAGAAAATATACGTATGGTTCTCTTCTTTATTTCTTTCACTTTAAAAAGTTAGATCTCTCCTTTAAAAAAGGAACCTATCTCTATCTTAAAGATAAGTCTATTTATTTTTTAAATAGTGAGAAATTTATTTATTTATTAAAAAAATAGAGATAAAAAAGTTAATTTTATAATTTTTCAAAGTAGAGATGGATTGTTTTAAAAATTTTATCTTTAAACGTAAATATCTTTTTAAAATGTTATTCAAAAATATACTTAATGTTAATGCTAATTTTAATATTATTTCTCATGTTAGTTTATTGGTGCTAACTTTATTGTTGATATTAATTTTAATTTTAATTTCAACATTAACATTAAGTTTAATTTAACATTAACATTAATATTAACATTAACATTAAATGTAATATTAAAATTAAGATTAAGATTAAGATTAAGATTAAGAATATAATTTAAAATTAAGATTAGAATTTAAATTTAGATTTAGATTTAGATTTATTTTAAAACAAAAATTAATTTAAATTTAAATTAAATTTAACATTAACATGGACATTAAAATTAAAAATAAAAATAAATTAGATTTAGATTTAAATTTATTTAAAACTAAATTTAAATTTAAATTAATTTTAACATTAACATTAACATTAACATTAACATTATCATTAACATTAACGTTAACGTTAACATTAACATTAACATTAACATTAACATTAACATTAACATTAACATTAACATTAAAATTAACTTTAACATTAAAATTTAAATTAATGTAAAAATTAAAAATTAAAATTAATATCAACATTAATATTAAGATTAACATTAAAATTAATATTTTAAATATAATTTTTAAAGGTATATTTATTTCTAAGGATAGATTCTTTTTTTTTTAAAAAAATATCTTCATTTAAAAAAATTAGTGGAATAATTTATCTATCTCTATTTTTTAAAATAAATAAATTCCTCTTTGTTTAAAACTAAATTGATAGATAAGCCTTATTTTTTAAGATAGATATATGTTTCTTTTTAAGAGTAGAGAGTGGAGATTTAAATATTAAAGAGAAATAAATTTCAGAAGAGAAACATACGTATATTTCGGCCAGATATTTTGAGTTTCTTTTCTCTTCGTAAGAAATTTCTCTATCCCGTAAACTCTTCCCGTAAACTTATATATATATATATATATATATATATATATATATATATATATATATATATATATATATATATATATATATATATATATATATATATATAGTCCTTGTTTATAGTTAGCTTTGTAGTTTATATTGGATATATAAACAAGGACTATATATATATATATATATATATATATATATATATATATATATATATATATATATATATATATATATATATATATATATATAGTTCTTGTTCATAGTTAATTTTGTAGTTCATATGGATTGGTTCTCTCGTATATCTTGATTGGGTCATGTCGTGTCATCACCTGTACTTGGACTGAGTCGCATCGTGTCATAGGATGAATAAGTCATAACGGAATTGTTGTACCTTGAATTCTTGAAGCTAACCTGCGAGTCCACACTAGGGACGAGGGTTAGTAGTTATCTGTACCTTGATTTTCCTGAAGCTAACCTGCGAGTCCACATTAGGGGCGTGGGTTAGTAGTTATCTGTCCACACCTGCGAGTCCATATTAGGGGCGAGGGTGATTCTTGAAGCTAACCTACGAGTCCACACCAGGGGCGAGGGTTAGTAATTGTTCAAACCTGCGAGTCCACACTAGGAGCGAGGGTTTGAGTATTCGATTGGTTATCCATTGACATCGTGACATCGTGTTCTCTTATTTTTCTCCAACAGTTCGTTTATGCGTAGTGGTTCTCCCGATCGTGTATAGTCATGTTTTCGTGTTGATTGGTCTTTTCCTATTTATACCCTGTATTTTCTTTAGTGTATGATAAACTGTTAGATAGGCATATTTTTATGTATATTGCTATGTCCCCAGAGGACCTGATGATCTCTTCAGGTTAGTCATTACGTAGGGTAGTTAGCAGTTCTGGATGGCGAATGATTACGACATTTCTGGGTTTCAAATGATTACGATATTGCTTGCGAGATTCAGGTATTGATACCATTTTTATTATCCAGCTTGTGCTTTCCTTTCATTATCATGAGATATCCTATTTATTGATTCAGTTGTAGACTCTTGTTATATTCTTTGGAGTCTTATCGGACATTATGTTAGTGGGCTGCAGACCACGACCCATAGTTGTTCATTCCTGCTTATATTACTCTTGTGGATTTGAGATATAGACTGCATTGCCATGATTTGGCAGTATACCATAGCCGTGACAATATTTACGTATTCGAGTCGGGCTGGAGTCCGCTTGATGCGTAGCTGGCTTGCTCACGAGCCCGGATCCAAAAATCGGGTGCGGGTCGTAATAGCCGATCCCTTGTTAGATACATATCCATCAGGTACCTGCTAAGCGCATTAGCAACGATAATAGCCTTACCCGGATAGCACTACAGGTTGACATCAAAGTCATTCATGAGCTCCAGCCATCGCCTCTGGCGCATGTTGAGCTCCTTCTATGTAAAGACATACTTTAGACTTTTATGGTATGTGTATTTGTCTACATTCTCGTCGTATAGGTAATGCTTCCAGAGCTTCAGGGCGAAGATGACCGCTGCTAACTCCAGGTCATGCGTCGGATAGTTTTTCTCATGGTTCCGTAACTGCCGAGAAGCATAAGCAATTACCTTTCCATGCTGCTGTAGCACACATCCCAATCTTTTGCCGGAAGCATCGTTATAGATGGAGACCTAATCCTGAGGGTAGTGACAGAATTGGTGCTGATGTCAATCTTCTCTTCAGTTCCTTAAATGATGCATGACACGCCTCGGTCCAGACGAATTCTTCATTCTTCCTGGTTAGCTTCGTCATAGGCTCATCAATCCTTTCGAAGTCCTTCATGAACTTCCTGTAATACCCTGCTAAGCCCAAGAAGCTTCTTATCTCTGTAACTGTTTGGGGGTTGTCCAAGACTCCACTGCTGCTATATTCTTAGGGTCCACTGATATGCCTTCTCTTGTGACAACGTGGCCAAAAAAATCCATCTTTTCTAAGAAGAACTCGCACTTGGACAGCTTACCGTATAACTTCTCCTTCCTCAATGTCTCCAAAACTATCCGCAAGTGCTTCTCGTGTTCTTCTTGGGTCTTCGAGTAGATCGGGATGTCGTCAATGAAGATAACGACAAACTGGTCCAGGTACTCATGGAAGACCTTGTTCATAAGATTCATGAATACTGCTGGGGCATTTGTAAGACGAAAGGGCATGACCAAGAACTCATATTGTCCATACTTGGTGTTGAATGTCGTCTTTGGAATATCCTCCTTCCGTACATTGACTTGGTGAAATCCAGACCTAAGATCAATCTTCGAAAAAACTTTTGCTCCGCTCAGCTGATCGAAGAGGTCGTCGATCCTGGGCAAATAATACTTGTTCTTAATGGTGATGTTGTTCAATGCCTGGTAGTCTATACACATCCATACAGTTTCGTCCTTCTTGGGCATGAATAAGACTGGTGCCCCCCAGGTTGAAGCTCCACTTCTAATGAATCACTGGGCCTTGAGCTCATCAATCTGATCCTGCACCTCCTTAGCCTCCTTGGGGTTGACCCTGTAGCATCGTTGCGATATAGGAAAAGAGCCAGGTACTAGGTCGATAGTAAACTCCATATCACGATTAGAGGGTAATCTCGGAAGATTGTCAAGAAAGACATCTAGAAATTCTGCTATAAGGGGATGAGGGAGTCCAGAATCTTCTGTGATGGAGGTGTAGGAGACACACCCCATGCTCTCTAGTGCTCAAGCCACCTCAAACTTAGGTCCTTCAGGTGGACTAAAGATGACACAACCCCGATGATAGTCTATCAGGGCGTGCTACCTGTTTAGCCAGTCCATTCCCAAGATTACATCGTAGTTAGGGAGAGGCATAACTAGAAGGGGTGCTAGGAAAGTATGACCTGAGATAGTGATAGGGCAGGTGCAAGTCTATGTGATTGGGATGGGTCCCCCTTCGGTCATTACTCTACAAATCATCTTCCTACATCCTACATCTATGTGATATGCAGCAATAAAGTTCGATGATATGAAACTATGTGAAGCTCCAGAGTCAAATAAAGCTAAAGCCGGGTGCGAATATAATAAAATGGCACCTGCGATGACATCCCCTTAAATCTCTGGCTCTGTTTCTGGCTCCTCAACGGCCAAGGCAAAAGCTTACCCGGCCCTGTGCTGGTTGTAGCGCTGCTGCTGGGTAGGTAACGGACCTCTCTGCTGTCCAGCTCCAGTCCTGATGAATGAGGTTGGATAGTCCTTCACTTGGTGGGTGGCAGACCCATAAGTAAGGCAGTGTCCCAACTTCTTTCTACAAATATCTGCGGTGTGACCAGGCCTATTGCAATAGATGCAGTTGTTTGTCTTCTATTGATGGTACTGGGGTGCCTTGTTGGGTGCTGCTGGCTGCTGTTGCTGTTGATGATGGGAGGGCCTGTTGTTGTAGTTGGGCCTCTTGAAATTGTCCTCATGGTTGCTGCTGGATCCTGGGTGCTCCCTCTTGGGTTGGGCAGACGAGCTGGCCTCCACATTCTGAGCCACTTTCAACATCTTGTCATAGGTCATCGCTCCATTTGCAGCTACCAAGGTGCATATCTCCTCTCGTAGTCTGTGCCGGAACTTCTTGGCATGCTCCACTGGGTCTTTCACCTGAAGGGATGCAAATCGGCTGAGCCGGTTGAACTCAGCTGCGTACTCCTCAATAATACGATCCCATTGCTTCAGATCATGGAACTGCCTTCCCATAGCTTCTAGGGCAGCCTCTGGAAAGAACTTCTGTTGAACTGCTTCTTGAAGGAACGCCAGGAGGTTCCTCCAGTCTGGAATCTGGGCTCGTTTCAGTACTATATTGTAACGCCCCAATCACAAAATACGTAGGACCAGGTATACGAATACATGCAAGCAACACTTCACCAATGGGCCAAGCTACAGAACAAGTCCATTAGCGAAATACTTAAGCTGTAAATCATGATAACACCAGAAATACAACACAGTCCACAGGTATATACATCTAATCACATCCACGGAGTCCGCAATGAGATCAAGAATGAATAAAAAATGTCTCAAATATTCAGTAATAAAAGTAATAAGTCTGTGCGGCTAAAACATCCCGAAACCACAGAGATAGAAACAAAGTACAAATCAATTACAAGTCTGATGAAAAGAAAAGGAAATAATGTAGAAAAACTAAATATGAATGTAACGTGATCACGAGAAGTCCTCTGGCACTATCTCGTCCTTCTGTGCCAGTACGCCTCCGGTCTCAGCTCCCGAACCGTAAACCTCCGGGTAGTCTTCAGCTTCGTCTAAGCCTGGAAAATAGCCAGGTCCTCAGAGGACTAGCAAGGTGCATAATATACATGCCAATGTACATAAATGAAAATATGAACTAAGGCAATATACTGTATCCATCTATGTGCTATGCAAGTGAGATACTTTTCTAGAATACCAGACCTCTAAGGCTCACAAGCACCTCAGCAGGGCATTGTCCCCAGTACCTGTGTCGTGGCACCAAGGACAATTAATTTTTGACAGTGATAATCCTTTACTCTGCTGCAGAGATAAATGTCACTAAACAACGGGCCACACGACAATAGGTCTGATATTGTAGTCAAGTTCTCCCCAATCTCCATGTCTAGAATCTAGCAATGTCAAGTCTGTACAGTCATCTCGAAAGTAAAAGCAATACTGATAAAGAAATCTAGAATGCTAACACGATGTCAATACCAGGAATATTCATGTAAACCTCGCATCATGAATGTGTTGGTGTTCTATGGTCAATCATGTCAATTGACACATCAGTATGTACGTAATACCTAATGTCGATACTTGATGTCACTATCATGACATCGGCACCCGTCTATAAACAGACACTAAGTATCGACGTCTTACGTTATGCCATGCTAATAAAAAAAAATAAGACAGAAAAGAAAGATCTGTAACGATGGCAAGACACGCATGCATGTAACTGCTGTCTGCGGGTAACCCTGTCCAACTCCGTTGTCCTTGTCGATCCTCCCAAGCTCACCTATAATAATACACTATATTTAATATTCTATATCAACACACCATAAATAAATTATATGAGTATCTACGCCTCCTAGTTGCCATAACGTTGTTACGACACTGCATCTATTATATAAGTACATATAGGTAACAAAACCTCTCGTAAATACTTTACAATTATAATAAAATAATATATTTAAACTCTAGAATTTATTTATAAATACTTATATATATATATATATATAGTTATATTTTCAATAGGAAAACCCTTTCACAAGTGGTCTTATGTCAATGCCACATATGACTTCCTCAAATCGACCCATTAATTTAGTTCCGAAACAATGATAAAATAAAATAAATAAATTCTGTAAAAATTACAGAAATTAGTTAAAATAGTATTTATAATGTTAAACCTTGCAAAACATAAAGTTTAATATGGATTCATGGAGTTTTGACACTTTTGGACATAAGTAAACATTGTAGAGGCTAAACATCAAGTTGCGCCAACGTCAAGTTGCACCAACATCAAGTTGCGCAACATCAGGTTGTGCCAACATCTGGTTACACAGGAGACAAGTTGTGCAAGCGCCACGTGGCACACTTCCTCGAGAAGCTGTAACGGCATCATTATTGTCTGACAGCTGACAACACGCATATCAAGGAAAATCCGTTCGAATCCCACGCAATGCGGCACTCGAGAAGATTTTGTTAGCATATAATTAATGCTGACAGCTGGCTCGTGCAAGTCATTGTGTGGCACGAGAATAATCAGTACAGCACAGAAGATCCAGTCAAAGGCGCCAGTTGTTGAGTTGCGCCCATGCACAACCTGGCTAGTTGGCGCCACCTGATCAACTTTTATTTTAGAACAGGGTGATGTGGCGTACAAGCCACCAACTTCGCAGAGCGTGTCCACTACATTGCCTACGACTACGTGCATCTCAATCAAACGATGTCAAGCATCCACAGCAGTTAGTGCAACTGCTCGCGCAAGTGAACAGGAGGCGCACAACCTGAAGTGCACGCAACCCAGAATAACTGCTAAACAGTTATTTTTAGAACTCTATAAATAGAGTTTCCAATCAGTTCTCGGGAATCACCAAGGGATCATAATCTCCTGCTAAAGTGATGTTGCATCCTTCAGAGGGTCGTGTCTTCGATATCATATCGTCCAAGGGATAAAGTGATCGTCTTCTGATCAGATTCCTACAATTGTACTTCCTAAAAATCAATTATACTTTTGAACTTTTTTCTCAGTTTGTAATCAAACTTTTGTTTTTGCAAACAAAATAGCGACTTTGCTGGGGACGACTTTTCCTCCGACGAGAAAGTGACAACTCAATGTGATACCGCGTCGATCGGCAAGACGCAGAAGACCCTGGTCGTTTAAGTCGACCAGACAGCCTACGAGGCATTGATCAATGCTGGAGGTGCCAAGTGCACTACTTCGTCTGGACACACTGTTGGACAAAACAAAAGAAAGTGCCCTTTAGTCTTTTCTTTCCTGGCGCAACATGTGCCTTGTAATGCCCCGCTCCGCACGAGGTATTTGGTTGGCTTGTTGGATGGGATCAGAATTTTGGACCGCGACTTGTGTTGGAGATCAAGAGAGTTGAGACTGATGCAGTCTTTCTTAGTTGACTAGACGGAATAGGTATTGGAATGTGGCTCGCTGGTGGAGCTACGCTTAGTGGGATTGGAGCAGGAAGACCGTTATATAAGGCAAGTGGAACTGTCCTCCTTCCTCCTTATTCCTGCATGCTTAATAAATAGAATAATGTGATGCTATGAATTGTCCCTAATGTTCCATGTTTTAGTTGCTGAGTAATTAAGATGCTTATGCTAAGAATAATTGAACTGCCGAATGAATCATACTTGAACTGCTAATGCGACTTGATGCTTGAAATGAATTAATAACGTCCCTTCGGTTAATAATGTATAAGCAATGAATACTTGAGTAATGAGATGCTACGAGAATGATACATGAGTAATGAACTGGCTATGCTATTAACACAAAGAATGGAATGAAACACTAGAATCATGTACATTCTACATAACTGTTGATGTTGCCTGTTTTCTTATATGCAATGAAAGAATGAATACTGTCCCTGTGAAATGAAATGAATATGCTATTGTCCCTATGAAATAAATAAATTGTTACAGGTCCCTTCGAAATGAATGAATGTTGTTGTTCCTCCTTAGAAGGAACGTAATGAGAAATGGGGAACAAACAATGAGAATGATGGGGCTTGGGATCATGGAGATCACCAAGTAGAAGGATGGTAATGATTAGTCGTTGAATACGGCTTGGGATTGAGATGAGATGTTGAACTGTTGGCTCTGCTTACTTTCAGTTGCTTTACCATGCATTGTGTTATCGAGTCGACACGCATTCGTATGGTCATGGACGTACTTGTACAAGTCTGAGTAAGTTTCCTCGAACGGTACCTGGGGCGCTGGGACCGATTCGACCCGGGAGGAAACATTGGTCGTGCTATGGTGGCACGAGGTATTACGGGACATTCGGCTAGGCTTGCAACCTACCCTGGAATGGTGCGTCGTAATACCCGTTGGAAAGTCCTTTATGGTGCAGTTTCACCAATGACCATGTAGTCGGGATGCATGCTAACGAATGTTTTGTGCAGACAGAGTAAGTATATCATATTATCCTGTAATTTTATACAGGTACGAGGGAGTTGGCTATCGGTAAGAAATCACTTAAATGTGATATACTCAATATATGTGTTGGTTTAACTTACGTGCTTAACATGACAAATAAGTGACGCTGTGTTGTAGCCTTTTTATATGAGATCCTGTTTAACATGTTAAGTTCAGTATGCTAAGAAATATGCCTTGTTATGAACCATTGCTCAACCATAACATACATGCTAAGTGATGCTTGAAGTGAGAACTGTTATAACATGTTTAAGATGTTAATGTTAACGATGCCTCAATGATGCCTTTTCATGATAATACTTAGTATGCCTCAATGATGCTCTTGCATGATAACACCAGGAATGCTATAATGATATGTCCACATGAATGCTATTAAGAATATGTTTACATGCTTCACTCTGATTATTACCCATGAACTGTAAACTGATGCTAGGCCCCAAGCAGAAAGATCATACTAATAAATGCTTGCTTAAATGATCACTTTAATGTTGGTTTATGCGAGTGGGTTGGATTCTGCTTGCCAGTACATAGATGATGTGCTGACCCACGTTTTGTGTGCAGGTGCTTGTGCTTGGGATATTCTACACACGAAGATTGGCTTGACTGGTTCCACGGCATCGAAGATTTGTTGGGCATACAGAAGCTCTCCTTGTACAAGATGATGTCTTCTGTTTATAAAGGGCATAATGTATGGAACATTGTAATCAGTTGTACCAGTGAGATTGTAAGCCAAGTCAGTGTATCGAGTTGTAATCCAATGTATCCAAGTATCAAATGTAAGCTGTACAGCATTGTTCAGTTGGCTTTCAATGTAAAGTGAGATGTGTTGTAAGCATTGTACTTCAATACAAGTCTTGTACTCTTCTTCAATTACCAATAAAGAGAATAAAGTTCTATATATCTCTGTGTGACTTCAAGTTATCCTTTTATCTCCACTGCTATAAAGATGTGATGTACTTCTATTCAATAAGAAAGATTGTCCTCATTAACTTCAATTTGTCTGCTTCTGCCGCTGCGATGTGTTTCTATTTAAAGATTATCACTTATGTATCATCTTTGCCTTGTACAAGTGCAATACCAGACTTGTACGGCATCACGCCCAAGCGAGGACGATCGATTCCAAGAGACAAAATATGTGAATAAACGACTCTACGAATCAGGGCGTGACATGCCTGCTCCTGCTCCAGCGCAACTTGCATATGTTTCTGTACTGGCGCAACCTGTGCCTATTACTGTTGTGGTGCAACCTGCACATATTTCTGCATTGGTGTAGCGTAAAGAAAAATACTGTTTTGTGGTTCTCTCTTCGTCATCAAGCCAAAAACTTACTGAGAAATCATTAAATCAAGGAAAACGCTCTTTGGCTTTTCCTCATCTGTTCGAGTTGCTAACTGGATGGAAAATTCTGCTGATTGCGCTTTTGCGTCTCTCAGCACAAAAGTGGATTCAGATAGAAATCCTACTCTCCTTAATAGAGACAACCAAATCTCTGTCAGAAAAATAGGTTCTATTCAGATTGAACTTTCCATACAAAAGGGTATTATGCCTACTCCAAAGATGTCAGCACAGGATCTACCGACCCTACGTATCTCAAGATCCCGACAAGGCAAACTGCTAGTATCTCAAGTAGATACACAAGTAGCACCCCTGTCAGACTTACGTACCTATATCAACAGGTGTCAATTAGGGTCAACCTCGGGAAAATATAAGATGTATCAAGCGTAACCTGCACCAGTTGCTAACTTGCACCAGAGAAAGAATTCTGAGGTGAAAAATTATATGACTTATGCTAACCAGCTTAGCACGTCCTTATAAACTCAAGATACGTGATACCTCAAGAACATGAATCATGTCCCGAATATCGTCATGGGCAACATTCCTGTAACTTTTTTTCGTCCTATTAGTGATCTCCATGAACTCTTGATACATAAGCAGAAGGTTGAAATCCATCCCGTCCATCGGTGGTCCAACATCAAGAACATCATTGCAATCACCACCATGAAGTTGTCATCAAATGTTGCTGTCAGTCAGCTAAACGGTCTGTCTTTGATTTGAATTATGTTCAGACTCCTAAACCTATCCTAGTGGACTAAGATGAACTACTCTATTCTTCTGTCAACATGGCATCTCGAAGCACTGGGGGTAAAAAGCGTCCAAGACGTAATACATCCCGTAATCCCAGTCAATAGTACTTAGATTGGATTCATGAATCCGACGAAGGAGTATACCAATATACTAGATCAAGAAGCCAAGACACAATCGGTCAAATGAATCTTCCTTCCAACCAAGATTCTCTCAGTCAACATGACACCTCTATCACTTATTCTGGGGGTGATTCCTTATATGACTTTGATGCTGATAGTGAAAGTTCCGGAAAGACCATCTTTTCTACTAGCTCGTCTTCAATAGCTAGAGAAGTGACTGCTTATGTTCCACAGAAGATCAAGATGCTTCCAGTTCTAACAATCAAGAGCAAAGAATTGCTGCTTTGGAGGCTAGTTTGAAGAACATGGCTGAGATGATGACAGGCATGTATGCTGTGATTATGGCACAATATACAGTTCCATCGATCGCGAATCTGATTCCAACTCAGGAACCTGTAATAATATCAGCTCCCATCAATATTGATCTGGGGGTACAGTCTTCTCACACCGCTTCCATTCCTGCGTAAGCTATTCCAAGTCAATCTAGTGCCGGGGGTGGTACTTATCATGCAGTACCTTCTCCTAACATATCAAATCAATCTACTGCTCCACAATCAACGGGAGATACCAATGAGGTCGTAAAACTTTTACGTACTCAATTCGAAGCTTTCAAACAGAAAGACGGCTTGCAGAAGCTTGGGATCAAACAGCCCTATCCCAAAGAATGGAAAGAAGTCAAATTTTCTCCTAAATACAAATCCCTTACTATTATGCTGTTTGATGACATCACATCTCCAAGTCAATATCTCAATCACTTTGAAGTAATGACTGATCAACTTCAACCAAATGATGCTCTTCTTACTAGAGTATTTGTCGGCTATTTAGCTGGTGCAGCATATGACTGGTATCGTAGTTTACCAGATGGTTGTATAACCTCTTTATCTGGCTTCAAACAAATGTTCTTAGAACGATTTTATGAGAGAACCAACAACATGACTATGTCTGCTCTCATCAAAATCAAATAACGATATAATTAAACTACTGAACGTTTTATTGAACGATTCTGCCGTGAAGCACTCAAAATGCCTCTCGAAACTCCAGATGCTTTAACTATAGACACTTACAAATCAAACATGTTGCCTATAATCAGCATGTGGACGGGATTAACAAAGTTCTATTACTGGCCTTCCTTCATTGTGAACGCCAAAGCAGCAAAAGAGAGCGCTGACAATTAGGTATTCAAATGCCTAATCTTGACAAAAATGAACACGCTACACCAAATAATAGTGGCCATCAGAACAATCGCAAGAGCAAGAAGACTTTGGCTATTAATCTCAAAGGTAAAGAAGCTCTATCTATCAATATAAGTCAGCCAACATCTACCCCAACAGCACCACCACAAAGGGCAACACGTCCAAAAAAAGAATACTCTTTTGATGAAGATGATATCATGAGTATCTTTGATTGTCTGATCAAGAGCAATAAACTTCAACTTCCAGAAGCAAAACGGCCAGAGGAAGTTGGTAAGACTAACCATCCTAAATATTGTATTTACCACAGATTTATTGGACATCCAACTCGAGCATGCTATGTGCTCAAGGGTAAAATTCAGGAGATGGTCAATTCCGGTGTAATCACTCTCCAACAAGACGAGGAAAACTGTAACGGCTAACATCGTCTCTCTACAGTTTGAAGATTTTTTGGCTCAACTTATGCAGGACGACGTCATCTCCATCCCGAGAACTACTCTGGAGATTGTTAATCTTCCACCTGTACGAACTGATGGTCTTGTTCCTCTGTCTTCTGATAAAGGAGTAATTATGTGGATCCATCCAGATTTAGTATCTGACTTCGAAACACCATCTTCCTCCACCAAGTCTAAGAAGACCACTAAATATAAATCATGTCATATGATTTTGTTGGGTGAACATTATCTTCCACCTCTAACTGCTACCTTCATCTCGGCCGCAGATAATCCATCTACTTCTTCCCCTGCTGAGACAATATTGTCAAAGTCAGAAGCCAAATATCAACCAGATTTTCATCTGTATAGTCTACAGTCTCGAGAACTAATGACGAAAATAGGATATGATCTACAAAAGGCCTCTGGTTTGAACCATGGAAAGGGATCTCCTGTACCTCTTTTCCTATGTCTTTCTCACAACCAATCTCGGGTTGGTTTGGGTTACTGGACAAACCCTTCATCTTGCCAAAAGAAACCTTCCAGAAACAATATACAGGCAAAGAGTTGTAATATGGTGCCCTTCGAACCTGCATTCGAAGAAAAAGTCTTAACTTGTACCAGGTCTGGGAAACCTTACCTAAGAGACTATTCAGAAGGTCAAAAAAACCCTGCTCCAGCTCTGAAGACTCCTCAAGCATCATCTTCTCCTGCTGTCAATGTTCCATCAGCTTCATCACCTCTAGTAGAACCAATTCTTCCCAAATAGACGACAGCTAACAAAGGAAAATAGCATATTCGTTTTGATAAAGTATTAAAAAAGACTCCAACTTTGGGACTCGAGAAGTCGTATAACTTTGATATACTAGCTCAGCTGGCTAATACCCCGGCAAGATTATCAATTTTTGAACTACTGCGTCTCTCAAAAGAAACTCGAGAAACGTTGAGTGAAGCCTTGATGCAAGCTGATACTTGTCTAGCACTCCTCAAGAAGCCAGAGGAAGAGCCTGTAACTTGCCTTCATTGTCATAGTGTGATAGAACTGATACCCAACATCACCTTTACACAAGATGATATGTTGTTGGAAGATAATCGTCATGACCGACCCCTCTACTTCACGCGATATGTCGATACCATGAAGGTTGATCGCATTTTGATCGATCCTGGGTCTGCACTTAACATCACGCCAAAGACTCTACTAGATGCATTAAAGATTCCTGTACACAATCTTTCAACAACCATCACGACAATCTTAGGATTCAATTCTGGAAGAAGTAAACCTTTGGCAAAAATTCATATGAAGGTTCAAATAGGCAATCTTCATACAAAGGTTACTTTCTACATGATTGATAATCATGGCTCTTATAATGCTTTGCTGGGAAGACCCTTTCTGCATGAGCATAACATTGTACCATCCGCTTTACATCAATGCTTCAAATATGTAAATGTTAATGGAGAGGTTCAGAAGGAAGTAGCCGACCTAAATCCTTTCAGGGACATTGAAGCGTATTGTACTGACTCTCGGATGTACAAGCAAGAGTTCATGAAGGCTGTATTGGCGATGGATAGTGAGAAAGATCAGAAAGATAATTCAAAATATGTTCTTATGATCACCATCAAAGGACGTACTACTCGTCCCTCTTCTTCTCAGACGTTGACTATACATCTTTCTTCTCATAATAAACAGCCTCCTGCTGTAGAAAGGGAACAAAAGGAGATCACCCTTCTGAGCCTCTGGTTATCGACCTTCGTCGTAACAAACCTTCACCTTCTCCTTCTCCTTCTCCTCCTCTGGTTATCAACCTTACTAAGCCTTCTATTAAGGCTAAGAATCCTTCTTCTCCTCCTCTGGTTATCAACCTTACTAAGCCTTCTGTTAAGGCTAAGAATCATGTTGTAAATGATGATGTACAAATCAATAAAATAGCATTTCCTTTACATTATATTGATATTTTTTATTATACTCGATGTTATTTAGAAATGCTACATAACTTCAAACCACTTACCGTAGGAGCAGTTCAACCTCTCTAAGACGAAGTATTGTTCGAGCCAATGCAGGACTCCTTCTGCTTAGTTCCTTCCAGGAAGAAAGATGAACTTCCTATACTTTTTAGTAAAGGAACAGAACAGAAGATCACGCCCAATGGTGAAGAAGAAAATCACGATAACGGAAGACTTCAACTACGTCGTTATAGTCAACAATGAAGAGATATTATTCAAAAGATGGGCTATAATTTTAAAGCTGGTCTCAATGGCGGTAAAGGAAGGCGAACACCTATTTGTATTCCTGCTCCAAAAGAAAAACCACAACAATACTACAGCAAAATGAAGCGGGGACTGGGTTATACTTCGCCAATACCGACTCCAGAAGCTTCTGAATCCGAAAAAAAAAACGATCTAACTCTTCTGATTCTGTCTCATGGGATTCAGACACCAGTGTTGGGCACGTCGATCGAGTGACTATCTTTCAATATGGTAACTGTCGAATTCTTGAAAGACGACGAAGACTTTGCCGAAGCCTCTGAATCTGATCCTTGGGCACAAAGAATGGATACTCAATGGGAGCTTTGCTTCGAGCAACGTGAGCCACCTACCGAAGATCAGTTGGTTCAAGTCAATGTTGGAGATGAAACTTCCCCAAAACTAATATTCGTCAGTAAAAGCCTCCATGAAGCAGATAAACAAGAACTAATCCAACTTATTAAGGAATATATTGATGTATTCGCTTGGAGCTATGAAGACATGTCAGGATTGGATCCTCAGATCGCTACCCATAAGCTCAATATTCTGCCAAATGCAAGGCCAGTTAAGCAACAACAGCATCGATTTTGACTTGACATGATGGATGCCATAGAAGCTGAAGTCAAGAAACTCATCGCCTACGGTTTCGTCAGGAAAGAACAACATCCGGACTGGGTGGCTAATGTTGTCCCAGTTTTGAAAAAAATAGGAAAAGTCCGAGTCTGTATTGACTTTAGAGACCTTAATGAAGCTTATCCCTAGGACAAATTTCCTCATCCGATCATTGATGTCATGATTGACAATACTTGCGAATTTGAACGAATGTCTTTTATGGATGGATTCTCATGACATAATCAAATCAAGATGCATCCAAAAGATGAAAAACATACATCTTTTCGCACTCCTCTTGGAGTCTATTGCTATACAGTCATGCCATTTGGTCTCAAAAATGCTGGTACAACTTATCAGCGGGCCATGAGTACGATCTTTTATGATCATTTGGAAAAGACGGTTGAATGCTATGTAGACGATATTGCTGTCAAAAGTCGTATAAAGTAAGACCACATCCAAGACTTGAGAACTATATTCGATCTATCGTGCTAGCATCAACTCAAGATGAATCCTACCAAGTCATTCCTGGGAGTCTCTAGTGGCAAATTTCTTGGATTCGTTGTTACCTCTAAAGGTATACACGTTGACCCAGAAAAAATCAAAGTCATTCAAGAGATGCGTCCTCCACCCAACCTAAAAGAGCTACGGGGATTCCAGGGACGGCTTGCGTATATCTGGAGATTCATCTCAAATATCTCTGGACGCTGTAGACCGTTCACTCAACTCATGAAGAAAGGTGTATCTTTTATTTGGACTGAAGAATGTCAACAAGCATTTGAAGACATAAAGCGGTACTTGATGAACCCTCCAGTTCTAGTATCTCCAGTTTCAGGAATACCCTTCCTCTCAAAATCCTCAGTGGAGCCTATCCGAATTATCAATTCTGTCTTTTGAAACCCAGCTGTTTTAAAAGATGTCTTATCTTTATGATAAATTCGTATTATCACAGATATCATCTTTTAGACATGATATCCTGTCTTTAAGTCCTAGCCGATTTGAAGATCATCAATAGAAAAAAAAAACGTGTTCACGTCCACATTACCTTGAATTCTATTTTCTATATCAATAGATTCACGTCCGTATTACATCTGAATTCTATCATCTATATCAGCGACTTATTACTTCCACATTACCTCTGATAAAGTCATCTTTTGAAATGATAATATTCTGAGTTATATTCTGTCACGTCCACATTACCTCTGAACAGATATGATTAATATTGTTATTTTTTAGGGGATATGTCATGTCCGGTACCTCTGAACTTATTTTCATATCCTTATCTATTACTTATATCTACTATAGGATATAATAAATAATATAATCACAAAAAGAGCATTATTTTTATTGCCATAATGTTTAAAAGGTCAAAAAAATACATTATTTGAAAGACGAGAAGACAAAAGATCCTATAGACTGTTTCATTGGGGAGGCTGAGTGCTGAGATCAATGATCAATCTTTTCAAATTCTCAACCCTATCTACTCTGGAGTCAAGTATCCTTTGTCTTGCAAGAGCTCTCATGGACTTTGGATAAAAAGGTTGCAGCGATTCTGCTCGGCATTCCAGTTCTACACCTTCGATTTGGATAAGTGCATCCCACTGCCTCTTCAAGTCATCTAATTGACTTGCAGCAATTTGATGCATCTCCAATACTTCTTCGCATCGTCGAGCTGCTTTAGCTGTTTCTTGAAGCCGAGCCATTTCAATTTCTAGTTCCTGGAGATGAACTTGATATTCAGAAGCATCTTTTTCTTTCTCTGCAACTTCAGTCTTATAGCATTCAACAGAAGAAGTTGTCTCGACAATGTGAGATTCCAACTCTGCAGAACGCTGTGAGAAAGCTACCACAGAAGCTTCAAACTCTGATTTTCGTATTGCAACTTCACGAGTCATCACCTCACATTCATCATATACAAGTTTCTGGATGTTTCCTCTTATTAGATCTTTGTAAGACTTGATCGATTCTTCAAGTTTATTCAAAATATGATCTAAATAATTGACTCTATCCAGATCACCAATCTTGCGGATGGCTCCAATGATAAATAAGGAAGGGCCCCTTACTGATTCATAAGGTTGGTCCTTTTCCATGACCATTTGAATTAAAGGCTTTAGAGAAGTGAAGAAAGCATTAGTATAAGCTTCGACAACAGCTCTATTCATCGCTGAGATTCCCGGGGTAGCCACTTCTATTGGAATTCTCGTTTCCGAAGTAACTGGAGGAACTATAGATTGTACACCAGGAGACCCAGTACTGGCATCATAGAAGAAATCCGCTCTCCAGTTTGGGTCCCCATATCCAGAGGAGCCATGGTCGAGTTGAAACTGAAGGTGGTTGATGCAGCTTTTAAAAGTGTCCCCATAGGACCCACTGTGATCAAGATACACAGTCATTACATATAAATTACAGGAATTAAGGTAAATAAAAGTCAAAATTTTACCTGATCCTGGCAATACATATGGGGTTTCACAGGGAATGTCCAGATGAGAATGAAGTCTGGCCATGGTAGTTTCAGACACAGCTGCCTGACTACTCCCAGCTTCGGAACCGCCTGATAAGAAATGGCTGCTTCCGGCCCCTGATTCTGCTTGGTTAACTAGGACAATCTCCTCTGTATCCCTGACTTTAAAGATGTGATCAGTAAGGGTCTGAGTCTCTGCAACAATAGTGTTAGGATTTTCATCATTCCCAACATATTCAAGAGCCGTAGTTTGATCTTTTTTATTTTCAGGCTCATCAGTTTTCGGACTTGGATGTCCCTCCTCTGGGACATCTACTGGAACTGGTTCTTCTTCGGTAACACTTGCGAAATTATCTCCGATTGACACATCGCCATAGTCACAATCCAGGAGGGCATCTATCATCTCTCGATATTCTTGAGAATGAGTAGGAGTTTGAGTGGCCGAAAGATCGACAGCTCCAACTTGAGATTCTATAGGAGGCAACTCTTCTTTGGAAGACTCTAGGACATTTGGAGTAGGGGATGACAATGTTACTCCTGTTGCAACCAGGGCAGTTATAGAAACAGTTGTCCGTACAACTCGATATCCTGGAATCGCCTCGGTAGTAATTGAGACTGGAATATCAGTTGTTGTAGTCTCTATAGATGAAAAAGAATAATATCAATGTATATCATTCATATTTCAAAATTATGCTTAAAAGCATAGAAATTACCTTTTTGAGATGGTAGATCCTCCTTTGAGGATAATGATATGTCAAATTTCTTTTGGAGGGAGGAAGCGTCAATGATTTGACGTTCTGCTCGAGTCGCCAACAATTTTCTTCTAGCCTTCCGTAGTAGAGGTGCTACATGCTCTTCTTCGACCTCATCAAGGTCATCTGGTATTATGTGCATTTCTTCTCGGGCGACTCCACTCTGTTTTGGAACTGAAGAAGGAGTTATTTCTCCTTCCCCAAGAGAGGTCCCACTATGTATCTGCTTCGACTGGGATCGGGTCGTCCTAGTACTAGGCTGTTCATTTATTATCAAAGTAGTCTTCATCTTTTTTTCCCCGGTGCTTTAGGAGAAGAAGGAAGATCATCATGATGCGAAGGAGCAGATGAATCTCCAGTCTTCCTTTTCTTAAGCCCCTTGGCAGGAGACTTTTCCTTTTGAATGATACGTCCAAAGGCTCATTTACTTCATCTAGGAAGCCTACAAGAGAAGCCTCTAGAGGTTCATCGGCAGGGTCTCAATCTTCTGCATCTCTGAATAATTGTGCAGTACGAACTCCAGCCTTCAATCGCTTATCACTGGCAAAACTATGGGCCAGATAAAAGTTTTCGGCAAAAGTGTTTGCCGAAGTATAGAAATTCGCATATGTGTATAACATACGCGGACCCTAAGCAAGATTATAGGGCATAGAGAATATAGCCTTAGTGCCTCTGGCATTATAATATCTCTAAGCCCTAGCACCATCAATCAAGAAACCCTTGGCTTAAAGGCAAGTAATGGAATTTCCCACATGCAGCTGATCATAATCAAATTGTCGAGCGAATCGACTTGGCAAATATGGTTCTAGAAAATACTCTTCCTCAAATCGATATACTAGATGAGACGGACGGATTGTCTTCAACCATGCAGAAATAGTCGGGGACAAACGGAGAAGTCCTGCTTCTAAATCCATCAGTTGTGGAGGAAGATTCTCATATCCTGGAGGAGGGAGAACACATTGAAATCTCCATCCAGATCCTTGATTCAAAGCACTTCTGCATTCTGAAGGCGCGTTTATATTCCAACGAGCATTGGAATAACGCCTGATAAAGTGACCCCCAACTTCACCCATATCAGGGTCCATCAAACTTGGTGGTGTAGCAATAACCATCCGAACAAATGAGTATATGGCATTTCGGTACGGGGGAAATTCAGCCGACCATCCTTATCGTGCAGCATAGTGTCTACAAAAGAACGCAGTCCTGCGTTCAGGCGACAAGTCATCGGTGAAAGAATGTCCATCTTGTGACCAAATACTAGATGCACAACAGCAAATAATACGCCTATGTGAAATCTATCGACTGCACTGGCCCCTGGAACTACAAACCGTCGCAGCCATAAAGCAAAAAAACCCGCCAATTGGGCTTCTTTTGACATGGGTCTGTAACCCTGTCTGAGATAACTCTCAATTGTAGCACCAGCCTTGAAGGGGTGCCAGTCCACATCCAAGATGTTATTTGTATGCTTGGACTTTTCTATCAGTTTTTCTATGTCGCTACGACCGAGCGGTTGGAAGAAACAAGGATCGCAAGCTTGACTCTTGATTATCTTGTCTTCAAAGATATGGCCTAAAAATAAATATGGCAACCACTTAGTTGTTTAACAAGTCCCTGCAGAAGCGCTTTTGTAATAAAGGAAGCATATCTTATAATGGCATAGAAGCTCCTCGAACACAGCCACCATCTGAGAATTTTCTATAGAAAGGATATCCAATTCCTCATTAGTGGGCACATATTCTCCATATGGGTTGTTACCCATTGGAAGATGTGAGAGATATTTTATCTCATGAAGTGCAAAACCAATTTTCCCGTGAGAGGTCATGAAGGTACCGGTTCTGTCATTGTATCTTTCAATCAGAGCTAAGAACATATGAGTATTTGGGTGAAAGCCGTGAACAGTAGTCCAGATGGCCTCATAAAGTTCTAGTTCAAGAAGTTCGTCCTTGAACTAAACTAGAATCCAGATCACTAATCTGCTCCAATGTTTCATGTCTGGGTTGACTAGGCCTATTAAACGCATGGCCTGATCTGGGTATCTTTCTTCAGCTTTAACAAATGTGTTTACAAAGAAAGACACCCTGAAGGGAAGAAGCATCGATGAATCTTCTGGAGGTATACAACTCGGCTTTAAACTCCTTAGATGAGAACTTTACCTATCTGAAGTACTGTAAAATAGATCCTTGCTTTGCGGACCTAACTTATAACATATTTTTCAGACTCTGGCTTGCTGAATCGGAGTCATGTCCCAGGCCATCCTTCGAGGGTGGCTGGAGAATTCATATCAGGACAAGGACAAATGTCTTGACATCTCAGTGAGATACGTAATTCTGTCCTTGTATTAATAAATCCTTTCTTCTTTCTTAGTCTTTGGTTGAGATGTTTTCTTCACTGCATCTCCAAATAGGAAAGTCGGTTTCTTATGAATTACATTATCCACACTTTTCAAACGTTCACCATTCATCAGGCATAACAAAGTGTTGCTTTCTTGAGCAGTGAGAACGGCCCTTCTGGATTCAGGTGCATCATATTGAGGATATGAAACATGAGATAAGTCTTCTTTATATTCTGATACATTGAAAGCTGATGCATATTTCTCGGCATCAAGGTCTTCACTAAGATCAACTACAAAAAATAAGAAGAACAACAAAAAGTTAATCTCAAAAAGAGTTCTATTCTATGGAGCAGAACACACAAAGAAAAGACATCTGGTTGCAGTATCTGTGTTGTGCGGCTTCTGTATTGCGTAATATCTATGTTGCACGACTTCTATGTTGTGCGATATCTATATTGCACGACATCTGGTTGTGCAGTATCTGTGTTGCACGACATCTGTGTTATACGACATCTGTGTTGCACGACATCTAATTGTGCAGTATCTGCGTTACGCGACATCTGTATTGCGCGTGATTTCAAGTTGCCTACTTTTGATATACGCATTCGCATAAAATCAGAAAGTATGAATTTGAAAATGGCACAACATAGTTTGTAAAAACGAATAGTATGTGAACAACAACCAAACTCTAAAAAGAGAAGGCGCACGTTGTGAAGTTTGCCTACACTCTAAAAAGAGGTAGCACACGTTGTGAGATGCACAAATCAACCAAAACCTAAAAAGAGTTGGTCAATCCAGTCGACGTTTACCTTCGAGTGCCAGGTTGGCTCTTTCAGTTCTTGATGACGGTGGCGTGTATTGAGGCACTCTTATTGGTGGTGCACGAGATGAAGACCCAGCAATGGCTTTTCTTTTGGCAGCGACAGACTTCTTTGGGGCTATTTGACTATCGTCGGGGGAGCTTCGAGAGTTTGGAAGAAGAAGATGAAAGAGTTTAAGAGAATTAACTTTCGATAAAAAGTTAAAAGTTCTCTTTAGTCGGCTATTTATAGCTTAAAAACTCTTTTTGAAACTGTTGCGCAACTGGCGCTTAAAATTTAAAGTTTTGTTGAACAGTTGACTGGCGCAACCCAGACAAAACTAGCGTGATTCAAAGTATTTCAAAACTTTGAAGTATTTTCAACTTTCGAAAACTTTGAAAGGGGTCTTGTAGAGGATAAAAATTAAGCTGCACCACTCCTGAAGTCATATCATCAGGTTGTGCCAACATCAAGTTACGCAACATCAGGTTGCGCAGGAGACAGGTTGCATGAGCGCCACGTGGCACACTTCTTCGAGAAGCTGTAATGGCATCATCATTCCCTGACAGCTGACAACACGCATATCAAGAAAAATTTGTTCGAATCCCGCGCAACGCAGTGCTCGAGAAGATTTTGTCAGCATGTAATTAATGCTGACAGCTGGCTCGTGTAAGTCATTGTGTGGCACGAGAATTAATCAGTACAACACAGAAGACCCAGTCAAAGGTGCCAGTTATTGAGTTGCGCCCATGCGTAACCTGGCTAGTAGGTGCCACATGATTAACTTTTATTTTAGAACCAGGGTTACGTGGCACGCAAGCCACCAACTTCGCAGAGCGTGCCTACTACATTGCCCACGACCATGCGCATCTCAATCAAATGATGTCACGCATCCACAGCAGTTAGTGCAACCACTTGCGCAAGTAAACAGGAGGCGCGTAACCTGAAGTGCGCACAATCCAGAATAACTACTAAACAGTTATTTCTAGAACTCTATAAATAGAGTTTCTAATCAGTTCTCAGGGATCACCAAGGGATCATAATCTCCTGCTAAAGTGTTGTTGCATCCTCTAGAGGCTCATGTTATCGATATCACATCGTCTAAGGGATAAAGTGATCGTCTTCTGATCAGATTTCTATAGTTGTACTTTCCCAGAAATCAATTGTACTCTTGTACTCTTTTTTCAGTTTGTAATCAAACTTTTGTTTTTGCAAACATTTTCGGAGTTCGATGACATAACAAATGTCATGAATTTTAAAAAATAGTAAACAGATGCGAAACCTAACTTTCAGATATGCATCGAAAAGGTATCGACGTCTAGATTCTGAATAAAAAATAAAAAGGCTAGAAACTGAACTTTGATAAGCGAAAAGTGGCCCGCAATAGAATTTGTCGGTTCTGGATACCTTGTTGTAGAATCGACGCCATGGGCAAATCGTTTGGAACTAGAGGATTTGACGATCAGAGGTTGGAGTAGACATACAAAGGTAGCTTTCAAATTTTGTTTGAATAAAAATAGATGAGAGAAAGTGGGTGAAACATCGTCTATATGTCGACTAACCTGCTATGACGTTTCATACTTCGATTCGACGAAGGTTCGGCCAAAGTAGCACATCGTGCACCTCTCTAACAGCCTCAAGGTTGCTCCTACAGTTGCTAGGGTGGAAGAGGATGATGAGAGGGTCGTGTGAGTTGTGGTGATGGTGCAAAAATTGAGAAAAAATTAGGGTTTTGAGAAAGAATAGAGGGGTCTGCTAGGGTTTCGGGTTTGGAGTGGTGGCCGCTAGGTTTGGGGAGATTTAGGAAGTAGTGGACGGTTATGAGAGAGGAGGATGGTTAGGGTTTGATAGGTATATATATATATATATATATATATATATATATATATATATATATATATATATATATAGTGCATGGGCTTTGGTTTGATCTAATTTGGATATAATTTGGTTCTCGAAATCATATTATTATTAATATGTTTTCTATTTTGGTTAGATGTTTGACCAAGCTAAATATATAAGGGAATATTGCATATGGCTGTAATTAAACCTCTAAAATTCTCTTAAATATATGTATACTTGGTTTTGGTACTCCTAGTTAGTCTCTAACTAGTAGGGTTGACTAGGTTAGGGTCCGAGTAGCATTACTAGTCAAATTGGACCCAAAAATCAGTTTAATGAGTCTCATGCGCCATTTGTAAGTAAGTAGCACATGGAAACTCGATTGGATGGTGCATTCTAGGCATATGCATTTTAGACTCAACATGGGTCAAAACCATATATTGGGTCATACGGTTTCGATCTATGTCAAGTCCCAAAAATAAATTGGAAGTTGGCTTAAAATTACGTCATTGGCTCAAATTGGCCTAAGTTGGCCCGAAGTTGTGCGAAGTCAAAAAAATGTTAAAAAGAAAATTTGGATGGGACATGATATATCAAATTGAAGGTGGACGAGTAAAGAATTCAAATATAGAATTGGATTTGAGAAAATAATATTTGTTGTGCTTCAAAAGTCAAAGCTACGATAAACTACTATTATAGTCATTATTGACTTTAATATTTAAAATATCCATATAATATAATTAAAAATAAAATCCAAAAATCAAAGGGCTTACAACCTACCCACCTTAGAAAATTTTGCCCTCGAAATCTAAAATAACACAATTATATAGAAAAAACTTATCATATGAATAATTAGGCTAAGACTTACCGGCATCTAGGAATAAGTGGAGATAACGCTCACGCATAGAATATTCACGCTCCCAAGTTGATTCTTCCGGAGAATGGTGCCTCCATGCAACACGAACCAGCCTAATCGTCTGCCCTCTGAGCGTCTTCTCACTCGTATCCAAGATACCTACCGGCTGCTCCTTGTATGATAAACTGGATCCCACCGTGATCTCAGAGTGATGGACCACATGACTGGGATCAGTCACATACCTCCTCAGCTTTGAGACATGGAATACATCATGCACTCCCTCTAGTGATAGGGGTAATACAAGGCGATATGTCACCTCTCGTACACGCTAAATGATATCGAATGGTCCAATATACCTTGGACTCAACTTTCCTCTACTTTTGAATCGAATGGTGCCCCACGTCGGTGAGATCCTCAAAAATACATGCTCTCCCTCCTTGAATTCCAGTGGTCTATGATGCATATTGGCCCAATGCTTCTGCCGGTCTTGAGCTGCCTGAAGATGACTCTGAATCCGCTTTACTTTTTCGACTGTCTACGTCACAAGCTCTGGTCCAAGTATCTGTCGCTCTCCCACGTCACTCCAATATTTGGGTGATATACACTTCCTCCTATACAATGCTTCATATGGTGCCATTTGTATACTAGCTACTAGCTTTGTAACTGTTATTGTAGGAGAATTCCACCAAGTGCAGGTGATCCTCCCAAGAGCCTCCAAAGTCCAATAAGCGCACCCTCAACATGTCTTCTAGGGTCTGTATAGTGCGCTCCGACTGACCATCCGTCTGTAGATGATACAAAGTACTGAACTTGAGTCTCGTACCCAAGCTCTCTTGCATACTCCTCCAAAAATGCGAGGTGAATCCCTGTCCGAGACTATACTAACTGGTACCCCATAAATTTTTACAATTTGCCTCATGTACAAGTCAGCTAACATCTCGGTGGACTGACCCACTTTGAACGGCAGAAAATGTGCCGATTTCGTGAGTCTATCCATAATCACCTAAACTGCGTCCTTTCCACTAGGAGTCCTCGGAAATCCAGTAACAAAATCCATGGTAATATGCTCCCACTTCCATTCAGGAATGAGAAGCAGTTGCAACATACTTGCGGTCCTCTGATGCTCTGCCTTTACCTGCTGACAGACCAAGCACTTTGCTACGAAGCGTACAATCTTCCTCTTCATACCATACCACAAATAGCACTACTTCAAGTCCCGATACATCTTAGTACTCCCGGTATGAATAGAATAAATAGAACTGTGGGCTTCACTCAACAACTCTTGCCTTAGTTCTCCATTTGGAACATATAGGCGATTCCCGCACCTTAATGTCCCATCCTCATGAATACGAAGTCCTGTCTGCTCTCCAGCCTCTGTCCTCTCCCAAAGTCTTTGAAATCTTGTGTCTGTAGGCAAAGCTACCTTGATTTTATCCACAAGTGATGAATATACTTCAAGATTGGCAAGTACTCATTGTTGTCCCAACATAATGACTTCTATTCCAAACTCATGAAGATCCTCTAATAACTATGGCTGAGGTGTCAAGAAATATGCAGTAGGCTTCCTACTTAAAGCGGCCGCTACTACGTTCGCCTTGCCAGGATGGTACTGCAATTGTATTTCATAGTCTGTCATGAGCTCCAACAACCGTCTATATCTCATATTCAACTCCTTTTGCGTGAAGACGTACTTCAAGTCCTTATGATCCGTAAATATCTCCACACGCTATCCATACAAATAATGCATCTACACTCTCCGTACAAATAATGCCACCATAACTTCAATACAAAGATCACCGCTGATAACTCCAGATCATGAGTAAGGTAATTCTTTTCATATACCATCATCTGCCTCGATGCGTAGGCTATGACCTTTCCATGTTGCATCAAAATACTTCCAAGTCCACTACATGACGCATCACTATAAACCATGAATCCTCTTGATCCAGAAGGAAGCGTCAAAATAGGTGCTGAGGTCAACCTCTTCTTCAATTCTTCAAAAGCCTTCTGATAATTTTCTGTCCACTGGAACTCCTGATCCTTACGGGTTAACCGTGTCATCGGCTCTACGATCAGTGAGAAGTTCTCTACAAACTTGCGGTAATACCTTACAAGTCCGAGAAAACTCCTAACGTCTGTAACTGATGTTGGTGTCGGCCAAGACTCTACGGTAGCTATCTTTTCCTGATCAACTGAAAGTCCTTCTCCCGAGATGATGTATCCAGGGAAAGGAACTCTATTAAGTCAAAATTCACACTTACTAAGCTTAGCATACCATCTCTCCTTCCTTAATACTCCCAACACAACTCTAAGATGCTTTTCGAAAATAAGCTAGGGAAAAAGGGATTAAAGTGTTTACTGCAGAAGAATTCTGATACCACTAGTAGTATCATTCTATCGTAGGTATAGTATTATAACTTATTCAATGATACTCGTCAGTTCACTCCTAGCAATTTATCTTAATAGGCTCTACGCATTTGATATCCAGACACTCATACTCGACTCATAATCTTACTAGGATCCATCTCTAAGAAACTTATCTGTTTCTAGCTACCAAACATCACAATCACACCAATAATCTATCTTAATTATATTCTATAATATAACTATAAGGTTTGTCTATTTTATTTATTTAATAAATAGAAGCTAACGGAAGCCTAAGGCTGGGTCAAACAAACCTATATACCAATCTCAAACAACGGTAGGGTCAAGCAAAGCAGGAGGGTTTGTCAAACTATTTCCAAGAACGACGTGAGGACAAACAAGATGCATAGACATAGTCTAGGTAAGACTCGAGAACCATATATCTCCGTGATTATGTCATGTGAAGTTACTGCCACGCCAGTGTACATCTGGCTATAAATAACTTTCTTGTTCCATAATACGACGGATGGCTGCAGTGCACATCTGCTATGTTAGGTAATACAGGTTCTTGAGCTTATCTTGGCCAAATCCATAAAAGATTTATGAATTAACCTTTTATGAAAATACAGGAAAAGAGATCAACATGCATAGGTTATAGGTCAAGTAGAATTCGAGAAACATATGTAGCCATGATACCGTTATCTGAAGTCCTACATCGCCAGTATTTCTCTGGCTGTAAAACTTTGATTTCGTAATACAAGGTTAAATATAATTTCTCAAACTTTTCCTTGAACCAATCCATAAGACACTTTCCAAAAACTTAGCACAAAAAGAACGGGAAGAATTACTCAAGAAGTTAACATGGAAGGGTTTAGTCAAATTTCGAGTAAGGAAGAGCACAAAAGTAATCATGTTGAGAAAGAAGATAACATAAAAATAATCATGCAGAAGTGTCTGAAAAAAGTCTATAATCATGTTTGTGGATGTATCCTCAAGTTCTATTCCTCAATTGGTTGCAGGCTCGTAGTAGTACAACTATCCTAGGTATCACCACGACTTTGCACAATTCGCGAAGACTCCATCTGCACTTATGGCTTCTAGTATCTGTGCCCCCCACTTTCGTGATGTGAAAGTAAGGGAAGATACGCCTACTATGAAGATTCGTCTTACTAGCACGAATAAATAAGGGTACAGTAGAACATAATCAAACTGGATGCAAATCAAAAAGTCAAGTGAGAGTTTGAAACAAAGTTAAGGAAGGTATCAAGTGGATGTGATCCTATGGGTCTTTTCTATCCTATTTGTAGGCTCACATTGGTACAGTAACATAACTGAAGTGATTAACGGACCTGCATGGACCACCACAAAAATATGTAATACCCCAGTCCTAAAATACGTAGGACCAGGTATACGAATACATGCCAGCAACACTTCACCAATGGGCCAAGCTACATAACAAGTCCATTAGCAAAATACTTAAGCTGTAAATCATGATAACACCAGAAATACCACATAGTCCACAGGTATATACATCTAATCACATCCACGGAGTCCGCAAAGAGATCAAGAATAAATAAGAAAATGTCTCAAATATCCAGCAATAAAAGTAATAAAGTCTGTGCGGATAAAACATCCTAAAACCACAGAGATAGAAATAAAGTACAAATCAACTACAAGTCTGATGAAAAGAAAAAGAAATAATGTAGAAAAACTAAATATGAATGTAACATGATCACGAGAAGTCCTCTGGCGCTATCTCGTCCTGCTGTGCCAGTACGCCTCTGGTCTCAGCTCTGTTGTGCCACGCCTCTGGTCTCAGCTCCCGAACCGTAAACCTCCGGGTAGTCTTCAGCTTCGTCTAAGCCTGGGAAATAGCTAGGTCCCCAGAGGACTAGCAGGGTATATAATATACATGCCAACCTACTGTATCCGTCTATGTGCTATGCAAGTGAGATACTTTTCTAGAATACCAGACTCCTTCCACTAAGGCTCACTAGCACCTCAGCATGGTATTGTCCCCAGTACCTGTGTCGTGGCAGCAAGGACAATCAATTCTCGAAAGTGATAATCCTTTACTCTGCTATAGAGATAAAGGTCACTAAACAACGGGCCACACGACAACAGGTCTGATATTGTAGTCAAGTTCTCCCCAATCCCCATGTCTAGAATGTAGTAATGTCAAGTCTGTATAGTTATCTCGAAAGTAAAAGCAATACTGATAAAAAAAATCTAGAATGCTAACACGAGGTCAATACCACGAATATTCACGTAAATCTCGCATCATGAATGTGTCGGCGTCCTGTGGTCAATTATGTCAATGGACACATCAGTATGTACGTAATGCCTAATGTCAATACTCGATATCACTATCATGACATCGGCACCCGTCTATAAACAGACACTAAGTATCGACGTCCTACGTTATGCAATGCTAATAAAAAACAACAAGACAGAAATAAAAGATCTGTAAAGATGGCAAGGCACGGTTGCCTGTAACTGCTGTCTGCGAGTAAGCCTGTCCAACTCCGGTGTCCTTGTCGATCCTCCCAAGCTCACCTATAATAATACACTATATTTACTATTCTATATCAACACGCCATATATAAATTATATGAGT
This sequence comes from Iris pallida, assembly GCA_029216955.1. Classification (NCBI taxonomy): domain Eukaryota; kingdom Viridiplantae; phylum Streptophyta; class Magnoliopsida; order Asparagales; family Iridaceae; genus Iris; species Iris pallida. Next base: position 8,353,003 of record JANAVB010008800.1, on the reverse strand, counting down.
ATCTACACCTCATAGTTGCCATAACGTTGTTACGACACTGCATCTATTATATAAGTACATATAGGTAACAAAATCTCTCATAAATATTTTACAATTATAATAAAATAATATATTTAAACTCTAGAATTTATCTATAAATACTTATATATTGCTATAATTATATTTTCAATAGAAAAACTCTTTCACAAGTGGTCTTATGTCAATGCCACATATGACTTCCTCAAATCGACCCATTAATTTAGTTCCGAAATAATGATAAAATAAAATTAATAAATTCCATAAAAATTATAGAAATTAGTTAAATTAGTATTTATAATGTTAAACCTTGCACAAAATAAAGTTTAATATGGATTAATAGAGTTTTGACACTTTTGGACATAAGTAAATAGAATTTTTCGGAGTTCGGTGACACGGCAAATATCATAAATTTTTAAAAATAGTAAACAGATACGAAACCTAACTTTCATATATGCGTCAAAAAGGTATCGACGTCTAGATTCTGAATAAAAATATAAAAAGATTAGAAACTGAACTTTGATAAGCGAAAAGTGGCCCACAACAGAATTCATCGGTTATGGATACCCTGTCATAGAATCGACGCCACGGGCAAAACACTTGGAACTAGGGGATCCAAAAATTAGAGGTTGGAGTTAACATACAAAGGTAATTAACTTTCAGATTTTGTTTGAATAAAAATGGATGAGAAAAAGTGGGTGAAACATCGTCTACAAGTCAACTAACCTGCTGTGACGTTTCAGACTCCGATTCGACGGAGGTTCGAAAAAAGTTCACGTCGTGCACCTCTCTAACGACTACAAGGTTGCTCCTACAGTTGCTAGGGTGGAATAGAATGATGATAGGGTCGTGTGAGTGGTGGTGATGGTGCAGAAATTGAGGAAAAATTAGGATTTTGAGAAGGAAAAGGGAGGTCGGCTAGGGTTTGATAGGTATATATATATTTAGTGCATGGGCTTTAGTTTGATCTAATTCGGATAGGATTTGGTTCTCCAAATCATACTATTATTAATAGGTTTTTTTTATTTTGGTTAGATGTTTGACCAAGCCAAATATATAAGATAATATTGCATATGGCTGCAATTAAACCTCTAAAATTCCCTTAAATATATGTATACTTGGTTTTGGTTCTCCTAGTTAGGCTCTAACTAGTAGGGTTGACTAGGTTAGGGTCCGAGTAGCATTACTAGTCAGATTGGATCTGAAAATCAATTTAATGAGTCTTATGTGCCATTTGCAAATAAGTAGCACATGGGAACTCGATTGGATGGTGCACCCTAGGCATATGCATTATAGACTCAACCTGGCTCAAAACCATATATTGGGCCATACGGTTTCGATCTATGCCAAGTCCCAAAAGCAAATTGGAAGTTGGCTTAAAATTACGTCAATGGCTCAAATTGGCCTAAGTTGGCCCGAAGTTACGCGAAGTCAAAAGAATGTTGAAAAGCAAATTTGGATGGGACATAATATATCAAACTGAAGGTGGCGAGTATAAAATTTAAATATAGAATTGGATTTGAGAAAACAATATTTCTTGTGCTTCAAAAGTCAAAGCTAAGGTAAACTACTATCATAGACATTATTGAATTTAATATTTAAAATATCCATATAACATAATTAAAAATAAAATCCAAAAATCAAGGGGTTTACATATATACTGGCCAGATCACTGAGCTGTAGAGCTACAACCTCTACCATAAGATCGTCTGGGAGTCGAACGACGATGCGAAGTCGCTCCATATCATCCAGCCATTCATCCGCATAGATAAGGCCCTATATTCCTTTGAATGGGCGTGGATCCAGCTTCTTGAAGCTCTCAATGTTTTCAACCTTTTCCTGGATATTAGACTGCCTGTCAGACTTATATTTCTCCAATGAAACATAAAACTTGACAAATTGTTCTTATCTTACCTTGGTAGGCCTCTGATCTAACTGCGCTGAGTCTAGTGCTGCCATAGCCACGTTGTGAGCATTCTCCATACCTTCTCTCATAATTGCGATCTACTCGCAATTAGCTTCAGCTTGAGCCCTATGGTCCTCAAGAACTCCTCAAAGCAGGCCTACGAGCTCGGCGGGGTCTACTGGTATTGGTGGGGTCGCGGAAGGATTCACATCAGCAGGTGGTGGTGTGGTCATCGGAGGAATCAGTGTTGCTGCATGTACTGTGGAAGTGTAAGCAGCATGGGTAGTCCGTGCAGCATGAGGGCGATCAGTGAGCTACAACGAAGAAGGATCGAATTGGGCCTGAGTTGGGGTGTTCTCAAAGGATGAAACCTCTTCGCCATCAGGCCCAGAACGGGTCGTCTTCCCTTTTGCCATCCTCTGTAAGGTTTAGGTACAAACATAAGCAAGATAACCTACGAGACTATAAGCAAACAAAAATAGATATTATAAATAGATAAATTCGGTCCTATGTTGTGATGGATAAAAATGGTCTAAGTGTTCTAGTTGTTTCTAGATCCTGTTTTTCTAAAGCCATACTTAGACCTAAGTCATATTGCAGGACTACATGCTGGTCTAGACTAAGTTGACTAGACCTATTTGCAGAACTCGATCTGTATGAGCCACCACTGAAAATATGACATGATCCGATCCCAATATACTGGATAAAGTTGGATCACGCCCAGCCTGCACCGTTGTGAGACTACGGCAGTAAGCTGTTTTAATCAGTAGCAACGCAAGAACAACATTCTAAATACGGAATAAAACTTTATTAATATTTGAAATAAAACTAGAGTCTAATTAAAAACCAACATAAACAGAACAAACATCCAGTTGTTATAACTTATTCATTTATTACAACTTTTAAAAGGAAAGGGACTAAATTGAAAAGTGCAACTAGGACTCTTGGTTCCTCTGTTCTGGTTCAGCTAACTCCTCGGAACCCAAGTCGGGTCTGTAGTAAGAACTAGAGGCCAGCTCCTCCTCGTCGCAATCACCTAAAATATTGGTCTCCAGTCAAGAGGGGAACAAGAACATACAAATCCATTCCAGCATCTTAATGAATAACTGAAAGAGATATTAATCAATTTTATATTCTCTAAATAATAATAAATAAGTTGCTATGCAATAAATCTCTGGAAATGAAATGATGCAATCTAAGTAGCAATAGTGTGTGAGCGCGTAACATCATGTGGCCGGCTTAGGATGGAGGCAGTAAGTGTTCTAGTGAACACGGTCCGGCTTCATCCCAAGTGGGTTGGGCTTTCGCTATCCACGGTGAGGAAGTATGGGACTTTGACCACAGGTGTTAACACTACTCCCCAAACCTCGAGTCAATAAGTTAATCAAGCAGTCAGTATGATCCGAGAGGGATCCCGTGAGTCAAGTGTCGATGCAGTAGTTTTACGATGCAATGAATTTAATTATTAACTAAAATACAAGTTTGGGTAAGTATGAACTTGCCTTGGTCTTTTTTCGATGCTGTAGATGACGACAAAAAATATCAGACTAAGTCCCGAGACTAAAAATCTACATTAATGAAATGTAACTTAGTTGCCAATCTACGATTGCTACAATCCTAATTAACTTATTAATGATGATAACGTCTAGGCCCTAAATCACTGATAGTTTTAATAAAGCAGTTATTTAATTATAAAATATTTTAAAGAACCCTAAGTGAGTATTATAAGAAAATATGGTTTTAGTAAATAAAAATAATAGAAATTATTATTTCTTTTAAAAGAGAATATCGTTAATTTATTTAATAATAAAATCGCAACAATTAATAGGTATTCTGATTTTAAAGATAATTGTCCAAAATATTTTTAGTACTTTTTAGCATAAAACGTAATTAGCTTCTACTAATAAAACATTTATTTTAAATAATTAACTATTAATATTAGTAACGTAAAAATTACTATTTCAATTAAAATAAATACTAAAAATTAGGTTTTTATTTTATAACTAGAATTAATATTTTTTTAGGTATAATCTATACAAAAAAAACACTTTTTGATGACGAAATCATTTTTGGAAGATAACTAGTATTTTATCCAAAATAGTAAATAAGTGGGTTTTAGCTTAAAATCACTATTTCCTATATTAAGAATAGACTTTGATATGAAACTATTTTTGAAACTACTTTAGCATTTTATTTACGTAAAAATATCGCCAACATTATTAATGATATCCTTAAATCTAAAATAACATGATTTATACGATAATCAAAACTAGACGCTTAGTAAACCATTTTAACATTAATCCTTAAATCTAATAACTTAGTAATTAATAT
>JANAVB010008800.1:8328751-8343751 GCA_029216955.1 Iris pallida | reverse complement strand
AAACGGTGCGATCAACACGGAGCTTCCACCACAACCTCATCGAGCAAGCGTCAACGATGTGCGCTAACCTGCAGAATCCGAGACCTCCCTCGGATGTGGGTCTAGACATAGAGTCTCAGCTGGCCCAATGGTGCTTGTCCTTACCATTGCTGTGACCCCAGTATAAGTTGGCGAAGAGATTCTCAATAGAGGAGAGGACCTTTTTAGGAGGGTATATATATATATATATATATATATATATATATATATATATATATATATATATATATATATATATATATATATATATATATATATATATTGGAACCATGTATTTGTATTTATGATAATAGGTGTGAAACCCAGTTTTTTATTTGCAATGTATTAATATTATTATAACATTATTACTATTATTATTATTATTAATTGTGGGTTTAAAAATTAATTTCAAAATAATAATTGGCTTTTTGGGTGTTGACCTGACCCGAGCCTGGACCAGCTTTTCGAAACCCAGACCCGACCTGAACCCCCTCCGTTCATTTGAAATTCTGATTTCTTTTAAAAAAGAAAAAGAAAAAAGAAAACAAACTTGAGCTGGTCCACCATTGGACCATCATCCCCTCTTTCCTCATTTCCCACTCCTACTCCCACTCCTATCCTTTCCCCTCCCTATTTTCCTCAGCCACACTCTCCCTTTTTAAGCACACGTTCACCTCCACCACCACTACTCATAACCAACTTTCCCCCACACTTTCCCCCTCACGAGCAAGCAGCACACCTATTCTCTCCCCTCTTTCTCTATTTTCTTCAGAGGGTTTCATTCACCCTCCCCCTCTCGGCCATCCACCCGAGCACCGAGCTCTCCGCGCCAACCCGCGTGCCTCTCCACGCCAACCCGCGCGCCTCTCCGTGCCGCCCCGACATCCTCCCGGCCGCCCCGCGGCCACCTCCGCCCGCGGCCCTCTCCGTCCACGGCTCCCCACGACCGCTCGCGTCCGCTGGCCCAGCGCCCACCCGGCGCTCGCCCCGATCCGGCGCTGACCCGCCGGCCCCTTGCCGGACCGCCCTTCCGCGGTGCCTCCCGCGGCCAGATCCGCCTCCGGCGCCCCCTCTCGGCCGCCACCAGTGCACGCCGCTGGCCCCGTGCCGTGCCCTAGGCAATCCCGCTCTGTTCCAGCACTCCGTGTCTCCTGGTTACTTCCCTGGAGGTTCTGTATTTTCTCGCGGCTTCCAGTTCTTGGCCAGGAGCTGGTTTCCGACTTCGGACGCTGTCCCGGGTGTCCGTTGCTGTTCGGATCTCTGTTATTTTTATAAATTTGCATCTGAGCGCTCTAGCCGAGCAACCCAAGGTATAACTCCTCTGTCCCGTCCCATTTTCATTTGTCTGTGATGAGATTGGTCCCCGATTCCCTCCCGGAAATTCGGTTTTTAGCGACGTCGTAGCTTCGGATTTTTTCGGAAATATTCTGTGATATTCGGTGTTTATTTCGGACTTTTCCGAAATATACTTTCGGGATTTTAGGCGTTGTGATTTCCAAATTCATTTCGAGAATTCTTGAAACTATATTGCGGGTTCCGATTTAAATTCGAGAATTATTCTGTGAAATTTAACTGCGGTGTAAAATGGTTTGGTATTAAATTCTGGGTGATCCCTGGTTTGGAACTTTTTATAAATGGTGTTATGGCACATTTTCCAGTTTTTGGGTTGACCAAAAATAGAGGAAATGCTGCCAAATTTTTCTATAAAATTTAATTATAATTTTAAAATGATTTTAAAATGGTTTTTCGGAAAAGATTATTATTTTGGATTTTGGGCGACGACCGTATTGGTCAATGGGCCCCGGCTAAGTGCAAACGAAACCGGCTTCGTCTGGACGTTGAGGCATTAGCCTATATGACGATTGGACCAATATCTGAGACTCATTATTAATTTAATTTATTTTTATTATTAGTTTATTCATAATTGAATTATAGAATAATTTTATAACTAACAAATATTTTTTCTTATTTCAATTTATGTAAAATAAATTGTAAGGACATTAGCCCAGCTTTTCTATTTTTCTGTGGTCTGTAATTATGGTAGCGTAGTTTTCTTTCACTTTATGGTTTTGCGGGTTTTTACCGTATACGCGTAAATCTAAAATAAATATTATTTTGATATAGAAAATTAATGAAGTTTTCTCACATTAAATTTATAAGTTTGTAATATTTAAAAACAACGATCATGATTTCTCATTAAAACAAGAAACTTAGTTTTATATGTATAATTACGAAAATACAAAGTTTTAACCAATTAAATTGGTAACTACGAGTTTTTCCAAAATACAAGTTAAATTGATCTTTCCCTCGTTATTAATTACAACGCACCGATAATCGCGTTTTGTTCGTGTTTAATAAATGAAGATTAAAATTGATTAGGACACAAGTTAGAGATTGCAACTAGCATAGTTAGTTTGGTAACTCTGGAATCTGAGTCAACTTCTCGAATGTAGGATTTCGAGGACGAGTCTAAATCCCATCTCGAAGTCTTCAACCCTTCAAATCCAGTCAAACCAAGGCAAGTATATTTTGTGTTAGTTTATAATTATTTAACAATCGCTTTACTGTAAGTTTAAACCACGATGCAATACGGAACTCTCTCTGAGAGCACTGACTGATTGACTATTGGGTACTGGGGAAATAGTGTAATGTTTATGACCACATCCCAAGTGATAACTTAGAACTGTATTAGCTTACCCCTCATACACACGGGGATAAGCCATATCATATCAATAGGATACAACTGTACAACCCAAGCCGGTCATATTAATTGCCTATTCAAATCACACTGTATAACTGCTAGAAAACTGTTTACTTCAAATTGTTTAAAAGTGCATGATTCTATTATTATTTTAATTGTCAAATTAGCATGAATTGTACTTTGCTCCCTCCTGACTGGAGATAACATTTTTAGGGGATATTGAGGATGCTGAGCTGTTAATCAACAGCTATTATGACCCGGTTCTGTATCTCGTGGTGTTGCCAGAGTCCCCATTGGAGGACGCAGGAACTGAGGCCGATGAGCCGAGTGCTTAGCTAGAATTTTTTTTCCATTTTTTTTGTTTCTTTGATAATTCTGTTATTTGAATTCAGTATTTTAATTCAGTTCTTTTACTTCCAGTTGTATTTATTTTAATGTTTAATAAAGTTTAAAATTCTCGAATATTGAGTTGTGACAAATATAGATGTTGTTGTGGTTATCTGCTAATGGGACAGCTTACTGCCGCCGTCTCAACGACGGTACAGGCTGGGCATGATCCGGTTCGACACAATTATTTGGGATCGGATCGTGACATGTTTTTAGTGGTGGCCCATGCAGGTCGAAAAACAACAACTTAGGAAAACATATCTAGAAACAATTAGAACACTAGAACATTGATTTGTCACAACATAGGTCCGAATTATATACATAAATATTTTTGTTTGATTATAGACTGGAGATTACCTTGCTTATGTTTTCATCCTAAACCTTCCAGAATATTACCAAGGAAAAGACCACCCCTTCTGGCGATGAGGTGTCATCATCCGAACACACCCCATCTTCCCCAGCACGTCCAGACCCTTCACCGTTGTAGCTGACCGACCGTCCCCATCAATCTCCAGCACTCCACGGTGCTTACGCCACTACTTCTCAAGCGGCGAACCCTACACGTCCCCGGACTGAGCCGCAGACCCCTACGGTAGTGTCCGCACCAGCTGCCCCACCAGTGCCCGTGGATCCTACCGATCTAGTGGGCATGCTACGAGGAGTGCTTGAAGCCCAGAGAGCCCAAGCAGAAGCTCATCGAGAACAGACTGCAGCCCAAGCTGAAGCCCATCGCGAGCAAACCGCGATTATGAGAGAAGGCATAGAGAATGCCCACAATGTGGCTATGGCTGACTTTTCCTTCTTTTATTGACCCTTTTCCCCTTTATGTCTTGCTTTTTGTTTTATTTTATCCTTTGAATTGTGACTCTCGAGAAACGAGAGTACACAGTAACAGTATTTAGTATAATTGTTGTTTTGGGACGACTATGCTATGGGTTTTATAGAGTAAGCACAGTATAGGTATACATTATACTTAATTATTAGGAATAATTATGTTGCAGTATTTTATTAAGATAGATTAAAAATGACTTTCATACATGAATATAAATATTTCGTTGATATATATATATATATATATATATATATATATATATATATATATATATATATATATATATATATATATATATATATATATATGGTAGAGGATTTTATAGGATAATTGTATTAAATTCCTATTAATATGTTTTAAGCCATCTTATATGGATAATGTGGGACTTACATATACATATATAGCATTTTACTATGTTTTGTATATACCACAACAAATTCTAAATAGTTTATGAATATCCTCCTAAATATATTATTTATTATTGTTTATTGGTTTTGACTTAGCAATAAATATTGTAATATGTCTTATCAAACTAGGTTGTAGTCTTGTAGTGATGATTTTTTTGGCTATCAAATTTTACCAAAAGCTACCTCCACTATTAAAATATATAGTTATTAAATGTAATAAATATCTTTCGAATTAGATTATATATATTTATTATACGATTTTTTTTGCATTTTTTATCTTGTTCGTGCTAGTGGTACGTTCCTATTATTGTGATTCTGACTACTCCATATCAACACTAGGCTAATCGGACTATCCCGAACTCAATGGAATAGCGTGTTCCATCATTTGATGTCGTCTTGCATAGTTATGACATCCGTGACTATCATGGACCCAACGAGATTATCAGTTTCACCAGCTTAGGACCACAGGCAAGTGCATATACTGATTGCTTTCGTTTCTAATAGTTTTCTTTACATGTTATACGTATGTCTTGCTGCTTGTTGACATGCTCATCACACGAAGATTAGTATCATGGATTTATTATATTTTTTTACTGTCATTTACATGATTACCATGCTTGCAACTTGATTCCATGAGTACTAGCTGGGCGAGGAAGTATCTTAGTAGACGTGTGAACTATTCCCTTTACATCCCAAAATGTCTGACCTTGACTAATAGCAACTGAACCCGACACGTGCAGGGTGCCGTATTTATCCCTTAGCCGTTCACACGTCGAACTCGATATTTCAACACACGTAGATAGTTCTTGGTTCAGTTGTTCATCTCGTTTCTTCACCACTTGCCATGTCATGCCTTGTCACCATGCTTTTATATATGTACTTTCTAGTTGTTACATCTTACCATAGAGATTGCATGTGCTTTTTTTTGATATACCATGATATATGTTATCCCTTGCCTTACTTTCTATGTGCTATTTCATGTCTTGTGATTTCTATTATGTCTTGGATAGCGTTTCATATGTGTGCTTGTTCTATTTCTGACTGAAAACCAACAATTTTCAGGTTAGTCGCGACCACTCTTAGCATTGGGGAGGCATGGGTATGCTGGAGTTAACCTAGATAGTTGAATTTTCTTTTCTATTTTGTAAGACAATGTATTTTCTAGTGAATGTAAACTTGTAAAAACTTATAAATTTATAAATTTGATTTAGTTGTTGTGAATGAGCATTGTTGGTGATTTTGAGCACCATGGCCTTGACAGCGTTCTACCACCGACACTGCGGCGTAGGCTGGCTTGGACACGCACTCGTATCCCGAAAAGCAGGTTCGGGTCGTGACAAGCCTCCTAAATTTTAGGGTTTATTTTAAATTTTTCTAAATAAATTATTTTCAATAAATATTTTTATTTAATTATTTTTTATCAATAAATATTCTTTTTCGTGACTTTGATTTATGGAGCCTCAGAGATGTCAATCTCTCAAAACTTCCTTTATGAGTTTTGTAGTAGACAAGATTACCTTCATTTTGATATATAATGTCCCACTCAAAATTGTTTCCTTGTCTATTTACATCGTACAACTTTTGGATCAATTTAGGCCATTTGACCATTCCCACTTTTGTTTATGATTATCATATGCACATTGCCATGACTTTTAAATTAGGAGCACAAGACTAGTTGTTTTCTCAAAACTAACTTCATATGTATGATCCAGTCAAGACATCCTACACCTATGACCTTCGTATCCTACTCAGACACATGCCATCTTATGCTTTATTTTTATCGCACAACTTTTCTGACACAAGACCCAATCTTGATTCACCCCACAAAGTCACATTTATTTTCAACTTAAATTGGGGACACCATTTTGACCCAAACATGTCGACCCAAAATATAGACACGGCCCACATTAAGCCTACTACACACATGACATTTATGTCCCATTCAATTGAGCATCCGCTTGCTATTTATTTACAAGTGATCATAAAGGACTAAATTAAGTCATTTATTACATCAAATCCGATTTGACCCGACCTGACTCATTTGAACCAAACCCAAGTTTCATGTTATCCCCTCACGAATACCTACACACTCATTCCCCCTACAAAACACCAAACACCTAGTGTACCCACTCAAATATTCAAGGACAACCCCATTGGACAAATTCCTAAAATATGACCTAATCCCCACACTCAATCCTAGCCATTGGTTTATCCTCCATCAATCCACTCCACTCATTCCTTCATGAAAACACACTCACACCTACGGTGGCCGACCCTAATCCCCAAACTTCTCTCTTTTTACTTTTTAGAGAGATTCCTCTTTACACTCTCTCTCTCCCGTTTTCCTAACACTCATAAACATCACAACTCTCTCTCTCTCCCTACTGTGCACAGCCGACACCTTCTCCTTCATTTCCAACTCATTCTCCTTTCCCTTCCTTCCTCCATCGTAAGTAGCACAACAGCTGCCATGGAAATCCATTGGACGACCATGCAATAGCCAACCCCTCCACCTTTATCATCTTCTTCTACATACTCCTCATTATTTTCCATCACCATCATCATCATCCTCCTCTTCCTTTCTCAGTCGACCACCTTGCCGCGCCACCACAACTGTCACCACCGCGACTCCAGCAGTCGCCGGCGACCTGAACGGGCCAGCCCCCTAGCCGCAGCACCGTGCAGCTGCATCGTATTTCCTCGTGCCGACAGCAGCTAGTAGCTGCTGTTGTTGCTATTATCGCAGGCTCCCCGCACGACCTGGTAGCGGCCAACCACCGTCGCGTGTGCGTATGAGGAAGCACGAGGCTGTAGCAGCGGCATGGTAGCACTGTCGTACGCTACCGTGCAGTGCCGATACGCCATCCCAGCTCTGTCTGGTCGGTGCAGCAGCGTACAGAATGAGTGTTGTAGTGCAGCGGTAAGGCTTCGACGTCGTACAGCTCTGTGAACCCGCCATACGGCCGTGAGAGCTTGGGCGAACCTGGGCAAACCTGGGCAAACCCCCCTCGATCAGCCTCATCTTTTTCGACGCGTACAATAGACGATTCATGCGTTTCGTAAGGAATCCCGTCGTGACGCATGCGGGTTCGAATCCAGAATTTTATTTCGTCGCAGCAACTTCGTGCACATTTTTTGGACAATCCGACCATTGGATTGACGAACTCTTTCCTTCGTCCCAATCTCGGTATATACCCCTTCACTCTTTTCAAGTTTCAACCATTAATTTGATCGTTTGATAGTTCAAAACCGGACACCAAGTTGACCATTTAAATTGAATTATTTTTGGACAGTTTCGTGGAGCCAACTTCGTGGACTCGTATCTCCGCCGTCGTAGCTCCGTTTGACGTACCACTAATTCCTGTGCATAGCTGGTACAACCATCTTCTTGCCCCTCAAGTTTCATTTTAATGTGAGCTTGTTTGATTAGTTGAATTTGACGCCAAAATTGGCCGTCCAAATTAATAATTTCTAACTTGTAAAATTCTAATTTGGACCCGGGACTCCGGATTCCAATTTGGAAACCACCAATAGACTCTTGGCATCGTTCTAGCACAAATTCATATAAAATTTGCTAGATTTGGAGGACGTGGGCCCTGGCACGTATTTCGGTGCATAGCGGGCTCCACAGTCCGAGTCAACGGACTATTTTGAGATCGGCTCATCGAAATCCAATTCCGGATATACCGTTAAGTTTGTATCGTCATTCTGGACTCATTGACATATACTTTGCTTGATTTAGTGGACTTTGGCTCCGGCACGTACTTTCGTGCAAACCGGATTCCAATGTCCTAGTCAACGGACCATTTTGAGATCGGGTCAACGGAATTCAATTTCGGATATACCGTTGGGTTCGTATCGTCATTCTGGATTTGTGAACATATAATTTGTTAGGTTTAGTATACTTGTATTCTGGTACGTCTTTCGGTGCAAAGTGGGTCCAACACGGACATCATTTTGGTCCAAAATTATTTTTTTGTCCCTGTGTCCAAATTGGACTTATGGGTAGGCTATCGTAGCTAATTTGACCATTCTAGACACGTTGGTGACGTTTGTTTCATCATCCGACAATGTTTGTAGATATTTTCTTTATGTATCACTATAAATTATAATTTATTCTTATTATGTTCGTATTTTAGAATTTGTGCAACGGAACTGAGATCAGTCGATTCCAGTGATATCACATCGCTGAAATTGACAAGATGACCATGTGGATCGCTATGATAAGATTGTTAACCTTACAGTTGATCATCTTATCTCGATTTACGTGTCGTATGTTTCGATGTACGAATAACGAGGTACAAACTTGATATTTTAATAGCCTGCTACTTGCAATTCATATTATTAGCTTATATATATATATATAAATAGTTTTATAAAACTCTAAATGCTTTAGGATTTCTAGTATTACCTAATAATATTTATGGATAAAATTATAGTTTCTAAATATTATAAATGATTTGTAGATAGATATGTATTTATATTTATTCTTTCCTTAAAAAGTAAGTTACGACTATTATAGTCATTTCATATTCCTCATCTCTATTATCGTGCCAAATCCTGATTCTAGACTGTTATATATCAAACTAGACTATTTTGACTATTCTGGACTCAGTGGAATCGCCTGTGTCGTCGTTTGAGACCATCTTGTGGAGCTTAGCATCATACCGATTTTATGTCGATACGTTCCTGTCGTGCACGTCGACTTCCAACTAAATTGAGGTGAATACATTCTCTGATGGTTTTCATTGCTTTGATATCTACTATATCCGATTCAGTTGAAGTACTTTACTTGATTCTCGAAACGAGGATACACGGACTAGTATACGTTGGATCTCGTCATGAGATGTTACTCCTGGTTTACCTGGTATACTGGTACATGTATTGTTCTTGATTAGTGTCCTTGTACTTGTATAGACATCAATTTCTAAGGGGATTTGCTACCCTCTTAGAGAATCCCGTATGGTAACATGCTATGGTTGGATCCATTATACTATTCGGGGATGGAGAGTTATAAGAGATTATGTGATCAATACCCCTTCTGTCACTTCCTGTGCATAGATCCATCCTTACCGCACGTAGGGTATAGTCTGACCTGATACTACTGGAATAATAGCTTTCCATTTTGGCCAGCCTGATCTCCAGGTTTATCTGTGCTTGTTCTTGTGCATAGTCAGTCAAATAGAACAAACGGATCTTGACCCAAACCGATCACATAACGCTCTAATATCTCAAGGTACTATTTATATTTTATATTGTACATCAGATATTCCTGTACTGCTTTACATTCCAGTATTTCACACCATGATATGATATTCAGTTCACTTTGTTTTACTTCCTCTTTTGATATTTTATCTTGTATTCCATTATAACTGTCTCTTATAGTATTTGTCAATTCATTTGGAACTGTTGTTAGTTAATGTACTCGTTCCCATCCTGACTGGTTATGTTGACAAAATTTTAGAAATTGTTATGTCCAACATTATTGGACTTCAGGAGGATGCTAGCTGAGACGGATCTCAATATTCTTTCACCATGAGTTGTCTCCCGGGAGATCTAGGCCTGGTAGTTTGTTTTTTTTTTGTTATTGTTTTGTCTTAGATACCTTCTTGTCTTATATGTTCATTGTAGATTCTAGTTGTTCAAGTGATACAATTATATCTTCTTATTCATATCTTCTTAGATGTTGTGATTGGAGTACATATTATTGTTGTAGATCATCTAGATATTGTAGATATTTATTGGGTACTTGACATCATTCTATCGCCAATACTACGGCGAAGGCTGGGGGTGGCCCATGTACTCGTGCCCGAATATCCGGGTGCAGGTCGTGACACAAGGCGAGCACAGGCCTCACTAAACCAGGAAGCTTCTCTCCCTCTTCCAGCTCCTCGGCTGTCCCGTATGCTTTGTATGGCTCCCTCAAAGTCTTTTACTGTCGTTGGCTGCATGTGTCACCCCCCAGTCCCATAGGACCGATCGTCCTCACTAAGGCGTGATGCCGCACGAGCCTAGATTGTGCTCGTATAAGACGGTTTCATAATGGTCGATTACAACAGCTTGCGACAGAGTCGTCGCGCAAGTTTGTCCCAAGCAAAAATATTGAATATACAAGACAACACAAATATTGAAACAAAATTAGAGTCTTTATTGATAATGAACATAAGATCACAAAGGCGCATAGCCAAGATTACAATCACTCAAACTCACTTAGTTCTCCGATTACAAGTCACTCAGCTCTCTCTCATCTCTCAACACAATTTGACGAGCCAGCGGATGCTTCAGATAGGCGATGTCCATACATTATGTCCTGTATAAATCCAGAATCCATGCGGTCGCACGCCTCGAGACGCCATAAAACTTCGTGCCTCAACGCATCCAAGTGAACTCTGCGCCAATGAGCTTCTACCTGCGCCTGCACATAAAAACTGTGTGGGTGTCAGTACTCAACTGTACTGGTGGTATGAGCTCCTCGCCCACCCATACAAAACTTACACGTTCATTTACTTTATGCAACATAATCCCTTTTTGATTGTCTTTTTATTCTTGTCTTAGGATCGATTTTAGGATATAGACGCTGGCCTATTTGTGTCTCTAGACCATCATCGTGCTATCGCACCGATAACTTTTTTATCCTTTCCTCTAGATTATTTCGTGCTTGCAACATCAATGTACCGACTCGTACTTGTCTTATGACCCATACTTTGGGACGCAACATCATGATTCGTGTCATCGACTTGGTTCGTGCTTCAACATCGAGGTCGTACCTTGCAACTTAGCATGACTTAACCAAACTTGCCTTAAGACCCTTCTTGACTTCACACAAAATGACTCAAGTCTGACTTATGCAACCCTATGCCAACGACTTACTACTGGATGCCACATTTCATGCCGAAGCACACGTCTTTTCTATGGCCAAATCTTAGGCTTCCTAAGACTTATATTACAACCGTGCATACCATCTTTACCCCATTCCTGCCGTGTATGCACTTTCTTTTATTTGACCGACACTGTACATGCGGATTGCCGCACAGCATGCCAACTTACCTATATGAAAGGTCACTGGCAATTCAAGCCATCTTGGACATGTAGGTGGTACAGACGAGACCCTTGCAGCTAAGGGTAGCTAGCCCTGCTCAAGTCCTCGATTCACCGGCGACGTGTTCTTGCCTAACTACCTTGCTTTCCTCCTAGGCCGATACGGTCCTGTGGCCCCAGGCTACCGAATCGAGGGTGCAAAACCTTGTCGACAAGTTTTTCATGACCACGCACCTACGAGAACTTCTAGACTCGACGTAAATGCATGGCCTAACCGTCACAACTTAGTTTCCTTTGTATTACTTCTTTTACTTTTCATACTTCTTTTACAGAAGCCAAACCAGGGTTGCCTCGGCAACTGACCTACAGTTCCGACATATTTCTTCTCAGCGACTGACCTACAGTTCTGACATATTTTTCTTCGACGACTGAACTTCAGTCTCGACATAGTTTCTCCTTGGCGATTGACCTACAATCCCAACATATTTCTTCTCGACGACTGACCTATAGTTCCGACATGGTTTCAGTATTTCTATACTCTTATTGACTCAACTCATGAATGGTTAATTGATAGCCTTCAAGCATAACTTGAACAAAACGTGTTCTCCATGTGCCATAGACCGTGGCTAACTTTTTATTGAACCAACTGTGGCTCGTGCCTTAAACTGACTTATGTTCTATGCGACACTACCCGCCTAAGTCATACTTTATATGACGAGCCTTGAGATCGTGGGACTAGGTGACTTAACAACCGCATAAAGCGTGGGACAGTGCTTAGAATGACCTCGATAAGCCGACATAACTTTTGCCTAACTCAATTGTGCAACAACTTAACCCGTTGGGACGAGCAAAGGCTATGCCAAGCCTTGCATTGTAGAAATCTTCACTAAGACTTGAGGGATACTTTGGCTATGCTAAGTATTGAACGATGGGATCGAGCATGCTTTATCAAGCATTTACGCGTGCGGCGCCTATGACTTAGACTAAGTTCATAACTTTGTGGCAACTTAAACCAACTTTTCTTCTCCCAAGCCACGGGACGAAGGACCGAGTGTCATTTTGAAAGCTCGTCGTACAACACTTATAAGCGGACTGTGGGACCTTTCCATATTCTAACTCAATCTGACCCGACTTTGGGATTATTTCCTTAGCTATGTGTATTTGCCTCTTTTATTATCAAGCCTACTGTCACGACCCGTATCCGTTTTTCGGATGCAAGTACGTGCGCAAGCCAGTTACGCACCAAGCGGACTCCTGCCCGACTCGAATGCGTAAATGCTGTCAAGAGCATGGTAAACTGCCAAATCATGGCAAAACAAATCTATATCTCAAATCCATAATAAGTGTATGAAACATAAATGAATACTATGGGTCGTGGTTTGCAGTCCACTAGCATAAATGTCCGATAAGACTCCAAAGAATATAACTAGTGTTATAATCATCCGTCATCCAGAACTGCTAAATAACTCCTTGTAATCGCTAAACCTAAAGAGATCATCAGGTCCTCAGGGGACATAGCAAGATACATAAAAATATGCCT
Organism: Iris pallida; assembly: GCA_029216955.1. Lineage (NCBI taxonomy): Eukaryota > Viridiplantae > Streptophyta > Magnoliopsida > Asparagales > Iridaceae > Iris > Iris pallida. The sequence continues at coordinate 8,330,828 of JANAVB010008800.1, read as the reverse complement.
ATCTAACAGTTTAATCATGCATAAGAATATAAACAAGATATAAACAGAAAGTAGACATGAGACTGACATGTGGCTACTGACAGGTAACTATGAACACGGATACGGGATCAACCATGCATAAATGAACTGCTGGAAGAACGAATAAACAAGAGATCAATAGAATACCAAACCCTTGCCCCGAGTGGACTTGCAGGTTTGAACTAATCACTAACCCTCGCCCTGAGTGTGGACTCGCAGGTTAGTTCAAGATAAGGTACCCTCGCCCCGAGTGTGGACTCGCAGGTGCAAACGAATCACTAACCCTCGCCCGAAGCGTGGACTCGTAGGTTAGTTCAAGACTATTACCCTCGCCCCGAATGTGGACCCGCAGGTGCAATCAATCAAGACAAATATCCTCGTCCCGAGTGTGGACTCACGGGTTAAGAAGACAAATCAGGAATAGCAGTTCAGTTACAAACACTTGTTCCAAGACACGACTCAGTCGAGGCACAGGTGAGACAAGTTACAACTCATATCAAGACACGGGTAAGGACAACTCTAGCATAAACTATAAGTGAACAAGCCTGGTGTAACTACACTATCTAATCATGAAGCTGATATACAAGCAAGACGATAATCTAGTAAAACATGGAACGCAGGAAACATATAGATAAACTCACATCAACTAGAGAATAAGATGATAACATATAAAAACAGGAAAAACTATAAGCATGAAAATAAACTGTAGAGGGAGGCAATGTATCTTGCCTGGTGTTCGCCCAATGTTTTGCTGAGAAATACTATGTCAAGATCTAGTCCAAGCCAAACCATGAACTACCGTTGGTACAGTCCACGAAATCTACCATTCCAAACATACGGCCATCACAAATCATCACACGATATTTATATAGTGAATATAGGCTTAAGTTTGCAATTATATAATTTGTCACATTAACTTTTGCGTAAGTTAGCTTTCAAAACACCGTAATATAATATATTTTAGCTAAAATCTAATTTGAAATCAATAGGCAAAATCCCTGATGTTACAATTTTGCAAAATAACTATTTAAGCAACAAAATAGTATTATTACTTAATAGTAGAATTGTTAACAAAATGATAATAGAATATACAGTTAAATATTTGACTGAAATATTCCTATAACAATATAAGTAGTAATAATAATAATAAGAATAAGAATCATAATACATTAATAGTAGCTTCATTGTTGCTTTCTTTCCACAAATAATAAAAAAATATTACTTTACCTATTCCTACAGTTGGCTCGTTTTCCTTTCTTTATGAACCAAACCAAAAGTGAATCAGCAGGAAGGTTCATTTAGAAAAAGAAAGGAAAAAGGGATAGAGAAACTTATTAGGAAAAGAAAGTGAGAGGAGAGAGGGAGCCTTACAGGGGGAGGAATTTGTCGGTACGGCGAACGCCAGCGGACGCGGGGAGCCACACTGAAGGACGCGCGCGTGCGAAGGAAGAGTCTAGGGCGGTTGCACGGGATACGCCGGGGAACAACGGCAACGCGAGAGGCGCCGAGACGTGGCGGCAGTGCAGGAGACACCGAGACGCAACGGTGCTCGCGGGTCGCCGCGAGAGCAGTGCTTGGCCCGGGTCAATGGCCAGGGGTGTAGTGTCGCCTGCTATTGACGACGATGGTGCCGATGATGGTGGTGGTCAATGGTGTTGCGGCGTGGTGATGATGCCGATGGAAGACACGCGTACGAGCGCATCGCCGTGGTGTGCGGGCAGTGCTTGCACTCGCATGGGAGGGGATGTCTCGACAACCCGAGAGCGACCGAGTCCCGGCGTTGGGTCGATGACATCCGCTGCCCAAAAGGCGAGGCCGATATCAAAGTGGGCTCTGGCCAGTATGGATGAGTAGTAAGTCATCATTCGCCGATGGAACACAGCAGGTTCGTGGAGAGGCTGGGACATGGCGTGTAGAGGAGCGCATATCTTGGTGAGTCGATCGGTGTGTCCGCATATGGCTGCACAGCATTGGTTCCGCGTGGCAGCACGCTCACGGAGGCGTCTTGTAGCGCTGGGCGGCGTCGTCGGTCATCTGGGATGCACGCCTCGTATAGGAG
>JANAVB010008800.1:8305027-8315256 GCA_029216955.1 Iris pallida | reverse complement strand
ATATATATATAACCACATTTGTAAAATTGTCTACTAGGTTTACTAAATTAAAATACTACTACCCATGCATGTCTACAAGGACGTCTTGGGATGCACTACATGACTACCTGGGCTTGGGCTGGGCGGCGGTGGCGTCTTGGCAGCACGCTCACGGAGGCCACTTGTAGCGATGGGCGGCGTCGGTCATCTGGGATGCACGCCTCGTATAGGAGCACGGGTGGTGACGAAGGTGGTCGTGCATAAGGCTGCCGGAGAAGAATGTGTAGGAATAAGAAGGGTGTTCAAGGAGACTACAATTTTGTATAGGAGGGTGAAAGGAATCGGCTAGGGTTTCTTTGGTGGCAGCTTTATATGAAGGGAGGATTGGACTTGGGCTAGTAAAGTTTGTGAAGGGTTGGGCTGGGGCAGAAATGGGCTGGGGTAGAATTGGGCTGGGCCGGGGTTGCTTTTATTCTCTCTCTCTCTCTCTCTCTCTCTCTCTCTCTCTATATATATATATATGTATATATATATATATATATATATATATATATATATATATATATATATATGGAGGGAGGATTGGACTTGGGCTAGTAAAGTTTGTGAATATATATATATATATATATATATATATATATATATATATATATATATATATATATATATATATATATATATATATATATATATATTGTATAGGAGGGTGAAATGAATCGGCCAGGGTTTCTTTGGTAGCAGCTTTATATGGAGGGAGGATTGGACTTGGGCTAGTAAAGTTTGTGAAGGGTTGGGCTGGGGCAGAAATGGGCTGGGGGAGAAATGGGCTGGGCCGGGGTTTGCTTTTATTCTCTCTCTCTCTCTCTCTCTCTCCCTCTATATATATATATATATATATATATATATATATATATATATATATATATATATATATATTTCCATCAATACAATTTTAAGTAGATATATGCACTCATGCCGTAAATACAAATACCAACAATGAAATATTCTAAGAAAAATCAATATTTACAATATCGCATTCTTACTTTTATATACTAAAATTTATACAAGTGAAATATAATTATATTTATATATATAAGCCTAATATTTATATACTATAAATATACTTCTATATATATACACATGTATATATAACCTAGATAAATCCCAAAATCCAACATATTTGTTAAAGAATTTATTTACTAAATTATCAATATAACATTATTTAATATCAAGAACTCATAATATATATATATATATATATATATATATATATATATATATATATATATATATATATATATATATATATATATATAACCACATTTTGTGAAAATCGTCTACTAGGTTACTAAATCAAAATACTACTACCCAATATATGTCTACAAGGACGTCTTGGGATGCACTACATGACTACCTGGGCTTGGTTTGGGTCCAGTCTGGACCAATTTGGTAAAATCGGGTCACTCAAACGTCAAATAATATTAATAATAAATAATTAAATTATTTATAATGGTCATGTCAACTTGGCCTGGTTTTTCTAATTAGGACACACATGGACAGGTCTCCCTTAGCATGGCTAATACACTAGTCAAGGTACGCCACTGCACTATCCGTGCCATGATTCCTAGTCGCCTTGTACTCCAATTCCTAATCATGACTAAAGTCATCTACCATAATAATTAACTAATTAATTATTTATAAATTCTAAAAATCACCATTTAAGTCAAATAAATAAAAAAAATATTTCAAAATTTTCGGGAAGCGGAGTTACACCTACTTGTGCATTTAAAAACTTTTGTTTTATTAGTGTGAAGGCCAAGCTGAGGCAAGTTCACCGAAGCCACTCACCTGAGCGAGGAGTCGTCTCGACCGAGCGGGACTTCGAGCAGTCGTTGCATGGCTAAGTCTGAACGTCGTTGGCATTTCGATTTCTCCGATTGAGCTGAGCGGGATGGGACATTACATTATACACCACTCAGAAAAAGTTTCATCCTTAAAACTACCTTAGTACACTTATAGACTTATAACTTGATTCAACATCCAACGATTCTCGCACACATTTCTCCTATGTGTTTCTTCAATCCGAGCCACGCTCGTGCTTTGATTATTTTTTGACACAATCAACTATATCTCGACTTGGATAACTTACACTCATCGCGCACACTGACAATCTCAGTTCTAGGCAAACCACCCGATCAACTAACATTCAAGTTCGTCTCAAATCTAATTATCGCACTAGCATCAATATTTCTTCGAAACGATTTCAAAATCCTCGATACTTTGTCGTTCCTCTAGTCTTACTTGATTTCAACGTATCACTTAGTTGGATAGTGCACATATTCCAGGCGTCCCCAAAATACATGTATTTCAGTCAAGCCTCGTGTTAGAGAATCCTCCATCACCACTCGAGTTGGATCGTGCACATATTCAAGCGTCCAAAAAATACATGCATTTCAGCTAAAACTCGTGAGTGGTGTCTCCATAATTCCTATCTCTCCGTACCGGAACATCTGCCTAACCGCTAGGCTATCCTTCCAGGCTATAGTCAACCGTCAATATTGAAATCATAGTTCCCAAACAATAATATCAACACTGACCCCAAACCTAAGGTCAAACCAAAGTCGATAATACAGGATTTTTTACCCAAGCTCGCATCACTCCGGTTTCTAATTTCAAGCATAGATTTCTCCTATTCGCACTAGCAACGTTCAAACCCAGGGGTCCGAGTTGTTCAGCAAAGCCATCTGACGGTAAGTCTTGTTCAACCGATTCCCCGACATATCAATATCGTTCGTCCAACAAGCAATTCGCATAATCTATCTCTTCGAACACGTTCGATAAAATCCACATATCCATTCGTCCTAAGTCAAGCATGCTGTCACGACCCGCATCCGCTTTTCGGACGCGAATCCGTGAGCAAGTCCAGCTACGTATCGAACGGACTCCAGCCCGACTCGAGTACGTATAAGCTATCAAGGTCATGGGTATCATATCTAATCTAAACTATATCTCAATCCACATGAATCATATAAACAAGAATGAACAAGTATGGGTCATGGTCTGCAGCCCATTAGCATATTGTTCGATTAGACTCTAAGAATGATATGAGCCTATAAATAAGCAGAGTATATCATGGTATGGAATATAAAGCACAAGAAGATAATAAAGAAATAACACAAATAAATACCTGTAACATACATCGCAATCCTCTATCATCCTGCTCTGCTAACTAACTCTATGTAGTCGCTAAACCTGAAGAGATCATCAGGTCCTCAGAGGACTAGCAAGATACATAAAAATGAGCCTTTCTAACAGTTTATTATGCATGGAGAAAAATACAGGATAAACAAGTAAAACTGAGTAATGAATAAGCACGAATCTATACACTGTCTACACGAAAATGAACTGTCGAACAAGGACTAGAGAACTCATGTCAAGATATCAACGGATAACCGAAACGAATACTCAAACCCTCGTCCCTAGTGTGGACTCGTAGGTTTGACAACTACTAATCCTCGTCCCTAGTATGGACTCACAGGTTAGCATCACCCTCGTCCCTAGTGTGGACTCGCAGGCGTAAACCCTATACTGCTAACCCTCGTCCCTAGTGTGGACTCGCAGGCTAGCATCTACTACTAATCTTCGTCCCTAGTGTGGACTCGCGGGCTAGCATCACCCTCGTCCCTATTGTGGACTCGCATGCGTAAACCCTATACTACTAACCCTCGTCCCTAATGTGGACTCGCAGGCTAGCATCTACTACTAACCCTCGTCCCTAGTGTGGACTCGCAGGCTAGCATCACCCTCGTCCCTAGTGTGGACTCACAGGTGTGGACCAATAACTACTAACCCTCGTCCCTATTGTGGACTCGCAGGTTAGCTTCAAGGTTCAAGACACGAAGGCACGACTCAATCAAGGCACGACCAATAAGACACAAGGCTAACTGTGAACACGGTCTACAAATCAATGGTACCAATATATGAACAGGATATGAAAGATACATATCAATAATATGAGAAAACTGGATAATAAATAAAGACAGTGCATATAAATAAAGCTGTGTAGAAAGGCAAGGTATACTTGCCTTAGGTCCTGAGCTGTTGTCACGAATTACAACCCGTATCACGGTACAAGTAACCTGTTTATAAATTAATAGGATCAATTTACAGTTTAGAGAGTACAAATGAGCCTATCTATTTGGTTATTAAGACTCTAGGGCAATTCCCAATCTTTTTGGCTATTATTAGAAGGTTGTGCTAAGTTTGATAGCTCTTACTGTACTAGGCATTGACCACCTATCTTACCTATCTATCTAGCCCATATCACGTTACTGTTTCGCCCCTAGGATACCATTCCTATCTGGTCTACATTAATATCACCTTGAATACCCTAATTTCTAACTGGAACACTTACCTCTGGTCAATTTGGGCACAATGAACCCCTTTCCAGTCTACCAACTGGAATCTTCCAACTGTAGGACAGGATGTTGTTGATCCTTTCTACCAAGGTTGTCCTCTAACTTGCTAACTTGCATTGACCACAACTTAACCATACCCAGGCTACAAGCTACAGGAGCCCTTGTTCACAAGTTTACATACTGGTGTGTCCCAGTTTACCCCTCATTCGAATCTTAGCTCATGTCCTGATACCCGACTTTTCCCTACAAGTCTTCCTACTCTTATTACATATACAGGGTGCCATTATATACTACACATACATGCTAGTAGCTACTCACACCTCTATTTTCTTTATTGGTCTTGCATTATATTGCCCATCCCTTGCTACAACATACTTGGTATGGGTTTGCTGTTCGCTGCCCAGGTTAACCTGTGGTGTTCTGGTGCTCCTAATTATATGGACCACAACTATCTGTCTATTGTACCCTCATCTCTATGACCTTTCAACTCCACCATTAAAAGGTTTTCTAAGATTTCTAGAGTGGTCATCACAAATAAGAATATTACAAGGGGAACCCTACAATGAAGATGTTTTCTTTACATAGATACAAGTTCCTTTCTGAGTATACACACGAAAAATTGAGTCACAACCACTACACGTGGCTTATCTTCTAAACCAGCCATCAGTGCTACCTACTGTTGCTATGAGAAACCACCATGTTGTATGGCTAACTGTAACATCTGATACCAAGATCAGTGCAGAACAAGACTCCTGTAGATACAAGGGCAGAAATGAGGAGACAAGTGGCTGAACACGTGGGTGTTCAAGGAATAGAATACGTGGAGTTCAAATTTGAACTCACAGGTGTGCAGAATCTGGACCCGTAAATATTCAAGCTCTGAACATCAGGGGTGAAGCTAATCAAGGGTTTGGGCAATTTAACTCAACGTATGACTGCCTCACCATACTGATCAACAGAGAAGGTAAAACATCAAGTTGCAGGGCATTATGAGTTTGCAGGATAACTGAACAAAGTAGACTTAATCAATGGGGGTTTTAGTCATAACAAATGATGGCTAAAATGAAGCAAGGACTGGGCAATTGTCCTAGGATCAACATTTCAAGTCAAAAATAAGACTGCTATCAAGTCCACTAGAGACTGATACAGTGTATATTCTCTTACTCCACAACCTTCACTGCTAAAGGAAGGGTAATTCAACATATGTATGACTGAACAGAAGTGAATATGACGACTGATCGATTGACTGAACATTACATACAGTAGACTGAACCCGTTAACATGAGGTAGGTAATGAATGGAGAGGACTGTTACGTGTGGGTTGCTCTGCGTACATCCAAGGAAGGTAATTGAACATAAAGAGGGGTTCAAGCCTGGGATTGAGATGTTCAGGCAGGACATATGACTACTCTGCCTGAACCAAGAGATGGGCTATTCATATGTATGTATGTGTGTGTATAGAAAGAGAGAGGAATGGGAGGCAGAGATTCACCTTGGGTCCACATCATAATGTGGAAGATGATCCCAATTCACTGATCTACACTGCCAGTGAAGCTACCTTGCCATTGTGACAGGGAAGAGAAGCTAACGAACAAATTAGAAATTGGGTTATGGTTTACCCATTATCTGAACTATACTGAGATTATCATCATCGCCTCATTTACATACAGAGCAAGAGAGAACAAGAAGAGGACAAGGAGAAAATAGGTGCTAATACCAATGGGAGAGCATCGACAAGGTTCAACATAGAGAATCTGCACCTATGTTGCACAGACACGGAGATGAAAAAAAACACAGTACAGATACAGGGACACGGCAGATGTATTAGTTTACCCCAGTGCACTTAGGCTGTCTTCATCATGTCAGATATGTGTTCGATATGACAAGAGATTGAAATATCACCAAAATATTTGGACTATTTGTGTTCCCTCTATCTGCGCTGCCTGATTTCATTAAGGCTGTCTAAATTTGGTGTCCCAATGGATTATGGAGTTTGTCATGTCCAATACGTGTTCGACAACCTGAACTACCAATGGTGAATGCAACGATGCAATGTATGCAACATGTGAACATGCAGAAATCAACTGCCGGGTATATAAAATGCTGGACAGTATGATGCAGTGGTCTACTGGACTTGTTGGGAGATTCAATATGTACTCTTTGTTCCTAGAAACTGTCCCAGACAATCCTCGCACTACAAATCTGCGTCTGTCTCATTGCACACCTCTCCTTGGCTTCACAGGGCTGCAATACAAGTCTATTCATAGGTTACAACCCAGGAATCCATCTCTTGATCGATTGACACATAACCCATGATCAGACCTCATCCCACCTCTGTTCTCTCTGCATTTAGGTACATATATTCCATGGCTCGCTAGCATATACCAATATATGATGAATTGATGCTTTTAGGGTCCCAAACCAGATTAATGTATCAGTAATGCAACTCACATTCTACCTATTTTCTCATCGGTTCTATGGACACCCCTAGTGCCTACTCTGTACACTTTTCTCCTATCATGGCAAGTATTTTCCTAATGTCTCGATCAATCTTATAATCCTAGTTTCCTTATGAACATTCTGTCAAACACAATATTGATACTCATATTTACAGTTTGGTGCGATAGGAGCGTACCTGATTTCGAATCGGATACGAGACACTGTGCTTCCTCGATCACTCGAACACTTCCTCGAGAGTCTCTCTGATATTCCTTGACTTCTTGGTGATGGAGAAACTAGGGTTCATCTAGGAATAGGTCGGTTGTTCCTCCATATTTATATAGGGTTTGATTTAGAAGGGGATAGGATGGAATTCGATTTTGGATTGCAATGATCGTGCTGAAGATTTCAATCGATCCCTCCTTCGAATTTTGTTCGTTTGAACATGACCAATGGACAGTTATATTCAAATTTGAATATTTGCTACGAAGCCCTCTAACAATTCAGTTTTGCATAACCCCTCTTCTATAATCTAAATTTGCATATCCTCTCTTCTATAATTCATATTAATTTATATTATCCACCAAAATCCTAATTTAATATATATAGTCAATAGATAATGATATAATAGCAATAATAAATAGTAATAATTAAAAAAAAATTCAGTACGGGGGTTTACACATGCTACAACACAATTTATCTCTAAACCATAATTCTCACTCCATATTCCCTAAGTCATTTATCATAATCCACGTAATCGATCACATTGTCATCTAGCTTAACAATATGTCATGTCCCAATCTCACGCAAGTCCGATCATCCACGCGGGATATGAAATTACCATGTATTCTCTCAGGATAATCGTTCTTATCGAGGCGTAGCTCTTGCTTTGAGTCTAAACTAATTCATTCACGATACGTAAATTGGACTACTCAATCCTCAAGTTTACTCAATCGTCAATCACAAGTCCGACCAATTCTCGAATTCATCTTCGCATCAAACCACAAGTCAAAATAATCCAAATTGCCACGCCCTGATTTTCCGATTTCGATCATTCCTGTGACATGAATCACCATGTCAGCGCTCACGCGGAACGATCGCTCCAAATCCGATATGTCGTACGTGCAAAGCTGGAGTTGTGCTCACACAAGACAAGAACATCGATATTGTGGTTATCGTCGAAGCAATCAAGATACTTTCTTTTTACCCAAACATTCATTTCAATCAAAATCTCCAAACATAGCATCCATCGAAATAATAACATTTTACACGATCGTCATTCCTCGAATTAGAGTACCCCCGAGTTATCGCACATCGATCTTTGATACGCCTCAATACTATCGATGATATGCATAACCTGACGATTTTTATTTGCAACAAATTTTGAGTCGTCCAACTGATGCTATCATTCGAATTAGATATACCACAATCTCCTCGATATTCAAGATCAAAATTCGATCATTAATCCCGAACTAGTCACATGATCATTTTGTTCAAACCCATAATCACGTATGTTCATCCGTCTATCTTAAGTCATCAAGCAACAAATTTTCTCAAAACGCATCGATCTATGCTAACTCAAATCATCGAGCAACGTATATTCCTATCCTTAGAGTCATTCTCAAATATTCGAATTATTTCCATGCACGCTATCATCCAATCGTACTAACTTTTCATATAGGATTCATATCGATTTTCTCGATCGAGTCATCCGTTCGTACACCTTAACTTTTTCTCGATTCAGTTTTACCTACTCAATCGTTTTTGTATTTCATACTTGTGCAATCCCAATCCGGTGTGCGTTGTTTCTAGTTCGTTCGAATTAACTCATCAGAATCTTTAAGATTACCACTTACTCAATGATACTCAATCTAAGACTTTAAATACATGCAAAGCTTGCTGATAGACTCATTGGCACCCGTATCCTCAATCGATCAATATTCCCGAGGCTATCTACACCACTCAGGGATGAAGTTATTTGACAAATCCTCGAAACAAGTTTTGATTCATTATTCGATTACTTCGAATCTTCGTTCGAACCATTCCTCAAAATACAAGCATGCTCGTCTATATCGCATTGACGATAACATCTTCCGATGACACCCCTATCGATAGCCATCCCGTATTCTATGAATCAAGTCAAACTCGTTCCCGTTTTGAGACGATTCGCATCTCGCATATAACTTTTTTAAGGTCGACGTAATTTTTAGTGTATATGTCCAGCCCGACTTAGCCAACCGTGCTTTATGTGGAACCATTTATAAGTTCAACCAAATTTCTTTCGTGTGATTTTGCAAAATATATAGACTTATTGTATGGACATCGCATGGGACACTTGAGAGAGAGCGCATCAACGATATCGATTACGGAATATCAGAGTTTGCGGAACATCATCGAAGTTAAAGAATTCAATCAAAAGTCCAAGGACGTAAAGCCGTGCTCTGATACCATTATGTCATCCTCCGGTCCCGTAGGACCGATCATCCTCGCTAAGGCGTGATGCCACACGAGCCTAGGTTGTGCTCGTGTAAGGTGGTTTCATAACGGTCGATTACAACAGCTTGTGACGGGATCGTCGCACAAATTTGTCCCAAGCAGAAACATTGAATATACAAGTCAACACAAATATTGAAATAAAATCAGATTCTATATTGATAATGAACATAAGATTACAAAGGTGTATAGCCAAGATTATAATCACTCCATCTCACTTAGTTCTCTGATTACAAGTCACTCAGCTCTCTCTCATCTCTCAACACAATTTGACAAACCAGCGGATGCTTCAGATAGACATTGTCCATACATTATGTCCCGTATAAATCCAGACTCCATGTGGCCGTACGCCTCGAGACGCCAAAGAACTTCGTGTCTCAATGCATACAAGCGAGCTTCGCGCCAACGAGCTTCTATCTGCACATAAAAACTGTGTGGGTGTCAGTGCTCAACTGTACTAGTGGTGTGAGCTCCTCGCCCACCCATACAAAACCGACACGTTCATTTACTTTGTGCAACACACTCCCTTTATGATTGTCTTTCTATTCTTTCCTTAAGATCAATTTTAGGACATAGACGCTGGCCTATTTGTGTCTCTAGACCATTATCGTGCTATCGCACCGATAACTTTCTTATCCTTGCCTCTAGACCATTCTCATGCTTACAACATCAACGTACCGACTTGTGCTTGCCTTATGGCCCATACTTTGGGACGCAATATCATGATTCGTGTCATCAACTTGGTTCGTGCTTCAACATCGAGGTCGTGCCTCGCAACTTAGCATGACTTAACCAAACTTGTCTTACGGCCCTTCTTGACTTAACTCGAAATGACTCAAGTCTGACTTATGCAACTCTATGCCAACAACTTAATACTCGACGCCACATTTTGTGCCAAAG